>CM060359.1:45999093-46520773 GCA_030545235.1 Helianthus tuberosus | reverse complement strand
AGGATCGGAGGCTCTCATGATTGTGTTTGTTTGTATGATTTGAACATTTAATGAATGTGAAACAATGTAAAGTGCAGCGGAAATGAATAATAAACTTGTAAACACAATTGAAGGAGAAAATAGTTTGAGAAAGCATATGCAATTCATTTAGTCAAAAGATTTACAATAAGAATCAAATGATTACAGATATTGCTTACATAATAAGCTCCTCCTCAGCCAGATGCCCCAAGGTTGAATTGCACAAGATGAAAGGATTGAATTGAGGAGAAGAACTCTCTCAAAACGAATCAAATGTAACAGTACAGAGTACTGCTCAATTTATAGACAAAGCAAAACCACTGATGCATCTTAGCTGACGTCACCATGAAATCGACGTCTTACAACCTAACAACCTTTAACAACTGATCCTATACAAACACTGCTAAACCTAACCACTGATTACACATAAACAGATGATATACTAAACTACTGCTCTTTCTAATCATCAGTGCTTTCCTCAAGGTTGATCAGTCCTTGATTGGGCAGTGCTTTATCATCAGTAGATAGGACCAGCAGTATTGACTACTTCAGGGCTTGATCAGCAGTTGAAGGGGCAGCAGCAGTTGTATATGAACAGTGGATAGAGACCATCAGGTGTTATAAATCACTTTCAAGGGGAAAGCTTAATGTAAACTGCTGCTTATTGTGAATCCACTGTTGTGACCTGGTTTTGGCTTTCATTATCTGTTCCTCTGGTAGGGTTCAATCCCAACAATCTCCCCCTGGAACAGATAATGCCAAAACCTGTCATTATTCTGGATCTTTATTCCTCATCAGAAGTTCCCTTGCTTGTCTTTTAAATTCTTCTTCAAATTCTTTGGAACTGATGTCATCCTCATCCCTGCACAGTGAAAGTTCAAGGAGATCCTGCAAATCTTCAACACTAAGGCCTAGTGCTTCTTTCCTTGATATGTACTTCACTTCACCATTGGATCTGACCAGGGTCAATACGTGGGTCTTTTGATCAGACATCCACTTTAGTACTTTCGAACCCAATGGGTTTCTTGGGAGAGATTTATTTGCTGATGAGCTTTGGGATATTGGCCTTGAGAAGAAATGTAGAGCAGTATCCTGAACTTCAGACATTTTCTTGAAAGCCTCTTCTATGACTTGATTTGCTGCAGCTATGTCTTCTGCAACTTCTTTGTCAATTAGCTCTTGTCTCTGTTGTTGATCAAGCTCAATGTCTGGGATATCTGCTGAAATGTGTGGTGATGCAGGCTTTGTTAACACCTTCTTAAAAAGGTTTTGAAGTTTTTCCGAGTTCTCTTCTTTTAGACCCATTTTCATGATGGTTTCTTTGAAGTACTCAACTTCTTTTTCTTTTACCTCTTCACTGGTCAGCTGTTCTCCTTCTTCTTGGTTTGTCACAAGAGTAGTCCGGAACAGTGTTTTGAGGTTTTCTATCCGCTGTTCAAGCTTCATAATTTGTTCTTGCTTCTTTGAAGTGCCTGAAACAGTTATCTTCCTTTTCTTCAGCCTTTCATAGGCTTCATCAGTTTGCTGCTTTGACCATTTTGATATAGCATTTGTAGTGTCCACTTTTGCATTCACCAGCTCCTGTTTCTTTCTTTTGTACTCAGCTGTTTGGTCATTGATGAACTTTTTGTATTTACTCTAATTTGGGAGCATTTTTCTTCTTTTTAGGATCATTCTTGAGTCTATCAATCCTATCAGCTTCATGCTTTAAAAGCACTATTGGCCATTCTTCAAATTGGTTTACTTCAGCAGGATAAAATTTTTCTTGCATTATGTATGCAAGAAGTTTTCTTCTCATCTCTTTTCTTTGTTCTGCCTTTTCTTTGCTCAACTCTTGTGCAAAATCTTTTATTTGATTAACTTTTGTGAGCAGAGGTTCCAATCTTTCAGCAATGGCTTCGTCACCTTGACCTTTACACTCAACTTTTGCTATTATCTTAGCCTGTCTTGTTTTGAGCTGAAGATACTCATCCATATCCTCTGGAATCATGAAGCCCACGAGTGAAGGAAATCTTATGTTTGAAGGATCATCATCAGTGTAGAACTGCCTCATCTCATTTTTTATGGCTTCGAGTTCCAACGGATATTTTGCAGCAGTGGGATCATATTGGTCCTCATCTGGCTGGGTAAGTTTTCTTTTTCTGGTGTAAAGCTTAGCTGGTTGTGATGTGAGACTGGTGATCATAGTGGTGGATGATTGACTAACAGCTGTTGAAACAACTGGTGCTTCACCTGCTGTTGTCATTACAACTACTGATGTATCAGTAGATGTCTTCTGCTTTTGAGCAGGGGATGAAGATGGTGAGGTAGTTTTTGATGGTGGTGAATCATCAGATATGAGAATCCTTCTCCTTTTTATTGTAGGAGAGGCTGATGATGTCTTGGGTGGCTCAGTGGTTGTGGTGTGAGTGGCAGTGGTTTGTGATTGTGATTGACTAACAGTGGTTGAAACAACTGGTGTTCCAACTACTGTTGTCATTACAGCAGATGTTGTAACATCTGTTGTCTTCTGTTTTATAACAGGAGGTAATGGTGGTAGGGCAGTGGTTTTGGTGGTGTGTGGTAAAGTGGTGTGTGTTGAAGAGATGGCAGCTGTTTGGCTACTGACATCAGTTTTTGTAACTACTGCTGTATCAGCTGTTTGAATGGAAGTTTGGGATTTTGTGGTTTGAGGTGGTTTGGATGGCTGTTTTGCTTGTTCTGGTTCATCATACAGACCATCTTCAATTCCCTTTTTCTTCATCTTCTTGACATTCTCCCTCTTTTTGGCATTATCTGCCAGGGGGTTATCCATAAAAATGATAGTAGAAGGAACTTTTCCACCATGAGTCGTGCATTGAATATGAGCCTTGATAGCTTTAATATCTGCTTGAGTATCTTTAAATCTCGACTCTACCATATTTGTCAGCATCTTTACATGTGTTTCATGTTGCTGATCAGCCATCTGCTTTTGGTGTTCAAGTAAGGGTTGAAAGATATTCCAGAGCTCATTTGCAGCAAATGCTTGTGGTGGAGCAGGTGCCTGAGGTGGAACAGCAGTGGCTTATGCTTTTTGAGCTTTTAAAATCTCTTGCACCATATCTTTAATTTCAGCAACCGAATCTTCAAGTTTTTCAACTCTTTCCGTCAATTTCTGATATTTTGAATCATCACCTACATTAGTAGGATCATCTGAATCCCCACCAGTAGTGGTTGTATCAATGTGTGATTTAGGAACTGAGTCCCAAAAATCACCCATTGATGCCCCTTGTTCTTGGTACTGGGGACTTCTTTCTTCAGCACTTGATAATCCTTTTATGGTACCAGTGGTTAAAACAAACTCACTGGTGGTTATCGAAGGTGCTATAGAAGAAATTGCCTTCAAGGGAGTCTTATTAATGAAACAACTGTCCAACTGAAGATCTGTTGATCCATCAGTTGTAGTTGCTGCTCCACTTGAACTACTGACAAGAGTTACTTGTAACTCCTGTAGTGTAACCTCCTCAACTGTTGCTGGGATAGCAGAGGTATAAGCATCAGCCCCAGTTACTTGTGGGGGTATACTCTCAGTGATAGGTGATAGAGAGGAACTGGTTTGTGTCTGTGCAATATCAACTGCATGCAACAGGGGTATTATTGATTGTGGTAGTATGATTGGTGAGGGTATGGGAGTTGAAAGAGACATGTCCTTGGGATCAGGACTGAGGAAGATGGATCCGATTGAATCCAGAGCTTCATATTGTGGGGTCCCTGTGCTTACAACCTGATCCTTTTGTGAGGATGCAGGAGGAGTTTTAGGCATTGGTTGAGATCTTTCTACCAACTGCTGTGAGGAAGTAGCAGCAGTGGTTTGTGGTGACATTTGTGTTGTCACAGGCAGTTGCTCTGGGATCTCATCTTCCAGAGTTGCCTTTTTCTTGGGTTTGGTGGGCTTTTTGTATGATTTTCTTTTGGTCTTTTTGGTAATTTCAGGTGTGGGTTTCAAAGCAGTGGTAGTGCTGCTATGATCACCTGGAGCAGTGGGCTCAGCAGCAGATGTCTGAGGAGCAGTGGTAACTGCTAAAATCTACTCAGATACCTCTGCTTTTGTTTTTATTGGTGCCAGCATTCTAGTGAATGTTTCAGGTGTTAAACTTTTTATTTGAAAATAAACACCTTGTTTTGGCACATTTTCATTTTCTTTTTCAAATTTTTGTTTAAAATAATAACTTAGAAACCTTGGAAAGAGTAAAAATGTTTTGCTGTCAGCATTCTTTACTAAGTCATTGAAGATTTCCTAGGAATAGTTGTAATCTTTATTATTTAAAATGGCATAGCCCAGGCATTGAATCTTCAATGGTATTTCATTAAAAGCTGTTGTTTTATTTGAAACACACGACAAAAGTGTGTGGAATAAAAATCTGGGTGCAGACGGAAAGTAACCTTTTTGTAAGGTATCTACCTTTGATTGTTCTGCATACCCCCTTTTCAGAAAATCAGCTTTTAACTCGTTTTTATCAAAAGAAGTTTTACCTTTCAGATCATCGAGTTTGAAGACCTCTGAGATTGATTGTGGAGTGATTTGAATTGCTTTACCCTGTATCGAGGAGTTAATGGCTACTACTTTTCCGTCTTGTTTTTCAAGCTTAGCATTTTTCCAAAACTCTCTCTGGGTTTGCAAGTAAATGGGAGCGTCTACTATCAACAAAGTTTTGTACTTTGATTCAGATAGTGTGTCGATAACAAAATCGAAGGTGCGGTTGTTTGAGGGTTTTATGAGGAGACCCAAGTAGTTGTGCGGTGATTTGTATGGGATTTCAATGGTTTCTTCGGTCGTTTGAGCGACCTCTTTTGAAGATGATGGTGATTTTGGTGTAGATTTTGATTTTGACTTCGTCATTTTGATGAAGAAGAATCGGAGAGTGATTTTGGGAAGAAAGGTTGGAAACTGCTTTGAGAAGAGAACTTTGGAATTCAATTCGACAGTGTAAAACCCTGTTTGGGTTTTGATCAGGGTTTTATTTAGGGAAAAAGTGATCGCTGATGTGGCAGCGGTTATTATGGTCTGAAGGCTAAAAACTGACCACGTGTCAAAACACTGATGAAATGGATGAAGGTTGGATAACAGTTGTTTTAAGAGCCACTGATGAATCAAGCATCAGTGGTTACAATGGTAATAATGTGGACAGTGGATGATTTTTACTATCAGTGGATAGCATATCAGTGGATAAGACACTGAGTTTGAGCATCAGTGCTTGCCAAGCAAAATGAAGGGTCAGTGGTTGACTTTCAGCAGTGGATAGTAATTAGGAAACAGATGTTTGAACAAAGCAGTGATTAGGGTAAATGATACAGATTTGAAGGACAAGTATTTCAGCAACTGTTTTGAATTTTCATTCAAGGTTTTGCCACATGTCAATTTCACATTTTGAAGCTTGTTCAAATTTCTGACAGTGGCTTAGTACCCCAGATGATGAGAACTTTTTGCTAAGGCAACTCATTTTCGTTTAATATTCAAATTAAAACATGAGTACCTCAGTAGTTTAAAGTACAGTTTAACAATCAACCCTTAATTAATGTATAAAACAAACCTGAGTATGACATGATCTTGAACAATGCAACATTTCCTTTTGACCCATTCATGAGGACAATAATACCAACAAAAAAAAGGTACTATATCCTGACAGGTAATTGAAACTAATGCCAACAAAAACAAGCAAAAGTTCAAAATATATTACTTCAAAAAAATGAATAATATATCCTGATTATTCGAGAGAATCCTTTATAAAAAATGGTTAAAGGATTTTCTGAGAACAACATCAAAAAGGATCTGGTACATTTTTAATAGAAAATGTAATCATATCATTCTCAAGTTTATGAAAATGGTCAGTGGTTTGACCGCAGTGGTAGAACATTTTGAATACATTTTGACCACTGTTTGGTACCATTTTCTTTGTCAGTTGATTGCAAACATGAGGACACATGAACCAGTCCTTTTATAAGCTTAATCACTAAGAATACTACTGTCACCTGAATTTTCCTGAACCAAAGAGTACAAACAGTTTCTTAATGACCATTATTACCCCAAGCTTTGACTCTTAAAGTGTTTTACATTGATACTCTTTTCTTTTGACTTCAAGAGTTTTGAGATAAACACACTTTCGAGTTTTTGTGAATTTTAGTCCAAAATCATTTTGCAGTAATGTTTTGAGAGACTTGGTCATGTTTGCACAAGTTTTTCAACCAATCTCAGACTACATATGATACGGACTATGTTGACCCCTGATTTTCTTAATGTATTTTAACATAGTTGATTTTGTCCTTTTAAGGAACTCAACCTGTTTTCAACACATAAGATCTGAATGACTAAAGTTTTAATTTCCCTCTTTTTATGTTATCAAAAACACTAATGTTTTATGAACATAGGTTTTTGTTAATCTGAGGTTCATACTTTAGCATTTTAATAAGGTGACATCACAATTTTCATAACAGCAATTGAAATCAATTTTGAAAATATGAAATAATCTCACAGTTTAACAGATATGTTTTCAGATCTGAAAACTATGAGTGACTTATGCATGATATCACTTGTTGTGTGAGATTTGTGTGTCATATGACATCTTGGTTGATTTACAGAGTTTTTGAATAACCATTTTGATCATGATTTACTCGTTACTCTGTTTTTCAACTGAATACAACCATCCTTAGCATCAATGAATTTTGAGCCGAACTGTTATGTCAAATTGATTGTTAGATCGAATTTGACTGTCCAGGCTCTGATACCAATTGTTAGGATCGGAGGCTCTCATGATTGTGTTTGTTTGTATGATTTGAACATTTAATGAATGTGAAACAATGTAAAGTACAGCGGAAATGAATAACAAACTTGTAAACACAATTGAAGGAGAAAATAGTTTGAGAAAGCATATGCAATTCATTTAGTAAAAAGATTTACAATAAGAATCAAATGATTACAGATATGCTTACATACTAAGCTCCCCCTCAGCCAGATGCCCCAAGGTTGAATTGCACAAGATGAAAGGATTGAATTGAGGAGAAGAACTCTCTCAAAACGAATCAAATGTAACAGTACAGAGTACTGCTCCATTTATAGACAAAGCAAACCACTGATGCATCTTAGCTGACGTCACCATGAAAGCGACGTCTAACAACCTAACAACCTTTAACAACTGATCCTATACAAACACTGCTAAACCTAACCACTGATTACACATAAACAGATGATATACTAAACTACTGCTCTTTCTAATCATCAGTGCTTTCCTCAAGGTTGATCAGTCCTTGATTGGGCAGTGCTTTATCATCAGTAGATAGGACCAGCAGTATTGACTACTTCAGGGCTTGATCAGCAGTTGAAGGGGCAGCAACAGTTGTATATGAACAGTGGATAGAGACCATCAGGTGTTATAAATCACTTTCAAGGGGAAAGCTTAATGTAAACTGCTGCTTATTGTGAATCCACTGTTGTGACCTGGTTTTGGCTTTCATTATCTGTTCCTCTGGTAGGGTTCAATCCCAACAAAAAGAACTTAAATAAATTACATATTATGTCCTTTGTAAATAACTTTAGATTATGTCTATTGGATAAAATGGTCATTTTACCTTTAAGTTAACATCAATTAGCTTAAAGGAGAAAGAACGTGCAAAACTTAGAAATTAAAGGACATTTTGTGTGCTTTTTAACAACAAATGACAACGAATGCAATTTGTGACTGACGTGGTCGGAGCGTGAAATATTTTTTGATATATTTTTAAGTGCTTTTTACTCTTTTATGAAGATTTAAATTTATAAAACACGATATAACACTATCACTCTCTACAACACGCTAAGGCAAGTGTACCAATCATTGGTGTAGTATAGTGATGGTAAGATACCGAGGTCGTTCAAGGACACAAGAGCTTTTAATGCCGTAATTTTGTCAACGTCTAATCTAACCAAATTTGAGAATTTTTTTTATTAAATAAAGAAAGTGTTAGGATCTGAGGCTGTCATGATTGTGTTTGTTTGTCATAATTGAACAAATGAAACAAATAGACAAGATAGAAAAAAATGACCTCCATCGTACAAGTCAAATGGGATTCTCGTCGTGGCCCTGAATATACGTGGGAGGTCGAATCAAATATGAGACAAAAGTACCCCTATCTATTTGAATAAAATCTTGAGGACGGGATTTCTTTTAAGGGGTGAGGATCTGACACCTTTAAGACAAATAATATGGCAACACGTGTCTGATAACTCTTAAATATTCCCGGTAAGTTGGACGAGAGGGACCAAATTCATAAAAATGTGGAAGTTTGGAAGTTGAGGGGCCAAATATGAAGAAACAATGCCAAAAAATTGTTTTCTGACGGTCCGTAAGGTTGTTTGAAACAGTGGGTGTGCCAGAGGTCCTTACGAACCGCAAGGCATATGCCTTACGGCCTGTAAGGCCATCGCTGGCAGACCAGTTTGAGCTTGCAACCGCAGCTGCCGTTTTGGACACTTATCTCATGATTTTTGTCACATCTCTCTCCTGCTTGGGACATGTGTGATGACACTAATCACTTTCATAACACTCCTGAGAACACTTGGCATCATATGGGAGCTTGAATCCAACTATAAATAGGTGATCAGTTTCACCATTTGAACTTGCACCTTTCATAATTCTTTCTCTCTATCTCATGGAGTGTTTCTGATCTAAAGAAGCATCCTACTTGAAGCTTAGTCTTCCTTTGAACATTTGTAAGTGTTCTCCTTCATTCTTCTTTCATTTCTAGGCTAGTTATGAGCCGAAAGTCAAGCAAATTGCCTTTTGCTTTCACTTTCGGTTATAAGTTTACATAAGATTAACCATTCATAATTCATGTTCAAAACAGATTAACTAACTGCAGCCTTCTCCGTTCCCTTTCCCATAATTCGGTTCCCTCGTAACTACTGTTTCCATCTATATTCGAACACCTTGCATCTTCAGTTTCATGCAAATTACCCTCTGTTTGTCTTTCATGTACACACTCATCAAACACTTTTTTTTGGCTTCCAAATCTATATTGGTTGCCTCTCTAACTGCATCTTGTGACTGTCTCCGCTCAACATCCTCTCTGTCTGACTCTAATCCAACTACATCATCCGCAGCTTCCTCTTCATCACTGGTCTCAACTAGTTCATCATAATCTTCATCATCAGAATTTGACTCTTCTGACCCAACTAGTTCCACACTGAACTCACTATCTTCACTGTCCTCGTCTGGTTGCTTACCTATTGACTTAGAGCTGCATCCAGCGGAAACCCTATCAGTTGACCCACCAAAACTTTAAGATTGGGCTTTTCGTTCACTAGATTGGGTTTCAGGTTTACTGGGCTGGGTAACAGGTTTACTGGGCCTAGAACTGGAGTGGGCTTCAGGTGCACTCAATTAACGTTCTTGAACAAGTACTTCCATTAATGGTTCACTCCAATTAACAACCTTCTTAGCCAACTCCAACACATCTCTATCATCACGAAAATGCCTAAGTTCACCATCATCCGCATCCAACCCATACATATGAAAGTCCCTTGATTTATAGTAGTTCGTTGCCAATGCATAATCTGCTAGCTCAAAGTATGAAATGTGGTCTACATCAACTTTAGTTAACCTAGATTCACCCCCAACGTACTGTGGTAGACCAAAACCTAACTCAATGTAACCACCATACCAAAGCATAACATCAATCGATTCACCCATTGCATAATCTACTAGTTCATGTGAAATCGTACCTTGAACTGACCGGAGTTTACACTTGATGGATTGTTGATTTTGAGAAGCTAGGTCACGTAACCCTTCCTCTGATTGTTCCCTCCAAAATGCACAGAACAACAACAGAACAATGAACTTCATTTGAAGGATTTTGCTTCTTATAACATGTGTTTGCCACGTCATGGGTGCCATGTAGGATTAATGATGCCAGCTATGATGGAAGACTAACTCAGTTAGTCATTTTTTAACTGAGTGGTGAAATGATAAACAAAATTAAAAGTTTGGGGTGTCATAGATCAAAGTGTTAGTTGGGGGTGGCAGCGGCCAATTCTTCATAGTTTGAGGTGTTAAAATCCAATTGGCCTTTTTAATCAAACAATCATCTCCCTTTTTCCATGAGCATCTTCATTGCTTCTAATTTGCATACACCCATTCTAGCATAATTTGATGTGAGAAAATTCATTTCACACAACATGAGCACACTTGTGGAAGTCTTCACCATCACAAATGAGGTTGCTAGTATAACTGATGAAGTAGCCATGACTACATGACGTGGGAAATCATATGGTCACTTTTAGTTCCAAGAACAACAATACCAACAAAATAGTTGCAAACACGGTAGCACAAATGAAGTATTCAACATCACGTTTAACACATTTTACTTCTGAAACCACTGTTTACAACAAACAGGAGGAGATATCGATAAACACCACCATCACATGGATACTAATAAAGTAAACTACGAAAACTAGAGACATATTGGGCGTTCACGTGGATCACCGATAGGTAGTAGTCACCATATTTGTATTCTGACAACAACGATTAAAAAGCCCTCAGAAAATCTAATCAAGTTAACTTATCTTCATAATTTGTGACTGATCACATATAGATTAGTTGTAAAAAGACGACAATGTAGACCGTCCATCGCAAGATCGAGGATCTGTCAGTAATTGGAAGGTAACTTTACCAATAAGTACTATAAACACGGTTTTTAGAGAATTTGACCTACAAAATGGCCGGTGATACCGGGCAATGCTATAGATACAAACAAATCATATATCATATAGTTCAAAATAGATATAGTTTTATCATAGAAAATACAAAAACAAAAGTATAAAATTTATTGTATTACATATTACATCGGTCAACGTTACGACCAATTTTATTTGCAAAGTCGATACTTCCAACAAACTAGCTTACATTTAAATGTGAAGGATCCATAGTAACATGTGCAAAATTGACCTAAGTTTCCCTACTCCTTTGTTATACATCTTTTATTTCCACATAAAAAAATAAAGAAGCTTTTTTACACCAATGAATTAGCTATATATTCTCACGCTTAGTAGTCACTTGAATAGGTATGTGAAGCAAGCCATGAATCCACAATAACAAAAGCTTCTTCTGGCTTGTATAATGCCACTGAATGGCCCGCACCCTACATAACACAAATGATACATTTATTGTTCTTTTAACCATATATTCTGTGCATTAAAATCAAAACCAGTAACAAGTTCAGTGTTAAGTGAACCATTCTTTGTCTTTGATAGTTAAGTGGTTGAAGAAAAAAAAAAAAAAAAAAAAAACCTTAACCATAGTTTCTAGAGTGCAAGAAAAAAAATTGACGATGTTAAATATAACCCAACGATAAATCGATTCAAAGAGTTGTTTAATCAAGTCTCTTCTTTTCGATTCTTTATGTGTAGATAGATCAAGAGCTTTTAAAAGTTTGTACCTAACATAATTGTGAGTCGAATTATCAAACAATAGAGTGTGTATTGTCTCTTACCTTAACAGTTGCATGCATTAAAGAGTATCCATTCTTTGTATATATCGTCCGATACCTACAAAAAAAAAAAAAAAAAAAAAAAAAAGAAAAAACAATGATTTCTAAGGATTTTCATTATATTATGTGGACTTATAAGATAGGTTCTAAAAGATCTAACAAAGAACCCTAAATTTAGAAGAACTAGAAATAAGCTCACCCTGCAACTTGGTTTCTAACAAACCATGGCGTCCATGGGCTTTCAATTGGAAGATTGAGAGATGATATCCATTCCATCGTGCCAACATATGGAAAATTCATATCATGATCACCGCTGTAAATACAAATAAGCTATCACAATGATCAAAATTGTAGATCTTAAATACATTATTTATTTGTATATATGTAAGAACTTTTATGTTATAAAGATATAAAAACCTGAAAAATAATCTGGAATTGAGTTGACCCTTTTTTTATAAACAAAAGTATCTTATCAATTATTCAAAGTAATTTTCACCATTAACACTAACTTATAAGTAAGGGATAAGGAATAATAGATTTTAATAATCTCAACTATTAGCCGTTGGCCAGCAACGGTCCCAACTTAAAAAATAACTGGTGGTGATCCCAACTTTTCAGATATTGTAAACCAATGGACTTTTACTAAACCGAAAATGATAAATGGAAAAAGAAATTAATGTTCTGTTAATAAAGGTCCATTGGTTTACAATATGTGAAAGGTGGGACCACCATTGGTTATTTTTGAAGTTGGGACCGTTGTCGGCCAACGGCTAATAGTTGAGATTATTATAATTCATTATTCCTAAGGATATTTGCCGTACTTGATGATCAAAACTTGGCAGTTTCTGTCCACAAGCTGTTTATGGTACACGACACTACCGAAGATGTCGTATGAGTAATATATTGTATCATTTTTCTTTAAATCGTAATGGAGCATAGCATTGTTTTGCTGCCACGTGTTAACTGTTCCCTGCACGTAAAAAAAAAACATTTAATGTCATTGAAAATAACTGCAATAATAACATGTATGTTTCTGTCAATAGAAAGAAAGTTGTAACTAGTAAGTGCATTGAGTAGAGTTCAGGTGATAATGTGTGATGTGTGTACAATAACTAGATTCAAGTACACATATACTAACATATATAATCAATGTGCTAATTCCCCCGTAAACTCAATATTTATATATGGTAGTAATACAAGGTTGACTAACTTAACATTTATGCATTAACATGAGAACTGTTAAATATTAGGACCCAAATGAACCAAATTTTAACCCATAATTCTCATTGAGTACACAGTGTCATAGTTAATTTGTAAATTAAAGTTAATGCAACTAACATACCTCACGAACATGGAGAGCCTTTTGCACCTCTTTATCGTTTGCCCAAACCTCTAAATATACCTTATCAATGGACTGAAAATATAACATAAATGAATTCAATACTCTCATTTTTCTTAGTCATAAATTTTTGTGTTGCATAGCATAAGTATTTTCTTTAAAAAGAGTAGATTACAGTTTTCGTCTTTTAGGTTTATAACAGCTTGTAGTTTTTCTCCTTACTAAAACGAAGAGTATGAAGATGATGGTTTGGATGTTAGGGTAATTAAAATTTTCTTCTTAGTTTTTCTTTCCTTTTTAACCATAAGTGTAAACATACCAAATTTTCGTCATGTGTTGCGAACATGATTGCCTTTAACGTCCAAATCAAAATTCTGTGTCCATTGGTAAAGACAAAGTCTTTAAACACCTTGGGAGAGAGAGGTATTGGTTTCAATTCCCACAGACGACAGAAATAAAAGAAATTTGCCATTCAAAAAAAGAATGAAAATTGCACGGTGGTATATATGTATGTGTGTGTATATATATGATCTAGAGAACAGAATCTGTAATCTACTCTTAAAAGTATATGTGGTTTGTCTATAAATTTCAGAGAGAAAAATTACACAAGTTGGATCCGTATCTAAATCTTCGCATAGTGGCTCCAATATATTTGATGGGTTAATTCCACTCGTGCACTGTAATAGAGATTGAAATTGATTTAGAGTTATCATCAAACATAAAGTTTCTAAATATCGTAACAAAATATATGATCCACGATCACGTACTTCATCCATTCTTTGAAGATTACTCGAACATAATAAGTTGTTCTGATCCCTATCTACATAATTGCCATTGCAAGATTCTTTTGTTGACTGTATTGCAAAAGACCAGGTTGTTTACACATTTTATATAAACTAGAAATGTGAAGTAAGTAAATGTATCATGAAGTTGACATGAATAACTTTCGTTACCTTGTAAATATCATCTGATATTAGTGCAAGCCGGTGAGCAAACTCTAATCTTGAATTGAAATCACTGAACTTATCGGTGAGGGGGCTTATTATTAGACATCCCTATTTAATGAGTGTTGAAAATACACATACATATAGTTAATTAGGTGTTATTTTTGTTTAATTAAAAATCTTTGAGTCAATTTATGAAATTACTTTGATATTCAAATGTGATTGATTTCCTTGTTCATTGCCTGCAAAATTAGAGAAATATATATTCAATAGAATGCTCCAAAAAACTTTTTAATGGGTGTAATTCACAAATCAGAGAACTTGATAGAGAAGGGTAGTTAGAAGTAATGAAAAAAATGTTAAAAATGAGGGGTTGATGAAGGAAAATAAAAATTCACTTCTATAAATGAATAAAATAAGGGAAATTAAAAATCAAAATATTTGACTTCAAATTTGAACTATTTTTGCCTCTAAAATCTAAATATGATTTTTATTATCATTCTTAAACAGGTTAGCATGTTAACCCATATATTTAACGGGTTATGATCGGTTAAACAAATTTATTGAACGAGTTGTGTTTCGGTTGTTTCGTTAGATACATAAACGGGTTGTGTTAGCTGAGCAAAAACCACTATAATTCGTATTGTGTCAAAATTTACCACCCCTAAGGAATGCAACAAAGGTGTTACCTTTATACGCCTCTAGGGTAACAACCGGTACCAGAATGCCCATGTATGAAATCCCAGATATGTACAAAGGGTTATTGCGAAACTTCACATGCTCCGAAAGCCACTATAAGATCACATAGTATTTAAGCATGGAGATAGAAAGATATGACTTGAAAATATGTAGAACTTGACGTGTCTCACCTTTTTAAGAAACTTATATGTATGTAAAGCTAAGATGGAATCACTACTCCGTGATGCTTCCGATGTTGTAGCATATGAAAACCCTACACCGGTCGGTAGATCTAGGAATATTACATTAGCAGCCTACATAAATATAATAAACATCAATAAAATCCTTAATATAATATCGAATATATATATATATATATATTGTCACACAAAAATAATTGAGTCTTATGATAACTTGAAATATTCATTTTGAAAAGCATTATATAAAATCCTTAATATAACTGTTTCACAAAATGTAGAGTTAGTAATAGGAAAATGAACCTTTGTCAATGAATTGGGATTCAACTCCAGTGTAATGTTATCAGGCGATGAACGCTCAACGTTGATAGTTAGTGGACCTGCAGAAGAAAGGTTAATTAATTATAAGTATGTGTTAAAAAAACAGGTGGACCGGGTCAAGTTCTGTAACAGTTAGACAGTTCAGGTTATATAAGCCACTTTAAAAATCAGCTCATATGGGTTGGGTCATGGCGGGTTCACCCCGTATATTTGTTTTTATAGTTGGGAGTCCACGCTGGCACTGAGAGTGACACAACATTCAACCGAAGAAAACCCCATGAAAACCTTCTAACCAGTTAAGTGTCTCCACCCAAAATACATTGGATAGGACTCGAACCAGGGTCTCAGAGAAAAAACCAAAATGTCTCAACCATTTTACCATCACATCATTGCATACAAACTTATTAATATGTGAGAAAAAAACATACAGAGGTCTTACTAAAGTACATGCAGATTCATAATAAGCTCCATCTAATTAAAGCAAAATCGACTAAGTTTTTTGTTATAAAAAATCATTTCATAACTTTATACCATTAACTAAAAGTCTTAAAATCGGTTATAAAGTTATTGTAATTAAGAGCATTCAAATCTCTTTTCTTAGTTTAGTTTTATGTGAAGAGTTCAACATTTTATAAAAATAGTTGCAAGTGGTTATAGGTAAAGGAGAAAAAAAATATTACTGTTTATCTGTAAATTTTGGGCACTGTTCATCTGTATTAATTTTTTAATATTTATTGGAAGTGATTGCGAGTGAAGGAGAAAGAAAAATGTAATGATAAATGTATAAAAAAATTATTTAATTAAAAAAAGAGAGAGAAAATATATGATTTTTAATGTAATCATAGGAATGGAGATAGGAGAAAGGATGTGAATGCCCTAAGAGTGAAGAGTTCGAATCTCGATAAAATCGCATTTCAAATTAAAAAAAAAAATGTTAAAATCAAATGGATAATTTCATTGTATAATAATATTTTCAACTTTTATTCCTAATCAATCATAATGCTTGCTTTCATCATGACGATATATATTCGGTTTGTTTAATTAATTTGTTGATAGAGCATGTGATATGTTTCTTTTTAATTCAAATATTTATATAGAATTAAAGCCAAAATACTTTCCCACCAACTCGTCATTAATTACGATTGTGTAATTACGTAACATGTTTTATTTTCGACACAATTATAATGGAACTTGATGATTATTTCATGATTACGCATACCTACTACGTGATTACGTATGGACAATTATGCCACTAACCTATACGTGTGTAATATTTTGTTGGTTTCCTGCCTTCTATAAGGGTATAGCCGTATAGGAGTAAATTTACACAGTTGATTAATTTTTTATATATCAATTTCTAATTAAATTAAACTTATACCTCATTTTCAAATTATACCCTTTAAAACAAACTTAATTTACGTGAAGGATAAATTTGATACGTGTAGGATAAATTTCGATATACATAGTATAAATTTCAGCATGTATGATAAAGCATTTATGACTAATGAATTTACCTATTTGATACATGAACGGGTACAGTGCTGGAGTGCCAGGGCCACCGGTCAAATAAAGAAGAAGAGGATCGTGTGACGGGTCTCTCTGAGACTCAACGAAGTAGTAGAAAAACTGAATTTCATTGTCGTCTCCCACTTCGACATATCTTTCAACGTTTGCAAAAATAATTATATAAGTTTTCTAATTAAGACAAAAATAATACATGAAGTTGAAGACAAATGCATACCCGGTTTCAAAACTAAATGGTAGATCACCATGAAAGCCAGGGAGATTTCTGATGATTGACTTTGATTTTGATAAAGCTGTGAGATGCACAATGATGATTAAAAGGGAAAGCCTTATGTAAGTAGACTTCATTTTATTAGAACAAGTTGGATCTCTCAACTGATCTTATGCAACGCTTAAGTTTTCAAGAGGGTGCAATTGATTTATATGAGTAATAAACTAAATAAAAAGTACCAAGTTGGCCAGTTGCACCTTTGTATAATCACCAACTTTCAGCAAGTGCTTTGTTGGTGGCTAAATCTTCTCTGTTCAAAACTTGTTTTTAAATCGTATGCATGTTGTTTTGCGAACAATGTTTTAAATATGTTTTTCTCTGGATTCAACTCCAAAACGTGTTGTTTAGTTTAAACTATGTTCTAATATATATTGATTTACATATAGTTCAAATTTTGTTTTTTTTTTTGTTCAGTATTGTTTTGTTTTTCAGTATTATGTTTTTTTCAATTCAAATTTGGATATTGTATCATTAAGTTGTGATCTTTTACCGTTATAGCATAAGATATATTGCTTTACCATTTACCATTTATATATGTGTTGTTTTATCGGTTTTAATTATAAACTAGTATCAAGGACCAACGCTTTGCGGTGGGACTGTTAAGTCGAATAAAAAGTAAACGTAAAAATGATGAATCTTACACACACGTTACGGCGTCTTAACTAGCAAAAAATAGACCGATAAAATAAAAATAGACCCATTCTTTAAGTTTTTTTTGAACTCAATACGAAAATATGTGTAAATTTTTTGGATAATAAACTTGGTAGAGGCAGAGAATTTTTAGGCAAAATGATCGATTGGCGGGGACGGACCTATATAATTTTAAAAGTTTTGGACGAAAAATCGGAAAATTACACCAATAACCAAAACATTGGCGAGGGCGGGTGCACCCCTTTACCCCATAAAAGCTCCGCACTTGGTCTATCGGTTATTTTTTTTTTCTTTTCAAAAAACCCCATAAAACCTACTTTTTAGTGAAATCACTCCGCAACAACTTATGTTTACTTTAGTTATAAGATTAAAACCATAAAACCAGTTTAAAAATAGATCGAAACATCATAGCGCTAAGTGGTCGGGTTGGTGTAAGAGTTGTATGTTGTAAATTTTCTATAGCGTTGGTGTGGCACTGCCCTTTTTTTTTTGCCAGGGTTGTGGTTTTTTTAAAAAAGTTTATCTTTAAAGAAAAAATAAACTAACTGTTCAAACCCCAATTTAAATGAACTAATTGATCAAAGGTTTGAAAAATGTTATCGCACATTAGTTTCTTAGATTTCAATCTTGCGCACCTAACTCCGTGGCTGCAAAATACAAGGATTTATGGCTGCATGGCGGCTACGTACAGCGGCTAATTCATATGCACACAACTTGTGATGTATAGAATATATGTTTTTGAAACTGTCACCTAACCTAAGTCTTTGGATTGTTGCTGTATTTTATTTGCTTCAACTGTTTTATAGCCATTACAATATTTCCAATTGCCTTCTATTTTTTGTGGACTTAATTACCTACCACCACTACGTCTTTGTTATTTTTTGTGGACTTAATTACCTACCACCACTACGTCTTTGTTTAATGTTTTATATCGGATTATGCAGATTATTTTTTAGCTAGCACACTTTATACCTAACAAACCGTATTTGATTATCCATAAACCAGATTATACTTGAACTAGTTTAAGTATCCGTATGTTACACGAATGACCTCACAATAAAATATATTATTTAACGATGTTGATATAAACCTTTCAACGAAAGAAAGGTTCAGGTTCATGTTCATGTACTAACGTAACATTTAATGGTCAACTGATATTTACCATACATGGCCCATTTAGCCACATACTCCCTCCGTCCCATTAAAAGTGTCATATTTTGAATTTTCAAAGTCTTTATTTATAAACTTTGACTTTAATTATAATTTTTTTGTGTTATATAAAACTTGATGAAAATTAACCCGATAAAAACACTTGTAAAACACACTCAAATCATATAACTTTCATCAAGTATTATCTAACACAAACAAAATTATTTAAGGTCAAAGTTTATAAATAAAGACTTTGAAAATTTAAAATAGGACACTTTTAATGGGACGGAGGTAGTATTTTTTTTATCCATAACACATGCAGACTGATGATATAAAATTTGTGGAGACCCCAACCCACATACCATCAATAAATCAACTATAAATGAGTATTCAGATTAGATACCAATGAACATAAAATTCGTGGAGACTGACAATAATGTTTTCTAATATACAAAACCCTTTTTAAAGAGTTAACACATGTCTAAATTATTGTTTGGCATTTTTCGTGTGCAGTACATCCTTTAAACACAATTCTATCTGGTGTGCGTCCTTTTAGAAACACCTGCTTGACCCGTTCGTATCCACTTTTTGTAGCAACTTTCACAATGTTCGTTGCGAGTTGACTCGCCCTGTCACAGCCCGGTATTTATACGTCACCCGGCGGACCCGGATTTGGGGTATATGACTCGATTGATATCAAATACACAGATAGCACAGCGGAATCTTGGATTTAAATTACTGTTACAAATAAAATTGTCCGAGTGTTCAAAATATATACAGATGGATAGTGTATCAAAGATCCACAGGAGGATCGTAAATTACAAAATGAGATAACAGACTAATAGGCTTCTAATGCAAGGAGTTGCAAATTCCTCTTAAATATTACCCGACACTTCCAGCTTATCTTGTAACCTTACAACTTGGTGCTGTATTTTATGCTTTATTTTATGTTGTACCATAAAGCACCAACAAATATACCACCAAATAATGGAATTTGTTGGTGTTGTTCAATAACAACACAATTAAATCTCGAAACACACCACCAAAAAATCATGATGAAACACAAGTCCCACCACCATTAAATCTTCAAACACACGACCAAAAAATCATTGATAAAAAAAGTCACTGCACCATTAAATCTTTAAACACACCATCAAAATTTAATATAGAACTAACACGTGTCAAATAATAACAAATCTACATGACACCTAAAAACAAATCTCCATAGCACCAAAAAATAAGACAAGAAAAAAATATATAAATGTTTAATATTTTTGCAAAATTCCAGAATTTTTAATAATATTTCCCAATATAATTCCAATTATACACAGATGCACATGCTCACGACAAAAGTTAACTAGTATTAAACAACCCAACAACCCGTTCAAGTATACGGAATTACAAAAGTATGAAACACAAACTAATGCTTACAAGATCAAAACATCTTTCTAATAAATCCCGACATTAAATCTACCACTAAATTCTCAATTTGAGATTCTTCAAAATACCCTTCTTCATTCCAAAGCTAAAAACAAACAAATACAAAAGTTAGATTTCAAATATATAATTTAATGCAATAAACAAAGTTTATGAATATTTACGAAAACTTACTCGGTTAACCAAACCATGTTGTATAGAGTCGACAAACTCTTTTATATGTTTGATTACCATATACCCATATTCCCAACTGCCTTTCTGTTGTTCGCACTGCATCATATTAATAATAAATTACTTTGACTAGACTATTTTAAACAAATAAAGTATTCACATACCTGTGCCACTTAAAATTAATCTCAAAAACTTCTTCAATGATCTTGACGAGTTTGTATTTTTTATCGGTCTTCCCTTCATTTATAGAATCAACAATACAGCCGAATTTGAAGTCCGGGCAAACAATTATAAGCGACCAATGTTTACTACAAAAATAAAAATTATAGAACATATTACGTATGTATTGTATGCGTATGTGTATGTATGGTGAGAAATTTATATTACCCGGCTAAGTATGGTGCAAGATAGAACACTTTTTTAGAATGAAGCTCACGTATTTCTTTTACGTTTTTTTAACGTCTTCAAGAAGTGTTTTACACCGTGATCCAGTGATTTTTTGTGAATTGAAAAAAACACACCTAGAATTGGACGACTCAAAGAAATGCCTAAAAAATGTGACAAAGTTAGTAAATTCAATTCTATCTAAACGTGTTATGGTACCATATAATAACAATAATAGCAACTTACATGGAAAACCAATGTAATATTGTGACATCAAGCCAACTAAGAGGATGGATCCAAAGACCAATAATCGCTTCCTCAAAAAATGCATCATTTATAACAAAGTTAAACTAGCATATTGATGTTAAAAGGGCATAAACATAGAACTATATAAGTATATAAAAAAAGCTGCACATAAAGAAATGAGATAGAAAATGAAACTCACATGTTGATGTCAAAGGGGCAAGTAATGTTCTGCCTAGACATTTGTTCTTGGAAATTCATTAAGAATGAAGCCTATCAACATGAAGGCTTCTTTAGTGCTACATCAATCAGTCCCACAACCTAGTCATAAGAAACAACTTGTCCGTAATGAAAAACACAAAAAGAACATAAAGCAAGTACAAATGGGCGTTTCTCTGATTAAATAATATACATACACACAGCAAAATTACATTGTCCACGGCTTAGTTTGCTTTGATTCCAGGAGAGGTTTTAGCAGCGACAATGGCTCTTAGCGTATCACTAGCAGCTAACAATATTCATCTTTGATTATTATTGAATGAATGGTGGCATTTTGCTGATGCATGGGGACTGCAAACTAAAGTTAAATATATAATTATAAATTATCATGGAAAAGTATAGATAAATAAGAGTTTCAACGCTTTGGTTACAGTTTCAAATATTGACAAAACCATCTACAAGGTAAGAACACAAAATGACAAAATAGAAGCTACTTCAGGGGTCCTGTACGTAATCTTCTATACCCAGATGATAACTCTATAAGTTGAAAAAACATTACAATAAACCACTCACAAGTATATAAATATAAACACTCTTAGAACCTTCATAGCATCATTTAGTATCAATATAAAGTATAATATTGTTTAAGAACTAATTTCAGTAGCACTTCTTATTAAATAATAACAATGAAATTTCTAATCAAAACCAAAAACTTGAATAGGCAAATAAAGATGTCAAAAATAGTTTAGTAATACAAAAAGGAAGAAAAACCTAAACTGATAGAGAGGGAAAGAACAGTTATAAGATGATTCAGAAACCTAACAACGAGCAAACTAATTTAAGTTTAGAGTATAGACAAGTCGGATTCAAACTAGATCAAGAACAATTATGAAACTCTAAAATCAATAACCTAACCAAATTATATCAACTATCAACCACATTAGAAACAATCAGCAAATCTTACAAAGATTGATAAAAAAAATTAAAAACCTAACAACCTGAAAACTAATTTCGATTAAGAGCATCAGAAAAATCAAACTCAAACGTGAACAAGGAAATGAAGAATAAAAACCCTAAAACTAAAAGGGAGAGACATAACCTGAGAGTGCCTTGTGAGAGGGAAATGAATGGGATTTTTAGGGTAAGAGAGGGAAATTAATTTGGGATATTGGGATGGAGCGGGAACATGAATCTATTTGAAAAGATAATTATTTTGGTGTTTTGGTGATATTTAAAAGTTTAAGCCTAAAAAAATCAACTTTATTTTGTATTTACGAGTAAAAAAATCAATTTTATTGTGTATTTTGGTGCTATTAGTAACCTTATCCTCAAATAATTAATTTTTTGGTGGTGTATAACTTGTAAGCATTTAGTGGTGGTCTGTAATGTATTTTTAAGTGGTGTGTTTTGTTATTTGGTGCTTTCTATTATAAGATAGCACCCAAAACATGAAATTTACACCACCAAAAAAATGGTTTTGTACTAGTGAGATACGTCCGTTTACACTGGTAAATACAAATAATCGACACATTTTGAAAATATTTCAAAATTGTTTTAAGTGCACAAAGACACATGTAATTTCATAAATAACTTGGGACACTAGTAATCATCTTGTATACAGTTTTACATGCCTGTCAATACATATGGGGCCCAATACAGAAACCGATAACATGATTAACCGACACACCACTTTTAACCCAAAAAAAGGGTATCCCCAAAATGGGTAGAAAAATATTTTATAATAGCATTAGCATCTGTCAGGTGTATGCCTACACCCTGTGCTTAAGTTGTGGCCATTTGCAATTAAATGAGCCGAGGATACTCAGGACAGGGTCACGTTAACCCCCAATGTTTAAGTTATCCGACAAAACAGATTAAAACGGGTTATGTGGATTTTCTAGTCACAATCCGACATATGATCCCATACCTGACCAAGCGATAATAATTTACTGTATCCTAAGCCCGTATAGGGAAAATATGTTAAGAGTATTTACCTGGCTTAAATAAGTCTTACAATGCAAGAAAATAATATAAGCACAGTCGTTATCAATTAACTAAAATTGGTTTCAATCTACTGGAATGCCTTAGTCTGGAATGAATGGTATTATAGCCAATTAGAATGTTAACGGGTCCTATTCAAGTCATAGACTTTGATCGATTAACTTAAATTAATGAAAACGGTACATTACACTTGATTAAGCGATGGCCGAATAGAATGTAGTTTAAACCCCACAAGTACTAAGACTTTATAATATGGATAAACAATATACATTCTGTAATTTGAAATGAGTTTGAAAAGAATTGACCCGTTTCGGTTAACTTACGTAAACTAGTTACATAAGCTTAACCGTACACACATAGGCGGTATCGGGTAATTGGATGGGCTATAAACAATTTCAATATGCCAATATACTTTAATTAAGTTGTAACATCAGTAGGTTATCAACTTTGTTTGATCATTATGGTTTAAAACCAAAATATGCACCATTAGGGCATTTATGTCATAATGTGACATAATTTAAGAACTTGTATAAAAATCTAAGTTATGAACAAGCTCATTATGTCAAAACATGTTAATTATGATATCATATTAGTAGGTTATCAAATTTTTATGATCTTCATTGATTAAGACCAAGTTATGCATAAAAGGGCATTTTGGTCATTATTAGGCATATTATAAGAACTTGTGTAAAAACTCAGAACCTAATTATGATCAAGTAGTATAACCATAGAGAGTTAATCTACACTACAATGTGACCATAATACAACTTAAATTCAGTAGCTAAAGTTACTAAATCGGGTCAAAATCGAAAGTCAAAGCAGAAGTCAAACTGCTTGACTTTCGGTTGCAAACCGACATATAAACTAGAAATGACGGGCTGAACATATTCATACATGTTCTAATATTAATTACCAACTGATTTAGTGTCAAAAACATGGGTTAAAACGTTTACAAGTTCATTTTGTAAAGTTTCCGAAAATCTGTCGTTTGACTTTTTATTAAACATAACTTTGACCCGTCATTTGACCAACTTAACGTGATTTCCAGGATGTGCCCTTTTGAGGGATTAACACTGATTACGATCACGTAGCGATGTTCGACTCGAACAATGGCTGGACCATAATGGTCTAAACTGAAAGTCAAAGTAAAAGTCAATTTTGCTTGACTTTAGGCTTATAAAAGCCTATAAAAACGAAAAGAACTGTAAAGGAACACTTACAAGTGATCCTTAGAATATTTAGGACTCAGAGGGATGCTTCTACATGATCAGGAACTTCCATAGGAGAGTATAGAAGATAAATGAAGAAGGTGCAAGTTGTGAATGTTGAATTAAGCTCCTATTTATAGTTGAGGAGGTTGTATTAGGATGAAGACAGGTGTTAGGGTTCATCTAAGATCACCCCAAGTGTCCATGGACGTGTCTCCTACTTAGCAAGAGTGGCATTGTGTGTGAAAGGTGGCAAAGGGGCAGACTTGCTTGCCCTCCAAACAAAATTGCCACTAGAGTCCCTTATGGACCGTAAGGGATAAGTCCTTGTGGTCCGTAAGGACCTTATGCGCGCACCGTTTTCAACATTCTTACGGACCGTAAGCCATAAGGCTTTGCAGTCCGTATCCGCTACTCAAAAGCTAAAAAAATACTTGCTTGCGGTCCGTAAGCACTAAGGCGTACGGTTCGTAAAGGGTCACTCAGAGGCAATAAATTAGCATGTTGACACCTTAGTCCCTCCACGTTCAAACTTTCAAAAAGTTGTCAAAATTAGTCCCTCTTGTCCAATTTATTAGAGATAATTGAGAATATGGACACGTGTCATTGTATAACTCGACACGAGTTTACGAGGTGTTACATCCTCACCCATTTAAAAGAAATATCGACCTCGAGATTTTATTCAAAAAGATGGCGGTACTTTTGTCGCTTAGTGGACTCAACCTCCCATGTATATTCGGGGCCACGATGGGCATCCCATTTAACCTTTATAATAGGTATTATTTTCCTTCAGAGCTTCTTAACCTGTCGATCCTCGATCAAAATCTGTTTCTCAACAAAACTCAAGTTTTCATTAATTTGCACATCGTGATATGAGATTGCTAGCGACTCATCGGCTAGACATTTCTTTAAAATGCAGATGCGGAATACATCATGTATTCCACTAAGCTCCCCACTGATCCGCCATATTTGATTATCTCGAATGGTCCGATATACCTTGGGCTCAACTTGCCCTTCTAACTGAAACGCATTACACCCTTCCAGGGTGAAACCTTTAGTAATACCTTGTCCCTAACATGGAACTTAAGAGGTTTACGCCTATTGTCTGCATAACTTTTCTGCATATCCCTGGCAGCTTTGAGATGATCACGGATCTATTCAATCTTCTCCGTGGTCTTGAGGATAATCTCTGGCCCAGATAGTTGGGCTTCCCCAACTTTAGCCCAACAAATGGGCGTTCGACATTTTCTCCCATACAAGGCCTCAAAAGTAGCAACCTTGATGCTAGTATGATAATTGTTATTGTAGGAGAATTCTATTAGGGGGAGATGGTCATCCCAACTACCACCAAAGTCAATTACACATGACGTAAGCATGTCTTCCAAGGTTTAAATAGTACGCTCACTCTATCCATCAGTCTGAGGATGGTAAGCCATACTGAAGTTCAATCTCGTACGTAATGATTGCTGGAAACTTTTCCAAAAGAGAGATGTATATCTAGTATCTCTATCGGATACAATAGATACTGGCACACCATGCTGGGACACAATCTCGTCCACATAGAGTTTAGCCAATTTGTCAGAACTATACGTCTCCTTGATTGGCAAAAAGTGGGCTCACTTAGTCAGCCTATCGACGCTGACCCAAATCATGTCATTGCCACGTTTGGTCTTAGGTAACTTGGTAATCTGATCCATAGTTACCATTTCCCATTTCCACGTGGGAATTTCAAGCTGTTGTAGAAGTCCTGACGGTTTTTGGTGTTTAGCTTTAACTTGTGAACACGTCAGACACTTAGCGACGTTGGTGGCTATGGATTTCTTCATACCCATCCACCAATATTTCTTTCTCAGATCTTGATACATCTTATCACCTCCAGGGTGAACAGAATATTTAGAGCTATGCGCTTCCTGGAGGATTAGATTTCTAAGTCCTCCAAAGATAGGAACCCAGATTTGATCATTCAATCTAAGGATTCCATCTTTTCCAGGTGATAACTGATTAACAGTTCCACCCAATCCTTCACTTGAAATATTAGCCTCTAACAAGGCTTGCTTTTGAGCATCCAATAGCTTCTTATTTATGCTAATCTTGAGTTCAATACTCTTGGCATTAATCCAAATCGGTTTAACCCTTTCCTTGCGACTTAGTGCATCGGCAACCACATTTGCTTTGCCGGGATGATAGCAAATCTCGCAATCATAGTCATTCAAAGTTTCCATCCAGCGACGTTGTCGCATGTTCAAATCTTTTTGGTTAAACAGATGCTGGAGACTTTTATGGTCAGTGTATATGATACACTTCGTGCCATATAAGTATTGTCTCCACAAATTTAGTGCAAATACAATGGCACCCAACTCCAAGTCGTGGGTTGTGTAATTCCTTTCATGCACCTTTAGTTGTCGTGATGCATATGCAATCACTTTGCCTCTTTACATAAGCACACAGCCCATGCCTGTATGCGAGGCATCACAATAGACAACAAAATCCTCAATGCCCTCAGTTAGAGTTAGAACTGGAGCATTGCTCAGTTTGTGCTTTAGAATCTCAAAGGATTCTTGCTGTTTGAGACCCCTAGTAAAATTTGACATTCTTGCGGGTTAGGGTGGTAAAAGGAGTGGCTATTCTTGAGAATTCTCAATGAACCTTCAATAATAACCAGCCAATCCTAAGAAGCTACGTATATCAGAAGGCGTCTTTGTAATACCCTTACTAATTTTAACATTTCTTTCTCATTTAAAGTAAGCATTTTTATGACAAAAATGCCACTTACAAAAACTTTTACATCAAAAGTATTCACATATGTTTAAAACATTCAAAATACTAATTTTAAGTGTCTACATAATTCACATTATTGAAACGAAACAAAACAAGATCAATGTGGAAGCTTCATTAATCATGTGTTCGGTTCTTGTTAGTCGCTTGATCTTCATCCGAAAGCCCAGTATCATTCACCTATAATCAAAACCAACATTAATATTAGTTATGAAGGCTTTGAAAACCATTTATATAAGTTCCTTAAGCTGAATAAACAAACAACAACAAATTTCCAGGATTTATACCCGTCGCGTGTCGTGATGGGATTAGCTTTGGTGGTCGTGTGACGCGACGATCGTCGTGTAGCGCGACCGTGTTCTGGGTTAGCCGTCGCGTGACGCCAAGACCCTGTTTCGATATAATGTTTCTTATTTTTTGAGCTACATTTTCCCAGCTATGCATCCTTTCCAAGTTCCAACTTATAACTATCATAACTTTCAATTTACTTATCCGATTTACACGATTCTTGTTTCTATACGACTGTAATACATTTACCTCTATGTTCATCACCTCGGTTCGCAACAAACCAGATTTATAAGCTAACGACTTATAATTCTCTTATGCGATTGTTCGACCCGTTTCACTTTAACACCATAGCACATGTTTTATAACAATGTTTAATTCTTGCCATTTTTACCCATTCCGGGCTTCTTAGAAACTAGCGTTTTCGCTTCCATTACATGGTTTGCCTACGCGTTTATATCATGTTTGATATCTCCAATTCAAGCATATGTTCTTCTTTCAAAATTCTATAAAATTGAGTTTTCTAAGTTTTGACCCAAATTCAAGGTTCATCAATCAAATTTTCACGTGTCCGTTTCTTGGCTTACACATTAAATTTACCGGTTTATTGCACGACATTCCAGTCACTTAAAATCTCTATCTTTCTAACTATCAATTTTGACTCGTTTGGTTGTCGAGTGAATTCCATCACTTCATTGACTTACCAAACACATACATTTTTGCTATATCAACATTAAACATATCTAAGTATCTATTTTGACTCGTTTGGTTGTCGAGTGAATTCCATCACTTCATTGACTTACCAAACACATACATTTTTTCTATATCAACATTAAAATATCAACGACTAAGCTTGTCTACATAAATGTAACGAAACGACAAGTCGCGTACCTTCAAAGCTTTTCCTTCAAGCGCACGTCCGTTCCAACTTAACGGCTTGAAGATTCACCTGCTTTGCTTATAGAGTTCAACCAACATCCTGTTTAGAACTCGTATTAACCCATATTACACGTAATTCATCAAATTTGCCAATTACGCGTTTCTTTCATAATTTCAACATATCAACATTCGTTTATGCATTTTAACAAACACCTTGCGGGCAAGATTTGTACATCTTTTATCTAGTTCATTACTAACTTTTAACCAACTTTTAATTATCAAAATCAAGCCCTTAGGTCTAGTATTCATGAACAATATCAAGAACTTGCATATAACATCAGTTTTCATAACCTTAACACTCAAATTTATGTGTTCATCATATTATTATTAAAACCCACTTAACACATATATGGGTGATCATCAAATCCCTAGTTTTCACACTAATTCATCAAGTTTTTAACTAGGGTTTGTTTCCAGACATGGATTCAACACAAATCACTCATACATTCTATATTCATTCAGAATTACGATTATGAATGTTCATCAATAATTCAAGGTATCACCAAAAGAAAAAATTTGACACACCTTAGGAATCCTCTAACTTGAGTGATCACTAAATTCAGCTTAGTTTTGATTTAGATCTGATTTTCTTCTTGAATTTGGTTGAATTTTTGTGATTTAGGGTTCAAAAAGAAGAACCCTTTCTTGGCTCTATGGAAACGTCGACCAGAACACACTTCGTGTGTGTTTTGGTTTTAATTTTTGTTTTAATTAAAACTCTTTCCACACTTAATCCTTTTAGTCCCTCGAGTTATCAAAGGTTATAAAAAGGGTTACCAATTCAAGTTTTCTTTATTGATTTAAAACACATAACTAACTAGGTTAATTATTCCAAGTTATTTTATCCTTGGTTATAACCGACTTATAATTTACGTATATAATTTTATATTTTTGGGGTGTTATAGTCTTCGGTGCTTCCTAATTCATGATGGCTTCTATTTTGGCAGGATCCACTTGGATATCACGCTCACTAATCATGTGTCCAAGAAATTGGACTTCTCTAAGCCAAAATTCACACTTGGAGAACTTAGCATAAAGCTTCTCCTGCTTTAGTAACTCTAGAATGCACTGGAGATATTTCTCGTGATCAGCTTGATAACGAGAATAGATAAGTATGTCATCTATAAAGACAATGACAAACTTATCTAGATACGACTTGCAGACTCTATTCATGAGATCCATGAAAGCTGCTGGTGCATTAGTGAGCCCAAAAGTCATCACTAGGAACTCGTAGTGACTGTATCTTGTTCTGAAGGCAGTCTTTGTAACATCTTCACTCCTAACCTTCAGTTGATGGTATCCTGATCTCAAGTCGATCTTGGAAAAGTAGCTAACCCCTTGAAGTTAATAGAACAAATCGTCGATCCTGGGCAACGGATAACTATTCTTGATCGTTATCTTATTTAGCTTCCGGTAATCAATGCAGATACGCATTGACCCGTCATTCTTTTTAACGAAGAAGATAGGAGCTCCCCAATGAGAAGAATTGGGCTAAATGAAGCCTTTTTCCAAAAGCTCATCCAGTTGGGTCTTTATTTCCTTTATTTCTGTTAGCGCTAACTGATTTGGAGCCCTTGCAACAGGAGAAGCTCCTAGTAAAATGTCAATCCTAAACTCTACTTTTTTTTCTATGTGGGTAGACCGGGTAATTCCTCAGGGAAAACATCAGGATATTCGGAGATAACTGAGATGTCTTCAATCTTGGGCTTCGGCTCATCAATGGTTGACTTGACTATTGACTTATTGACCACCACTTTGATAATTAGTACATGTTCTCTTTATTCTTTGAAGGTAGTAGTTTGATGCAACAGGAGAGACAAAGATCTCTATCTTTACCTTCCAAGTTTTCAGTCGCTCCGTCGCCCTTAGCTTGTGGGGGTATATTAGACACAAATGTAAATGACACATCTGCTCTTCAGACACTTGGATGCCTTAAGTGGTGACACCTTCTCAGGCAGCCCATGGTGTATGTCTCCGTGCATGGTTAGCATTTCAACAGAGGGGGTTTTAACTTTGATGAGTTTCTTATCACAGACAATGCGGGCTTGGTTATTAGATAACCAATCTATGCCTAAGACTACATTGAACCCCGCCGAATTCATTGGTAGAAGGGATATAGGTATAGAATGATTCTTAATGGATATAGAACATCCATCAAGAATAGAAGAAGCGGTTTCTAAGGTACCATCTGCTAGTTCTACCACATATGCTATATCTCGAGTTCTTATAGTTAGGTTTAGTAGTTTACTGAACTTATGGTCGACAAACGCCTTATCGGCTCCAGAATCGAAAAGACCTCTAGCAAAGTTATCGTTAATGAGGAGCACACCCGTTATGACATTTATGTCATTGACTGCTTCCCTCGCAGTCAGTTGAAAAGCTCGAGCATTCCCCTTCTTCGCCTCTCCATGCTTAGTAGTACCTTCCTTGGCAAGTTTGGGGCAGTTAGTCTTAATGTGGCCCTTCTCGCCACAGCCATAATAGATAGCATTCTTTAAGTCCTTACAATCTAATGACTTGTGACCAGATTCCTTGCAGATACCACAAGGCTTACCTTGTTGGTCTAAACGACACTGCCCCCAATGCCGCTTGTTGCGGGTCTTGCAGACAGGTCTTTCATCTAACCTCTGCTGATTCTTTCCAAAGCCAAACTTCCCTTTCTTGAACTTTTGGGAGCGATCATCCTCCCGTTTTCCCTTTCTGCCAGTCTCAGTTTTGACCGACTTCTGTCTAACTGCATCCAAAGTGAGAGATAGGGATAGGTCCATAGTTGACCTGAAAGTAGTAGGTTGTGAAGACTTGACCATGCCCTTGATTTCAGGTGCGAGACCACCTATGAAATGCGCAATGCGTTTTAATTCTGGAGTAATCAAATAGGACACTAATCTTGATAGAGAGTTGAAGTTGGACACATACTTCTGACAATCTAAGTTCTTCATGGTGAGAGTCAGAAAATCTGACTCCACCTTCTCCACTTCGTGTTGTGGGCAGTACGTCTCTTTTATTAGGTACACAAATTTGGAACATTCCAAGTTGTACAGGGTCACTTTCCCTATAGATTGTATAATCGCCTTCCACTAGGTCAAGGCATCGCCCTTGAATGACTAAGGGACGTACTTCACAACATCCTTATCAGCACAACCACTGATATCTACCATAGTCTCCATCTCGTCTAGCTACTTCATGGCATCTATAGCCCTTTTCTCACCATTGAAGTCACGAGGCTTGCACGACACAAAGTATTTATACGTGCATTCGTCGTTAGAAGAACAGGACTTTTCCTTATCTGCTTTGGCTCACTCTTCGCACTTGAAGAATAGTGTGAGCTTTCCTTACGGGCAGATGAATGTGGGATTGAATGGGACTTGGAACGAGCAGCACTTGATTCCTTAAAGTTAGCTATGAAATTATTCATAGCCTTGCTGACTTCTGCGGCTATCAAGGCTTGGAGGTTAACCCCTTCGCCTTCCCGGTTAATATTTTCATTATCATTGTTGCGTCCTCTATTGGCTCTATCAGAATGTGGATTCGCCATATCAATAAGCTTGGTCTAAAAAACAAAATAAGTAATTGCTCAGTTTCAATATAATAACTGGTCATCGAATCTGATGACTTGAAAATTTCATTAGCCATGGTATTATTAAACCATATAGGCTATAAGGTTTGGATATATATATATATATATATATATCCTTCTCCTTTTGGACTAGTGTGCTCAACATCACTACTACCAAAATTCATAATTTTACATTTCAAATGAATGTTGAATTAAAGTAAATCAAGTATACTTAGCCACGGTCTCGAAGAACCATCAAGGGCTATGAGGTTTGGACATTGTCCATCACCTATTGGACAGTGGATCATAAAGTCACAACTGTCATTGTTGCATTGACAAATTTAAAATATATATATAAGCCACGGTCTTATTTGATCAAGTGGCTATAAGGCTTGAACATAGTTCATCACCTTTAGACAGGGAGTCATTTGACCACAACTATCATTGTCTTAATTGACAATATAATATAGCCCGTGGGCAAAATCAATTGACATCTCATATGATGTTAAAATGATCATCGCACTGATGCTAGTCATGATCTCATTTGATCATATAGACTATGAGGCTTGGACATAGTCCACCACCTTGGACAGGGATCAACAAGGTCACAACTGTCATTGTCTCAATTGACAATAAAGTATAGCCCATAGGCAATACATCACTAAGGATGTTAAAATAAATGATCATTGCATTGATGATATTAGCCATGATCTAATTTGATCATATAGGCTATAAGGCTTGGACGTAGTCCACGACCTAGACGGCTAGTGTGATTTCCTCAATATCACATTGCCAGGAGTATTAACATTACTTGAATGTTAACACGGAATGAATGTCTTAATGGTTTAACAATAAATAATATATGTAGCCATGGTCTTATTTGACCATAAAGGCTAAGAGGCTTGAACATAGTTCACCACCTCTGGATAGGAGGGCTATACATCCTTAATGTCATTTATAATTGCCAATATATAGGCTTTGCCATATGGCTGGTCAAAAACCATTAAGAAGATTTTTTTTTTTTTGAAATACATAGAGGATCGATAAAGTTTGAATAAAATCAAGACGGTCGCTTGAAAAGGGATGTAATATATACAATAATAGATAAATTAAAGTTTCCACTAAAGGGTGAAATATTACAATACTTCTCCCTAAAAGGGAATTTTGAAATAAAATTAAACTACTTGTCCATGCAAGGACTGAAAGAAACACATGTCCACGCAGGGACTAAAAAGAAATACATGTCCACGTAGGGAATTTTACAAAAGGAATACAATACAAGATAAATAAAAGAAAGTCTTCAATCGTCTTTCTTTCCCCTGGACATCTTGTTAAGCTTTTTGAAGATCTTGTTTGTCTTCTTCTCAGTCTTTTCAGCCTATCGCTAAAGTTGTTCCGCTTACTCCAAGGCCTGATTAATGGCCTCAATTTGTGGCGGTGGCTGTGGCGGTGGCTTAGGCACAACAGGATACTGGTATCCATAATTTGGATATCCAATAGTTGGATATGCGGGAGGGAAAGCAGACAGATATAAAGCATTGTGTACGTCTGCCTGCATATACGGGTCGTATGCTGGCGCCTAATAGTTATAATCTATCGGCATGGTAAGGTTCAAAGGTTATATCCGATCATATCTGGATACATGGGAATCGGGTTATCAAAGCCCGATGGTGGTGGTTGAACAAACGTTTGAGGAGTCTTGTCAACCACTGGTGCGGTATTTGAGGGTCCACCCATTTGTGGGTCCTCAGGAATATTAGGAGGGTATGTTTGGGGCAATGGTGGTAGCAGTGTGACACCCCTGGAAAACCAGGAAACCACGCAACCAAACTAGCTTCCTCAGTAACTATTTGCTAAATTTCGGGACAAAATTTCCTTCAACTTGGGGATGATGTGACAACTCATATTTCAGAACCTTTCGTTGTACTTTGATTGTAACTTGTTTGAACGACATGTGATTATGTGATTAACTAAGGTGTTTGTTTGCAATGGAATGTTATGTTTTAAGTATGTTATGTGCTACAAGTCTGTAATGTGTATATGTATGTTTAGTCACACAAGTTTATGGGCTGCACAATTTGTCCCTAGTCATGCACACTCCTCTCGGCCCACGTTGTTTAAACTCGAGACCAAGGGCAGCCCAAGTAAGGGTTCGGCCCACTTCCCTTATCCTCTTATACGTATGCACACACCAATTAGTAGGGTTGCTTCTCATAATTTAGCAAGCACAAGAAATACACAAAACCCTAAGCTCTCTCTCTCCTCTCCTCCTTCTTGATTGACGGCAACCCTTCCCCATAGTTAAAGCTCTCTTTTCCATGCAACGTGATCGTCCTTGTCTAAACACCTCATCGCACACTTTCGGTTAGTGTTTTTGTTATACATGAAACTGTCTTGGTGTAATGATATTAGAGGGAAAGAACTTGGGGGATATGATAATCACATGATCTAATGTTGATATATTTTGTATGATTAGGAGTCGAGTATGTACTACTGGAATTATGATTCGTGAATATATGTTACGTTGTATTATTGGTTTGATGTTACACAAGAACTAGGGTTGCATGTTAGTATTTAGAAATCGTTGATTTGATTGTATAATTGAATGTTATGCTAGATTATAATCATGATTAGAGGTTAGTTAGGGTTCATGAGAAGTAATTGATAATTCCTTGATTTGATCGATGAATGCATAGATGGAAACTATTGAATTGAGTAACTGATTGCCATGATTTAAGGAAACTTGTAACTGATCGCACAAGGGCTCAATCGCACAAGAGCTCAATCGCACAAGAGCTCAGTCGCACAAGTCAGTCGTACAAGCTCCTAATCGCACAAGCTAGGATATTCTAGGGTACAACTGTTAAGGCACTGTGTACAACACTATATTGCATGATCGCCCAACATACTGTGGATCGCACAAGTCTGTGCCGATCACACAATATGTTGGGCCACATACAAAAGATTAGCTATTTGATATTTGGGCCACACAAGGTGTTGGGTTGCATGTTTAATGGGCCGGGGGCATGTTTGGATCGCACAACATGTTGTAGATCGCACAAGGTTATGCTGATCGCACAACACGTTGGGCTGGTCACTTATTGGGCTGCATATGTGGAATCGCACAAGACTGTTGGGCTCGTACAGCTTCAACGACCCAACACTTGAATCGCACAATTGGACCTTATGCATAAATGTTACTGTTGAACATGATATGTGATGCAGATCACCTGACGTGATCTCATGTGTGTTGCCATGATCGTTATGTGTTCGTAACTTGTTAGCTTATGTGTAAACTTATGTGCACTACTTGAACCTAGACCTGACTTGTATGGTAACCTTGTTAGGACGTGGTTGACCACAAACAGCTCGATTGACCTTTTTTGCTTATCTGCCGAGCTAACCTAAGGTGAGTTCATACTTTCTACAAGGTATGGGATTCCTGGTGGTTGGGAATGGGTAATTGATTGAAAGGAAACCTACGTATTCTCTTGGTTAGAATACGTGCCTCCACCCTCTTAACTGGAGGGTGCCAACATTGTTACTAGACCAAAAACTCTATCATTAAGTCACTCATTTTTATATCGACTTAATCGTCGGGCCAATGGCGAACGGGTCATTAGTTAAATAGCGCTATTAGGTTTGACAAGCCTCACACCGTGCCATAGAGGACGGGAGTAGACTAATGGATCTGGGCACGTCAATGATGATAGACATTGACTTAGGGCACCCAACTTTCTCAGTTAGTAGTCGATATAGTTACGGGTCTAGTGGGATATTCATGGGGTAGCCCCACGGCTGAGAGCCAGAGTAAAAGGAAATGGTTAATCATGTTTTTCAACTATGGGGTAACCCCCACGACAAGTAAGCCAGCTAAAGGAAACTTGAGTTTTTGAAACAACTTAAAACAAACACTCAACTGTGAACTTACTCAACTTTGTTGTTGATTCATTACTATATGCCTTGCAGGTCTTTAGGTACTTAGACAGAGCTTGCACAGAGGAAGTGGTCAATGTGGGGCATGGTTTGTTGTGTGCCATGTTAAACTTCATAAAATTTTAAACTTATGCTTGGGTTCTGAACTTAATGCTTCCGCTGATAACTTAAACTTAGCTAATTTGTTTTGGAAACCAATTATATTGTGGGTTGGTTTATGTCTACTTTAGTACATTGTTCAATATGATTGGTAGCTTGATCCTGGTCAAGTCACGCCTCCTGCGGGGATACTCCGCTTGTGGATTTTGGGGGTGTGACAGATTGGTATCAGAGCCATTGGTTATAGTGAACTTGGTTTTAAAAAAAGGAAAAGTTTTTTGATAAAAACCAGACTATAACCTGTTTAGTGCTCAACGATCCGCAACGACACTTCGCTCCACGTGCAAGGCTCAACACTCTAGGTGGTATGATTTGAGTTTATATTGCCTACTTGCTAGATTACTTTTGTGTAATGTGCTGTTTATGGTATGATTATCTAGAGTAGTAGCATGCTGTCTGTTAGCCCCACTGTGTTCTTTATGACACACAACTGTTTACTTGAAATTTGACAAGTGGTGGTCAAATTCTTGCCTGATTTCTCGTCACCCCGCTACGACTGTTTATGCGTTCTACCTATTCGTACTTTTATCTCGACATGACGTCACCATCTGACCCTCCGTACATTCGGTTTGTACGTCAACATCCACGTAGACCAGAACCGGCTCAAACGAACTCAGGTTTAGAAGAACTATATCCACGCATCCCTGTTGACGAACCTCATCATCTCCACCGGTCGTTGTTTCCAAAAACGAAGCAACCACATTTACACGCGTTTGTCGTTTTACAACTCGCAACCCTACCAACCAAATTCTGTTTTAGACGAGTGATATACTTCCGTGACCGTGATGCAACGAACTTCCCTTTTTGTGTCGTGCCGTTGTACATCACTACTATAATTACTTCTAAGCAACGGATTACTTGGTTGAATTCTACGGTTATTGTTGGACCCTTGTTTTCTCTCGTTTCTTCGTATGAACCTCATTAATTCCCTATTTCTTAGATTGGCAACTGATTTAACGAAACGCCAACAACCATACCACGATCTTTACCGATCACAAGACTACCCTATTCCCCTGTTGGATGGTTTATTCTTATTCTACTTGATTAGCTCTCTCGTATACCCAACTTAGCGAATGAATGCCATTACTGGTGAAATAGTCTTCAGGACATTTGGGGGACGAAGATATGGATCACTCAACCCACCGGCGAACACGATAATTTATATGTTTACCTAACCCACCTTACACTACAAGAGTCGTATTTTAACTCCATGATAGTTTTCCATATATATATGCGGAATCTTTTCGCTAGCCTTTGTACCAACCCCTGATTGTCGATTAATGCTTTGTTTAATTTCTATCATTGGCTTAGATCAAACCATCACTCCCTTACCACAGTGACATTACGTTCTCGCTTCTCCATGCTGAGATAATGTAACGAGCACGCTCTAGCTTAGAGAATTTGGAAGGCTCGACATTTGATCATTTGTTATCACTCCTTGAAACCTTGAGGGTAGTGATGTATTGTTGATACGATCATACTCTCTTGGGCGCGTTTTCACGTCTTTCTTTGGAACCCTATGACTCAGACGTATTATGGATTCATTTGTACAACCTAAGGAAAACTCCCCCTAACTTGGTTGCTTACTTGATAAATTACAAACACACCTAAGTTCATGGATTCAGGTGAATTGTTCCTCGTTCGCATGTGGGCGAGTCCAACGACTTTTGATGGAAGTCTCAGTGAATCTTAACCCTACACACTTGTACGACAATCATGTTGCTATGTTGAATTCCTATTCTAATTGATTTAACCCCGTGACAGCTATATTTGATCAACGACATACTTTATCTTAACTATACCCAACTTGCGTACGACCAGCTGTACTTTCGACATTGGGTAAATCCCTGCTGTGGATTCTTAAACGCATACTCATCGATTGCGACTACTCTTTCTTATGTTTCCACATCCATACACGATATAATTTTGGGATTCTGTGATCCTAACAACAATCCCCGCGGACACTCGTTTGGAAAAGTTACACTCTACGAACATTACTCGATGAGCATCGGGCCATGAATATAACGATACCATGGATACTGTTCTTTGAACTTGATACGACCAATATGGATTTTCAGACGCGACATTCGAATCTAGTCTAACCTGATGAATATGTCACTTGTTTTCATCGATGACATCCTGATCCATTCGAAGAGTCAGGAGGAACACGAGCGTCATTGCGACTCATTTTTGGAACTTCTTCGAGCAGAACAGCTTTATGCTAAGTTTTCGAAATGAGACTTTTGGCTTCGTGAAGTCCATTTTTTTAGGCCACGTGATTAATGAGGATGGGATTCACTCTGATCCATCCAAGGTTGACTCGATCAAGAACTGGCCTGCACCTCGAACACCAAATGAAATCCGTCAATTCTTGGGATTGGCAGGTTACTACAGAAGGTTTATCAAAGATTTCTCGAAGATTGCGCAGCTTTTTACTGTTCTTCCTCAGAAGGATGTCACCTACCATTGGGGTGATACTTAGGAATTCGCATTTCAGCAGCTGAAGTCGAAGCTTTATAGCGCACCTATTCTCTCATTGCCTGAAGGCATAGACGATTTTGTGGTTTATTGTGACGCGTCAATCCAAGGACTTGGTTGTGTGTTGATGCAACGTGAGAAAGTCATTGCTTACACATCACGTCAACTAAAGGTTCACGAAAAGAACTACACTACTCACGACTTGGAGTTGGGAGCAGTGGTGTTTGCTCTTAAGTTATGGAGGCATTACTTGTACGGTACCAAGTGCACCATTTACACCGATCATAAGAGTCTCCAGCATATCTTCGATCAGAAGGAGTTGAACATGCGACAGCGTCGATGGGTCGAACTCCTTAATGACTACAAATGCGCAATCAAGTATCATCCAGGCAAAGCCAATGTTGTGGCTGACGCCCTCAGTTGAAAGGAAACCAAACCTAAGCGTGTACGTGCGTTACAGCTTACCATTCACTCTAGTCTTCCTACCCAAACTTATGATGCTCAGGTTGAAGCATTGGAGAAAGGGAATATTTTAGCTGAATCCATGCGGGGCATGGGAAAAGTGACTTGAACATAGGGAAGGCGGTACTCACTACTTCATGGAACGTGACTGGGTTTCATCCTTTGGAAATCTACGAGAACTTGTGACGGGCGAAGCACACAAGTCTCGCTACTCGGTGCATCTTGGCTCTGATAAGATATACCAAGACCTCAAAAGCTCTTGACTAGTGGCCCTACATGAAAGCTAACATAGCGACCTATGTTAGTAAATGGTTGACTTGTGCTAGGGTCAAGGTTGAATACCAGAAGCCATCAGGCCTAATTCAACAACCAGAGATTCCCACATGGAAATGGAAGCGTATTTCCATGGACCTCGTTACTGGCTTACCTAGATCTCAACGAGGAAACGATACCATTTGGGTGATAGTGGATCGACTAACCAAGACTGCACACTTCCTGGCTATCAAAGAAACGGATAAGTTCTCCACTAGTAGACATCTACTTGAAGGAAGTAGTTTCGAGGCACGGGGTGCCAACTTCCATCATTTCTGATCGTTACCCACGTTTAACCTCTGATTTATGGCAGGCGATGCACAAATCCTTTGGCTCGCGTCTAGACATGAGCACAACATATCATCCACAGACGGATGGGCAGACGGAACGCACCATTCAAACTCTTGAAGACATGCTTCGAGCATGTGTTATCGACTTTGGTAACGGCTGGGAAAGACACCTACCTTTGGTAGAGTTATCATACAACAATAGATACCACACTAGCATCCAGGCCGCTCCGTTCGAAGCTTTTTGCGAACGGAAACACTAACCACCCCTATACTGGACAGAAGCTGGCGATAACCAAATTGCTGGCCTAGGATTTGCTCTCTACACGATGGAAAAGATTGCCCAAACCCGATCACGAATAGCGGCAGCTCATCACCGTCAGAAAAGTTACACTAATAAGCGCAGGAAACAACTCGAATTGCAGGTTAAGGATCGAGTGCTACTTAAAGTTTCACCTTGGAAAGGTGGGGTTCGCTTTGGTAAACGAGGCAAGCTAAATCCGCGTTATGTCGGACCTTTCGAAATCACTGAGAGGATTGGCAAGGTGGCCTATAGACTGAATCTACCTGAAGAACTCAGTGGAGTTCACAACGTATTCCATGTGTCGAATCGGAAGAAGTGCCTGTCAGATGAGACCCTCATAGTTCCTCTCAAGGAACTCACCATCGGCGATCAGCTGTGATTCGTCGAGGAACCGGTAGAAATCTTGCATCGGGATATCAAGATTCTCAAATGCACTAGGATACCAATTGTTCGAGTTCGTTGGAACTCCTGTCGTGGCCCAGAGTTTACCTGGGGATAAGAAGACCAAATGAAACACACGTATCCCCAGTTGTTCGAGAAAAGTGAAACCACTACTGAGGCTGAAGCTACTGCGGAGTTTCGGGACGAAATTCCAAACCAACGGGGGAATGATGTGACACCCCAGGAAAAGCAGGAAACCACGCAACCTAACTAGCTTCCTCAGTAACTATGTGCTAAATTTCAGGACGAAATTTCCTTCAACTTGGGGATGATGTCACAACTCGTATTTCAGAACCTTTCGTTGTACTTTGATTGTAACTTTTTTGAACGATATTTGATTATGTGATTAATTAAGGTGTTTGTTTGCAATGGAATGTTATGTTTTAACTATGTTATGTGCTATAAGTCTGTAATGTGTATATGTATGTTTAGTCGCACAATCTTATGGGCTGCACAATTTCTCCCTAGTCATGCACACTCCTCTCGGCCCACGTTGTTTAAACTCGAGACCAAGGGCAGCCCAAGTAAGGGTTCAGCCCACTTCCCTTATCCTCTTATACGTATGCACACACCCATTAGTAGGGTTGCTTCTCATAATTTAGCAAGCACAAGAAATACACAAAACCCTAAGCTCTCTCTCTCCTCTCCTCCTTCTTGATTGACGGCAGCCCTTCCCCATAGTTGAAGCTCTCTTTTCCATGCAACGTGATCGTCCTTGTCTAAACACCTCATCGCACACTTCCGGTTAGTGTTTTTGTTATTGTTTGATTGAAAGGTTTTTGATGTTTTGTTATCATGTGTTTGACTAGGGTTTCATGTTAGGAGATCTGTTAATAAATTGTGATCATGAAGTTTATTTTTGTTATACATGAAACTGTCTTGGTGTAATGATATTAGAGGGAAAGAACTTGGGGGATATGATAATCACATGATCTAATGTTGATATATTTTGTATGATTAGGAGTCGAGTATGTACTACTGGAATTATGATTCGTGAATATATGTTACATTGTATTGTTGGTTTGATGTTACACAAGAATTAGGGTTGCATGTTAGTATTCAGAAATCGTTGATTTGATTGTATAATTGAATGTTATGCTAGATTATGATCATGATTAGAGGTTAGTTAGGGTTCATGAGAAGTAATTGATAATTCCTTGATTTGATCGATGAATGCATAGATGGAAACTGTGGAATTGAGTAACTGATTGCCATGATTTAAGGAAACTTGTAACTGATCGCACAAGGGCTCAATCGCACAAGAGCTCAATCGCACAAGAGCTCAGTCGCATAAGTTAGTCGCACAAGCTAGGATATTCTAGGGTACAACTGTTAAGGCACTATGTACAACACTATATTGCATGATCGCATAACATACTGTGGATCGCACAAGTCTGTGCCGATCGCACAATATGTTGGGCCACACACAAAAGATTAGTTGTTTGATATTTGTGCCGCACAAGGTGTTGGGTTGCATGTTTAATGGGCCGGGGGCATGTTTGGATCGCACAACATGTTGTGGATCGCACAAGGTTGTGCTGATCGCACAACACGTTGGGCTGGTCACTTATTGGGCTGCATATGTGGAATCGCACAAGACTGTTGGGCTCGTACAGCTTCAACGGCCCAACACTTGAATCACACAATTGGACCTTATGCATAAATGTTACTGTTGAACATGATATGTGATGCAGATCACCTGACGTGATCTTATGTGTGTTGCCATGATCGTTATGTGTTCGTAACTTGTTAGCTTATGTGTAAACTTACGTGCACTACTTGAACCTAGACCTGACTTGTATGGTAACCATGATAGGACATGGTTGACCACAAACGGCTCGATTGACCTTTTTGCTTATCTGCCGAGCTAACCTAAGGTGAGTTCACACTTTCTACAAGGCATGGGATTCCCGGTGGTTGGGAATGGTTAATTGATTGAAAGGAAACCTACGTATTCTCTTGGTTAGAATATGTGCCTCCACCCTCGTAACTGGAGGGTGCCAACATTGTTACTAGACCAAAAACTCTATCATTAAGTCCCTCGTTTTTATATCGACTTAATCGTCGGGCCAATGGCGAACGGGTCATTAGTTAAATAGCGCTATTAGGTTTGACAAGCCTCACACCGTGACGCAGAGGACGGGAGTGGACTAATGGATCTAGGCACGTCAATGATGATAGACATTGATTTAGGGCACTCAACTTTCTCAGTCAGTAGTCGATATGGTAACGGGTCTAGTGGGATATTCATGGGGTAGCCCCCACGGCCGGAAGCCAGAGTAAAAGGAAATGGTTAATCATGTTTTTCAACTATGGGGTAACCCCCACAGCAAGTAAGCCAGCTAAAGGAAACCTGAGTTTTTGAAACAACTTAAAACAAACACTCAACTGTGAACTCGCTCAACTTTGTTGTTGATTCGTTACTATATGCCTTGCAGGTCTTTAGGTACTTTGACGGAGCTTGCACAGAGGAAGAGGTCGTTGTGGGGCATGGTTTGTTGTGTGCCATGTTAAACTTCATAAACTTTTAAACTTATGCTTGGGTTCTGAACTTAATGCTTTCGCTGATAACTTAAACTTAGCTAATTTGTTTTGGACACCAATTATATTGTGGGTTGGTTTATGTTTACTTTAATACATTGTTCAATATGATTGGTGGCTTGATCCTGGTCAAGTCCTGCCTCCTGCGGGGATACTCCGCTTGTGGATTTTGGGGGTGTGATAAGCGGGCTTGACTGTGGTCCCATACACACAGACATGTGCACTCCATGTTTCCTCCTTAAGTCTGGTGGTGCCTGTGATTGCTCCACAGGTTCCATTTGCACGTCTTCTGGTGGAGGCGGCAGAGGCGCTGTCGGAGGTTGATAGGGGGAGTATGAACGAATGTAAACTGGTTCAAATATTGGTTTCATTCGTTAGGACCTTGGTAAGGTGATCCTGCGTAAGATGTAGAACCAATAGAAATCTCTATTGGGTGCATATGCGACCCAGATGGTGGCATTTCCAAATCCGAGTCTTCATCGGGCTCGTTTGGTTGGTCCAACTGGTTTTGGGCAGCTGGAGGAGTGTTGATGTACCGGTGTTGGTCAAATGACCCATGGAAGGAATGGGAATGCGAGTGATGTGATTGGTGGGAATGATGTGAATGGTATGATTGGTGAGATGAGTGGGTAATGAGTTGTGTGAGATAGAATGTCACACTGGTTGTGATGAGAAAGGGTTGCTCGAATATCCGTAGTGGTCCGAGCTGTGATGTTCCGAGCTATGTGGTAGCGAGGGTACATGTCTAGATGGACCCCCTCGTATGGGTCCCTTGCCTCTGCCTCTAATTCTTGGCGGCATGATTAATTCCTGTCAAAAATAAAAAAAACAATATATATATATATATATATAACTTAATGAAGATAAGAATTAATCCTAGGTCAATGCCTAGACTCAGAAAGTCAAAGGATTATGCTATTGTGCTGTTTGAGATTAGGGTTATTGGATTTTAATAATCCGAAGTTTCACCCGTTGGCCAGTAATAATCCCAACTTCAAAAATTCCCTGTAACAATCCCAACTTGTAAGATTTTGACCCCTAGTGATCCTTTGCTAACTGGGTTATACCCAGTTAGTTTTTTTGCTGACGTGGCTGATGACGTGGACACAGCTTTGTTATTTGTTGACTTGGCTGCTTATGTGGCACCATCACCACCTCCACATCCTCCTCCTCCACTGCCACCACCATCAACTCCAGCCACCACCATCATCTACCACTATCACCTCCGACCACCTCCACCTCCACCCACCACCTCCACTTCCTCCACCACCACTGCCATCTCCACCAACACCGCCGTCATCTCCACCCACCACCACTGCCATTTCCGCCACCACCTACCATCGCCATCTCAGATTCATCCCCAGCTTCGTCACCTGACTGACAACCACCCCCATATCGGCGGTTCTCAAACTTGACCTAACCGTCACCGATGAAGGATCCCGAACTGTGGGAATAAGGTTAATTCCATTGTTGTTGTTGCAGAGGTTCTGATTTCATTGGAGATTGAAGGATTGTGGGAATGGATGGTAGGTGGTGGTCGGAGGGGATTGAAGATGGTGGTTGTGTGGTGGGAGTTGGGTGGTTGTGGTGGTAGTGAGGTAGTGGAGTGGTGGTGGTGAAGATGGTGAGTATCTGTGTATGTATATATATATATAATTAAAAAAAGTATATTTTTTCATATCAATATCCACATCATCATCCACATAATGAACCAGCTTATTTTTTTACACATCAACGTCCATGTCAGCATCCACGTCATCAAAAACTAACCTAGTTAGCAAAGGATCATTGGGGGCCAAAATCTTACAAGTTATGTTACAGGGAATTTTTGAAGTTGGGATTATTATCGGCCAACTGATGAAACTTTGGATTATTAAAATCCAATAACCCTTGAGATTAAACACGAAAGGCTAGTGTTTAATTCTCTCAAACGTTGGCTCTGATACCAACCTGTCACACCCTGGTATTTATTCGTCACCGGGTGTGCTCGGATTTGGGGTCGTGACTAGATTGATATCAAATACACAGATAGCACAGCGGAAGTCTTGGATTTAAATTACTATTACAAATAAAATTGTACGAGTGTTTAAAATATATACAGATGGATAGTGTATCAAAGATCCACTGGCGGATCGTAAATTACAAAATGAGATAACAGACTAATAGGCTTCTAATGCAAGGAGTTCAAATTCCTCTTAAATATTACCAGGCACTTCCAGCCTATGTAGTAACCTTGCAACCTTTCACTTAGTCTTTTGAAGATACGTCAGTTTACACCGGTAAATACAAATAATCGACACATTTTGAAAATATTTCAAAATTGTTTTAAGTGCACAAGGGCACATGTAATTTCATAAATAGCTTGGGACACTGGCAATTATCTTGTATACAGTTTTACATGCTTGTCAATACATATGGGGCCCGACACAGAAACTGATAACATGATTAACCGACACGCCACTTTTAACCCATAAAAGGGTATCCCCAAAATTGGTAGAAAATTATTTTATAATAGCATTAGCATCTGTCAGGTGTATGCCTACACCCCGTGCTTAAGTCATGGCCATTTGCAATTAAATGAGCCGAGGATACTCAGGACACGATCACGTTAACCCCCAATGTTTAAGTTAGCAGATAAAACAGATTAAAACGGGTTATGCGGATTTTCTAGTCACAATCCAACATATGATCCTATACCTGACCAAGCGGTAATAATTTACCGTATCCCAAGCCCGTATAGGGAAAATATGTTAAGAGTATTTACATGGCTTAAATAAGTCTTACAATGCAAGAAAATAATATAAGCACAACCATTATCAATTAACTTTCAAATACACATTCAAACTTTCAAAATTTGTCAAAATTGGTCCCTCTCGTCGAATTTATTAGACATAATTGAGAGTATGGACACGTGTCATTGTATAACCCGACACGAATTTACGAGGTGTTACACGACCCTTCTTTCCCTGTACAATGCGTAAACCAAGTTGACCTGTTCACCACAATCTTTACTTTCCCTCCCCTACTGATGTTCCCTACCAATTAACAAACCCAAATGTCAGATTGGGTGATTAATATCAGCATACTGGTTAGTTGTCAAATACACAAACACACACACACACACACACACACACACACACACATATATATATATATATATGGGAGATTCATTTGAGAAGAATCTTCTTGCAAGAAGAAAAATAAATTAATCCAGGCCCTATATTTTTTTGATCAATGGTTGTTGTGAATCAAGATATAATTTTTGTCTACTTTTAATTAATGCTCTAATTAATAAGGGTAGTATATGTATTTTGATGTAGAATACTAATAAATATTAAAAGAGTTACTCAAGTCTTATTGATGTCACCATAATTTCCTCATTCACCACCATTAATGTGTTGGTCAAACACCGATTTTATTAGAAGTGACCAAATTATTTAAAAGTGTTGGGGTCCTACACATATTTTATTATGTGTCGCAAAATTATTTAAAAGTGTTGGAGTCCAACACATTATGTACCTTACACCAAAACAATGTTTTTATGGTGTATGAAAGATTGAATATGTAGGATCACTAGGTTATAACCCGCGAATACTCGCGGATCGGAAAATTTAATTTGCATTAATCGAATTGTCATTAAATAAAATAAAAACACATGCTTTCAAAGGTTGTTGATGAACACGTTTGAGAGAGAGAGAGAGAGAGAGAGAGAGAGAGAGAGTATGAACGAATTCGTGAGTTCTTGATGTTATTGTAATTATGTGATCTTTATCTCTCTAGTTATCTCTCTTTATATACATCCAAATGGAAACCCTTAATTAGATAATAAGGATAATTACGTCCATCAAATGATTACTAACTAATCTAATAAGAAATAAATATATTTTGATCAAATGTACAATCAAAAAAATTCAAAAAATCTAAAAACATAAAAAAATTCTATAGATCTAAAAAATCTAAAAGAATTCTAAAAATAAAAAAAAATCTAAAAAATAAAAAGGATCTAAAAGAATAATTGCACAGTTCCATCAGATCTCTCAAAACTATAAAGGCGCATAACGGAACAACTGGAGTCGGTGTATTTGTTTATAGTTTGTAAAAAACTCACTTTTTTTCTTCATTCTGACACTCCACTAATTAAAAACATATATTGTGAAACATATGTCCATCCTTCACTCCTTCCTTCACTCCTTCACTGAAGTAGTAAAAACTCCATTTTTTTCTTCATTCTAACACTCCACTGATGAACCTCACTTGCACAAATAAAACGGTCATTGGCTGATTTGGAAGATTGTTAGAAAAATAATGATTCACATATGAAGATGGCAACCACTGCATAATAACCCATTTTATAGTAAGAAAGATATAAGAACAAATAAAACAAAATGAAAGCAAACAAATAAGATGATCACCATTTGTTTGGACTCAGGCTTTAGCAGTATCTTGTAGAAAGAACTCATTTGAAGAGATTGGTCAAAGTGATGAATGTTCTACTATGAACCAATTTTAAAACATATATATATATATATATATATGTTGTATCCAGTAATATTTAAATTTTATTAATCACAAATGTTTATATAACATCTCAAGTGAGCTCCATGCTACCATTTTTTTTTTAATTTTGCATCTTCCATCACATGTGAAAAGTTTGACCCTTTATAAATAAATGGGTCGATATATAACATGTCAAATTGGTAAAACAAAATATTAGCTAAAAAAGAAATAGGTTGAATGGGACAAATGTCGTCTGAAATGTATTTAAATTGTATGAAACTTCCCAAATGACTTCTTAAATTTGTTTTTAAGGTTCAATAAGGAACGAACAAAAAAGTATTTTGGTGATTTTGCCAACTCTAAATGACACTTTCCTCCATATTACAGAGTTTGCAAAGGGCAGAAATCAAATATTTCTGTGAGGGTCCTGTTATTTCTTCTATTTTAAAGAATGGTATGCCACACTTCAAGTGGATCCAAATGTTCCGATTGATGTAACAAAACATCAGTTCTGTACATCAATATGAAAGCATTTAAAAAGTTGGCAACATGTATGTGATCAACAAAGCTTAAAACATTAATTTATCCAAACCACAAAATAGGCATATAATTGTAAACAGTAAAGAATTTTGAGTAGAAGTATACCTACTAATAATATTCGTAATTCTTCCACCGGTGTCATTTAGATCCCTCAAACACCTGGTCAAAGCTTCAAATGAAATCGCGAGGCTTCAAATGATGTTTTAAGACTTTCCAGCTATGTTTTCCAATGACCAGCTCTGTCTTCCAATGACCACCTGAAAACAAAACAATTACATTTTACATCATTTATTTGCTACAAAATATGACTATATATTACAAGATCATCATCCTAAATAGAGAGATGAATATATACCATCGAAGTAGGAATATAAGCCATATAAGAAGATGACGGTTTAAGAGAAAGTTCGTGAACATTATAAGCCATATATACTGAGAACCCCCGCGAACTTCGCGGATTGGTAAATGAAAATTTCTTCATTATCACCGTTGACATAATCTTTTAATGAAAGAAACATTCCGGAACTAACGTAAATATAACTTACACTTAATAAATGAATACAAAAAAAATCACAACTTGTTAAAGACTTCTTTATACGCGACATTTGTTGTTTCAATAGAGCACATCTACATTACTAATATAAATGAGGTTTAACATGTTTAAAGTACATTTTATTTTTTAATTTTGTAGACCATTAATCAAACCCATTTAGAGACCGAACTTTTGGCTATAGAGACCCAAACGACAGAAGCAATTACTGTCCTCTGAAGGGCTAAACCAAAATACCAAATAAAGGGCCTCCAAAATAATTAATCCCTTCGGTCCCATTTAGCAAAAACAAAACACGGTTGACGAACAACTTAATAAAATTACCATAGGCTATCAACATGAATATATTAGGGACCAAAATATGCCACGAAAATAAATTAGGCCCACTTGTCTAAATGCCCATAACACCAAAATCTCTCCCACTTGTTGTGATGGACCATGAAGACAGATAACAGAAGCTTGCAAAATAACAGAAGAAACCCAAAACCAAACAACATTAAACAAAACATGCTGAACAGAAGAAGCTTCCGACCGAGCATCGAAACCAACCGAATATTATAAAAAACCCTCAACCAACTACCTATTACCCACCAGCTAAAAATATAAGGATTCATAATTACTAACTTTTGTGGGGTTTTGCGACTACAGGATCAAAAATTTTACCTACCTTCATCTAATGTGTAATAAATTGAGCCGAAGCCTTTAGGATGATATGCCGTCTATTATTGTTTTTTTTTTCAAAAATATCTATCAAGACATCACTATGTATGAATTAGACCTGGAAAAACAATAGGGTTGGGTTGGGTTACGAACTTCCAAGCTACATTCATCCATCAACTCATTAATGGGATTTGAAGATGAACTGTTATACATACCATTAATGCCAAGATTGTTTATAAGTCCACATGGTTTCATATATCTTTTAAGAGTTAAATATTATAATTTGAAAATAAAAGTATTAAACTAAAAGAATGAGTGTTAAGTAATGAATGCTATGTGTTCTTCAAGTATTTCTGCAGGTCACATCATTCCCCAACGTGAGTTACGCAGCTGAAGTGGCTTTGCGAGTTTACCCTCTCGTCTAGTTAGCGAGTTAAATATATGCAAGTGGAAGAGTGCAAATGTATATGTTAATCAAGACGATACCTCAACGAAGCATTGTAACAGTAAAAAATATTATCTAAAATAGCAAAGAGCATGACATATGAAAGCAAAAGAAGTAAAGGAGTGAACCTCATTTAAATATTTAGGACCAGGTTCAACCAATTCATCAACTGTACCATAATCGTCTAGATCGAAACCAATATTGACCCAAACCTTTCCTAACTTTTTTCTTAATAAACACATCTTAACCCAAACCCATTGTAACCCATACCCATCCTAACTCATACCCATCCTAACCTTTTTATTAATAAACTCATTCTAACCCAAACCTATCCTAACCCATACACATCCTCACCCATTATCCAAACCCGCCCAAGCCACCAATTTTGCCACCCCTAATGTTCATAAACCAAGGTTGTCAAGAGACATATTTTACATTTTTTTACAAACTAATTTTAATTCAATCTTATCATAAATTTCAAAGGTAAAACATATGTCTCACTCTTGCGTAGGGGTGTCAATGAATCAAATCAAGGCCGAGCTTGACTCTTTTAACTTAAGAGAGCTCGATCTCAAACATCACTGAATTAACCAAAAACGACGAAATTTAAACTCACAATGACGCCACATCTGCTGATTGACATCTGATCCACTGATGAAGAATAACGATTGTGATGAAATAATCAACTGATAGATCAACTTAAGGTATGACAGATCTTCCACTGATCACAAAGTTGGGTTTCAGCAGACCACATTATTTTAATTTATCAATAACTAATGTCTTATAAATGACTACCACACTACACATTTAAAATAAAAAAAACGCATTTGACCCGTTAAAGATCAATCTCTAAATTAACATATACATTTACACGCTAGTGTCTACAAATGGGTCAAAATCGCAATCTTTAACTACAATTTACATGCTACTAACCTGATCATCAGCTTAAATTCCATCCGCAAAAGCCACGCTCTTTTGCTTCTGAATCATCCAGGCAAATGTAAATTTCTAGAAGAATATACTCAAAAGTAAATACTTTGAATGATTTCTAAATTGTGCTATAGGAAAAAAAAAAAAGGCACTTACCATTGTCGCACTAAACTTTTTTTTTCATTTTACTACCGATAAAAAATTCATTTTGCCATCTCTTTGTTTCATCTATCAACAATAAAAACTGGATTTTCTAATGACAACAATGATTTTATAAAACAATTTATAATCCATAACAAAATTACCCGCATTCCTTCCCACAAAACCAAACTGATCTCATTTTTGTAATTTATAGACAATAAATACCCAAAAAAAAAAAAAGACAAATAACTAAAAGCAATATTGTATAAAATGCCTCTGACCTGCATCCCCGTTCATATGCCTCCGTCACAGCTACGGCTACAATTCCTTTCTAACCACATGGCAACAGTCTCTGCCACTTGCAGCGGAACCCTAGACGCCGTCACCACCAGATCTGCTGGTTCCGGTATACCTCCGATCATGGGTGTAATCACCGTGAGTCTAACTCGCATCCGTTGAATGTTCTAAGAGACCAGCGTCTCTCTGTCCTCACCAGTGCCACTTTCAATCATGCCCAATCACCTTCGGATTTTGAAACAACAATTACTTATGTAACAGAAACAAACCACCCTCAAAAGAAAAACTGAAAAACTAAAATTAATGGTACCTTAATTTGATGTAAACATGGTCCATAAACCAATATGAATTCCAACTATTGATGTAAAACAACTGATAATCCCAAACACTTAGTATAAGATCAGCCAACCCAAGAATAGAAGAATCATACTCTAAAAGAGACCTAAAAGCATATGAACTACCTTCCTCAAAACTAAAAAAGATCCATCTTTCATGGGTATCTTGAAAAAAGTTAAATTCCTTTAATCATACTCTTTAATACCAAACCATCCCCGTAAACTAAATTACAAACAACAACAAAATACCAGGTTCTTATTTCTTAAACAAATCAAGAATCCTCAAAACCCAAAACAATTTCTTTAAACAACATTTTCATTCATCAATTGTATTCACCCATACACATCCTAACCTTTTTCTTAATAAACCCATTCTAAACCAAACCCATCCTAACCCATACACATCCTAACCCATTATCCAAACCCGCCCAAGCCACCACTTTTGCAACCCCTAATGTTCATAAACCAAGGTTGTCAAGAGACATATTTTACATTTTTTTACAAACTAATTTTAATTCTCTGTTGTCAAAAGCGCAAAAAGCGCGCGCCTAGGCGCACCTAGAGCGCCTGGTGGCAGCCTAGGCGCAAAAATGGTTTTTTTTTGAAAAAAGCGATCTGAGGCGCAGGAAAGGCGCGCAAAAAAGCCTGAGGCGCAGCGCAAAAAAAGGGAAAAACGAAAAAAAAAGCGAGTATAAAAAACTGGCTCACGCGGGCCCGGGTTTTTCGGAGCTGCATTCGTGTCCGCAGGTGCGGGCACGCATGAGTTCAACCAAATTCTAGCTCAGAAACTCATTTTTGCACCCCCCCTATAGTAAAACATGTCATAAAGCTACAATAGAGTAGTAAAGGCTTTACCTTATAAACAACCACTCACTTTGTTGCCACACCAATGTGGGACAAAGTATTTACCACCTTTTGAGACTTTTATTCACACACCCAAAACTTACAACATATAAGTCCTAAACTTTTGCTACTAACTATTAGCTCCATGATCATAAATGACATATATAACAGTTTTTTTTTTAATTTTATATGTGGAATCTTATTTATTTTCAATGCATAACATATTTTTTATATTTTTTTCCCTACGTGCGCTTTTCTTAAAAAAGCCCACGCTTTTTTTGCGCCTTGCGCCTAGGCTCCGGGCGAGGCCGATGCGCCTCGCCTGCGCCTTGCGTCTTTGACAACATAGTTTTAATTCAATCTTACCACAAATTTCAAAGGTAAAACATAAGTCTCACTCTTGCGTAGGGGTTTCAACGAATCAAATCAAGGCCGAGCTCGACTCTTTTAAATTAAGAGAGCTCGATCTCAAACATCACTGAATAACCAAAAACGAAGAAATTTAAACTCACAATAATGCCACATCTGCTGATTGACATCAGATCCACTGATGAAGAATAACGATTGTGATGAAATATTCAACCGATGTAAAACTTATGCAGAAAACTTATCCGGTGCAAATTTTCTTGTTGTTTGTGAAAGATGAACATTGGCAAAGCTCAGAGCCTTAAAAAAATTAGCAAAAATTAAGAAAAAATGAACTTATTTAAAATTAAAAAAATGGACACGTACAGATGCTAGCTTCTTCTGAAAGTTTTTCATCGAGTTCGCGGGCCTAATGTCCCAACACACTTTCAGGGCACATAACCAATGATCCTGCAACATGTTTATGTTTGCTAAACCGTAGGGTTAAGCTACTAGCATCAAGTATTAAAAGATCAACAATTTTTTTCTGCATCACTAAACTGTTGTGTTGAGCTACTGGATTCAGTTTTTGAATTGTGAGAACAATCTGATTTTGGTTTTGATGAAGCTCTCTGATTCAGTATAAGCGTGATCATTGAAATTGTCTTACCAAGACCCTATAGAAGAAGACACAACAAAATTCAGTGTAGGTTGGTTTTAAAAAATTTAGAATATAAATCATATATGTCAGACCAAGGATGCTTGTAAATATGTTGTCCAATGTATGCAGTATATTTTTATGATCACAGAGTTGGGTTTCAGCAGACCACTTTATTTTAATTTATCAATAACTAATGTCTTATAAATGACTACCACACTACACATTTAAAATTAAAAAAAAAAAAAACGCATTTGACCGGTAAAGATCAATCTCTAAATTAACATATACATTTACACGCTAGTGTCTACAAATGGGTCAAAATCGCAATCTTTAACTACAATTTACATGATACTAACCTGATCATCAGCTTAAATTCCACCAGCACAAACCACGCTCTTTTGCTTCTGAATCATCCAGGTCAATGTAGATTTCTACAAGAATATACTCAAAAGTAAATACTTTGAATAATTTCTAAATTCTGCAACAGGAAAAAAAGGCACTTACCATTGTCGCTCTAAACTTTTTTTTTTCATTTTGGTACCAATAAAAATTTCATTTTGCCATCTCTTTGTTTCACTTCTCAACAATAAAAACTGGATTTTCTAATGACAGCAATGATTTTATACAATTTACCTTTCATACCCTATCGACAAATTCTCCAGGGGACATCATTGTAACCACCATAATTAAAGGTCAAGTTGATGTAAACATGGTCCATAAACCAATATGAATTCCAACTATTGTTGTAAAACAATTGATAATCCATAACAAAATTACCCGCATTCCTTCCCACAAAACCAAACTGATCTCATTTTTGTAATTTATCGACAATAAATTCCCATAAAAACAAATAACTAAAAGCAATATTATATAAAATGCCACTGACCTGCATCCCGTTCATATGCCACCGTCACAGCTACGGCGACGATTCTTTTCTAACCACATGGCAGCAGTCTATGCCGCTTTCGGCGAAACCCTAGACGCCGTCACCACAAGATCCGCTGGTTCTGGTATACCTCCGATCATGGGTGTAATCACCATGAGTCTAACTCGCATTCGTTGAATATTCTAAGAGACCAGCGACTCTCTGTCCTCACCAGTGCCACTTTCAATCAAGCTCAATCACCTTCGGATTTTGAAAAAAACAATTACTTATGTAGCAGAAACAAACCAATCTTAAAAGAAAAAACTGAAAAACTAAAATTAATAGTACCTTAATTTGATGTAAGATGATTAAGCATAGTTTAAACAATATGGCTTTTGCATATAAATTCTAATACTCTCATGGCATATCAACATATAGGAGCTCCTCCAAGGTACCACTTTCATAGCCTCCGCATAACTTCCACAATCGCCTCAGATGTCACATTTACATGCATATATCATATATTTCTGTGGAGAGTCATGTTATTTCTTCTATTTTAGAGAATGGTATACCACACTTCAAGTGGATACAAATGTTTCAATTGACGTAACAAAACATCGCTTCTGTACATAAATGTGAAAGCATTTAAATAGTTGGCAACATGTATGTGATCAACAAAGCTTAAAACATTAATTTATCCAAACCACAAAATAGGCATATAATTGTAAACAGTAAAGAATTTTGAGTAGAAGCATACCTACTAAAAATATTCGTAATTCTTCTATTGGTGTCATTTTGATCCTTCAAACACCTGGTCAAAGCTTCAAATGAAATCGCGAGGCTTCAAATGATGTTTTGAGGCTTTACATCTATGTTTTCCAATGACCAACTCTGTTTTCCAATGACCACCTGAAAACAAAAGAATTACGTTTTACATCATTTATTTGCTACAAAATATGACTATATATTACAAGGTCGTCATACTAAATAGAGAGATGAATATATACCATCGAAGTAGGGACATAAGTCGTATAAGAAGATGACGGTTTGAGAGAAAGTTCAAGGCCCAATTGTCTCCAAATCAAAATATCGAACATCTAAGTGCATACATACGACACCCCAAAAATATACAATGCATGTACTAAACAGAAACTGAAAATACACAAATAAGCATTATTTGAAGAAACATACTGGACTATCATCGTCGGTAGTTCTATTAACTTTCATTATATGTTAATTATTTTCAAAAGTCATTGAAAAAAACACGATGGTTTACTGTATAAACATTAATTTGTGACTTTTTAAAATAATAAAGAATCATATAATCAATTTTAGGTTAGAAAAAAAAGTCAACGAAGGAAACAAAATGAAGTAACGATTAGATCAGAGCATACAGTGACCTTTCATTTGAAGTACATCTCTCAAAACCCTAATCGATTTGAGGTTTGTCCATATGAACCGGGTTTGACTCAAAACTATCATGCTTGTACCTACTAATCATCATCGTCGTCGTTTGATGCGAAACCAAACCCAAAAAATATTACCTAAAGAGTTTCGACAACATAAGAGTATACTACAAATGACATATTTGAATAAAATCAAAACTATTGAAGCAAGCAATACTTACAGAAGTAGACATGGCTTTCAATTTCCCCCCACCAGTTTTCCCAACCTATAAATTGATCACATATAAACACAAAATCAAAACCTATAAATCAACTCAATCAACAATCAAAAAACCAAAAACAAAGCCTTAATTCAAATAAACCACTCACAACAGCAATAGACTTAATATAAGGATTCTCCACTTTAAGCAGCTTCCTCAACTCACCCTAAAAAATCAAGATGTCAAACCCTAGATCGATACATATCAGAGACGGAATCCACCTCCTACATCTTTTGAATTGACAGGTATATAAATCTCCATTAAAAACCCTAAATATAAGAAATAGGAGAAGATAATAAGATGAAGGATTTGATTGGTCTTGATGGATTTCACAGGAAATCACGTTCGGTTGAGAGAGCAATTAGGGTTTGATCTAGGTAATGAAGGATGGAATGTGGAATTTGTCGATAGAATTGTATTTAAAGGACCCGAAATTAATCAAACAGGTCATCAAAGTCGGGTTCGGATCCCGCGTTTTCTCAAAAGATTGGTAAAAAATACATTCCCTCCCAAATTCACAAAACACCTCAACCAAAGGTGGTCACATCAGCAAAAATGTCCAAAATCATATGTCACATGGCCCAAATTCATCTCATTTATATATATATAGATGTGCATGATTGTTTTTATTGTGTAAGGTGGAAAAATATTTTATAAGATGACTCATTAAATGATTAGGGTTCACAAATTTGAATAGCAAAAATAAAGAATAGACTCATTAACTGATTTATTCAAATTACCTTTGTACCCTTTATTCTTTTTGTTTTAAATTTATAATTTCTTCTCGTTTGAACTCTCCACTATATATATATATATATATATGCTAGGTAGGAAACCCTTATGTTTTTAAAAAACCCTAGAAAACCCAACCTCCCGAAATTTTTTTTTTGAAAAAAATAACACATGTAATATACATGTTTTTAAGAGTTTTGGGTCAAAAAAAAAACAAAAAAGCGCTGAAGGATTATTTTTAAAAAAGATAAACAAATTTCAGCAACTTCGGTGACTAACATGTGTTAGGCAAAAAATGCTGAAACTTGTTTATTTTTTTTAAAAAGATCCCTTCGGCGCTTTTTTGTTTTTTTTTTGGCCCAAAACTCTTAAAAACATGTATATTACATGTGTTATTTTAAAAAGAAAAAAATGCCGGGAGTTTGGGTTTTCTAGGGTTTTTTAAAAAACATAAGGGTTTCCTACCTAGCCCTACCATATATATATATATATATATATATATATATATATATATATATATATATATATATATTAGGGACCGCTAAAATGAGAACCACCTCCAGTTGTAAGAACCGTGAGAACTACACCGTACTGGGCGAGGTGGACCAATTTTTTTTTTCATAAACGTAGATGCATGTATTATAAACACATTTGTAAAAAAAATTCAAAAAAAAATATCGGGTGTGTAGTTTTGAGCACCCAAAGTTTGCGTTTACGGGACCCGTAAATTTTAAATAAAATTTACGGTACCCGTAAACACAAACTTGTGGTGTTCAAAACTACACACACGACATTTTTTTTTTGAATTTTTTTTTACAAATGTGTTTATAATACAAGAATCTACGTTTATGAAAAAATTTTTTGGTCCAACTTGCCCCGGATCAAAAAAGTTCTCACGGTTCTTATAACTGGAGGTGGTTCTCATTTTAGCGGTCCAATATATATATATATATATATATATTATATATATATATATATACAACCACCCTTTATTGCGAGAACCAGTGTGAACACAAACAGTAATTCCTAAAAAAATCTAAAAAACACCCAAAAGTTTTTTTTTTAATTTTTTGACTATTTTTTTTGTAAAAATCGCTATATTTTGTTAATAAAAAAAAATTTCGAGTAACAGTTATCAATGCACATGTGCATATGTATAATTTCTTTGTCAAATTCCGTAATTCATTATAAATATTAGTCAATTGCACTTTCATTTACACTACCACGTGTAATACACTACTTTTTACGTTAACAATATTAGAAATGCACATGTGCATCTATATGTATCAACATGAAATAAGGTGTTTTGGTACACTACTTTGAATACACTTTCTCTTTCATCTATCATTCCATTCATAATACACAAACATGCACATGTGCATATGTATCATTTCTTTGACAAATTTCCTAACTCATTACAAATATTAGACAATTGCACTTTCATTTACACTACCATATGTAATGCACTACTCTCTACATTACCAATATTAAAAATGCACATGTGCATCTATATGTATCAACATGAAATAAGGTGTTTTGTTACACTACTTTGAATACACTTTCCCTTTCATATATCATACCATCCATAATACACTACCATTACCTTCTACCATCCATAATACAATATCATTACCTCCTATCATCCATAATACAATACCATTACCAATATTTTGACTTTATTACATGTATATCAACACCGTTTATACCATCCAATCATCATATTACATCATAAAGTAACAACTATAGCCAAACAATCAACCACTAAATATAACTAACCAAAAAACATGTATATAGGCCTACTTATCCATTCAAAATCACAAACTTTTTGTACCAAAACATGTTATATCATGGTTATACCTAATGATGCACATGTGCATTTTGAATATTGGTAATGTAAAAAGTAGTGTATTACAGATGGTATTGTAAATTAAAAGTGTAATTGTCTATTACTGATAACGTATTACGGAATTTGTTGAAGTAATGATAGATATGCACATGTGCATGGATAACTGTTACTCAAAAAAAAAAAGTTTTTTTTGGGTAACTAAATATAGCGATTTTTGTTAAAAAAATATTTAAAAAAAAATTGAGTGCTTTTTTGATTTTTTTAGATTTTATTTTGTGTTCACATTGGATTTCGCGGTTCTCGCAATAAGGGTGGTTCTCGCATTGTGAGAACCGCGAGAACCAATGTGAACACAACCTAAAATAGCTAAAAAAACCTAAAAAAACCTAACCCCCCCCCCCCCAAGCTAAATGCTAAAAACTAAAACCCCCAAAAAACCTAACCACCCCCCCAAGCTAAAATGCTAAAAACTAAACCCCCAAAAAACCTAAAAAAATCTAAAAAAAAATATAAAAAAATCTAAAAACTTTTTTTTAATATTTTTTATGCTCAAATCGCTACTTTTAGTGGCAAATTTTTTTTTTTTTTTAAAAAAAAAAAATTTTTTTTTTAATTTTTTTTTTGCTTCGAAAAGTAGCGATTTTTATATAAAAAATATTAAAAAAAAAATTTGTGTTATTTTTTGCTATTTTTAGGCATTTTTGGTTGTGTTCACATTGGTTCTCGCGGTTCTCGCAATAAGAGATGGTTCTCACATGATCTTCTCCCTATATATATATACAAGTACATTTTATTAATGAATATACCAATACATGAATATCATAATTTAGTAAATTCAAAGTATCTCGTGCTTTTCTTACTTCAACCATGTGAAGTGATAGAGCTACTTGAAACACCCGGTAAAGAGTAGAACTTGTAAGAGATACCATGTGAAAACGTATTTTTAATTTTACTTTTGTCAACATAATTCATATTTTATTGAATACAAATCACAACATGGTAGGTACCTTGGTAGCAATATTGAGGTTTCCTTTACTCCCAGCTTTGATATTTTCAAGTCTTAATTATTATTGATCCAAAAATTATCTATTATAGTAATTTTTTTAACCTTATAGTTTTTCTTTTGAATATCCAACGACATGTTTGAAGTTTCTTCGACTTTGCCATCTCATTTGTTGGGCATCTTTATGTGAATCTTATCTACCATTTGAATGCCAGCATCCAAACTTATTTCCATAATTGATACAAACTAAAAATAGTGATGACACAAAATAACAGTAAAAATTCCAATGACCTACAAAGAATTTTACTTGATCATGATTAAGGGTATGTTTGGCAACAAGCTTTTAGAAGCTTTTAGGAGCTTCAAGCTTCAAGCTTTTAAGAAAAAGCTCTAGGTCCAATAAAAGTCTTGTTTGGTTGAAACATGCTTAAGGCTTTTAGATTAGTTAGAAAAGCTCTTTTTGAAACGCTGGTTATAATAGCGTTTAAAAACCTACAAGCTTTTAGGGTTTAAATTACTTAAATAACCTACAATCATCATCCCATATTATATTGAAGAAAGGTCGATCGCAGCAAAGGTATGCATGTTCGTTTTTACTGTTAGCTATATAAATACCATGTTAGGATATTCATGTAATCAAGTTATGCTAGTCGATTGTTTGAGTTAATTGATGAAGTTTGTCTTCTTCTGTGATGATAAAATAATCAAATCATGATGTCTTTGACTCGTATTAATGAAGTTTGTCTTCTACTGTCAGCTTCCCCTTCGTTTAATGTGCTTTCTTCTTCATCCTTTTTTTCTTCCATGTCACAACTACTATAAAAATAATAATTTGAATTTATGGAGAGTGGATAGAATATTTGATCAGATTTTGCTCCAAAAACCAAATTAAAAGAAAAAAAAAAATTGAATCTAGAATTTGGATACAACCATCTTACAGAGGTTTATAACAGATGACTCGATCAAGAATTTTGTGTTCATACCTAGATGTGCTTTATGCATTTTTTAATAATTGATGATTTGATTTTTTAAGCAAACTTCACCCTACAGCTCAAGAATGATCTTTTTTAAGTAAACTTCACCCTACAGCTCCAGAATACTGGTTGAGCCAATGGTGAAACAGAGTTTATTATAAACAATTTGTATTTCTTTAAGTGTTTTTTTTTCAATATGTAAGTATTAGTTACCATTGTGAAAAGAAGCTCGAACGAGCCGAGCTTAAACGAGCTCGAGCCCGAGCCTAAAAACAAGCTCATTTAGTAAACGAGCTAAGCCCGAGCCGAGCTCGAGCTTGAAGAATTACCTTCGAGCCGAGCTCGAGCTCGAGCTTTCATATGTTAAACGAGCTCGAGCTCAAGCCTGGTCGAGCTCGGGCTCGGCTCGGCTCGTTTGCACCCCTAGGTGTCACGTTAATTGCACTATTTTAATATCTCAACAGCATCTACATAGATGTATTTGATCTTGATGTAGCATTGTTGTAACTGATATCAGAATCATAGGTTTGTTAACATATGTATGTATGCATGGTTGCTAGATGGATTCTAAAAAAGGGAAAGGGAGAAGAGAAATTTGGTGAAAAGAAATGGTTTTAGAATTATGTCGGTTCCTAAACAAATATATCACGAAGCATGGTCGAACTTCCCCATTCAAATGGGTTACTCTTCAGCCAGAGTTTGAAAAAGTTATAAATCATAAATTCGCTAGTGACAAAGCTATGAAGAACAAGTATGACAGTATAAGAAAAGAGTACAACCTTTGGAAGTCACTTAAGAATGGAGAGACTGATCTAGGTTGGAATGAAAGTACCAAACAACTTAGTTGTTCTGATGAATGGTGGAAAAGAAAAATTCAGGTGACATAATATAACTCATTCAAAATTTAAATACCATATAATATTTCAGTCATAATGATAACTAAAGATTCACCATTATGTTGTGTAGGAAAACCCGAAAGTTCTAGCCATTCAAAATAACCAACCATCTATACAACTACAAGAAGAGTGGGATCAGTTATTTGGAGATGTAGTTGCTAGTGGGGAAAATTGTGTGGCACCCTCTATGGATCCAACTACATTCAATGAGGTGCATGTTGTTATTGTTTTTTACCTTGATGTTTTAGTGACATGACTGTATGTTAAGCTATTTATCCATTTAATTTTAGCTAAACATGTTCGCAACGAAATTGCTACTTGGATATGGAATGCACGACATTAATGATTTAATAATATTAGTGTTATGACTGTTTGTCAATAACTGTGTTCTATTTAATTGAAAATGATCATGTTTTATTCATTTGAGAAATAACTTTTATATATATGTATATGTGTGTGTGCTTGTGTGTGTGTGTACGATTAGTATTATGTTTTTTTATTTATGCCCATTTTGGTCATTTTATACATTTTATTAAAAGCTCCCGCTACTCTGCCAAACACCTTAATATCTAAAAAGCTTCAGCTACCAGCTACCAGCTAGTTTTGCCAAACATACCCTAAAGGTGGCAACTACAACCAATTTACTTATGTTTAATTCTTAATAGGTCAAGCGGGTAAAATACAGTAAGCAAGAACATGTCAAAAGATGGGTTGAAAAATCTAGAAAATTAAAAGTGAACCCCGAGAAAGGTTCATAATCTTCACTCAAGTTTCAGTTGACCAGCTTCTACTGAGTGGACACAGTTGACCAGGTTCACCCATATTTGACTTGCCGCACACTTCGTCTTAACCAAGCTTTCATAAAAAAATGAAATGTTTGTTCGTAGGTTCACCCATATTTGACTTGCCAAGCACTTCGTGTTTTTGACCCATGTACTTTAGCGATGAGAAGCTTAACCAGTCTATCCAAACATGGGTTATACCTGGTCAAATAAGAAAAAACTTGGCTAAAACATGTCATACTCGTTGAATTCTATTCATAGTTTTTGTTAAAATAATTAACACATTGAATATTCCATAATACTTTTGCAGCAAATTGAAAGCGATGAAATGCAAAATAGACTGTAAGCATAATTTATCATGAATTTAGTGATTTGATTTCTTAATAATGCAAAAAAAAAAAAAAACCTGCAGGGGCGTGCCATGACGCTCTCTTTTAGTGTCTTTCTTGTAAGCATAAGACACTTTCACAGCCCCCGACCACACCATGGACGGGAGCAGTGAATAATCAAGTGGTACTGGTGGTTATTTTGAAAATATTGCAGTACAAATTTCATCAGGACCGTGAGTTGGGAAAAATATTAGAGTTTTGAAACACCAGATTTTAGATTATAAAACAGATGGGGAAAAACCCATGTTTTACAAAGGTAGCTTTTAATAAGGGATAAACCCAAATACATAAAACAACATTTCTTAATTTAATTGAGAAAATAAGCGACTTCTTTAAGCCTTTTGGTGCCCTATAACAACTCTTATTCCGATTTATTATAATCACCTGAAATGCATTTAAAAAAATTTGATCAGCAGGAAATACTGGTGAGTACATTCATTTTGTATAAAAAGACACAATATTATAATTTACAACATTAAGAGTTTTTATATTTGTTTACATCTATCAATTACTCAAATCAGTATTTGTCACTCGGTGGCAATTATTGTGACTGTGGTCATATCACTCATTGGCTAACTCTTTGTCTAATAGTGAAGATTATCAAGTAGTGTATACAAAACCCAACATACCGACAGTAATTTCAGAATACAAAGACTTAATCACTGTAAGTATAATTGAAAAACATTTAGGATTTTGAAATCATTTAATAAAGAGAATGACTCACTTTGCAGAATTAGGGTCTTGATTTAACAGACATCCTGATTCTAAGTCTCTTGATTAACAGTAAGTTTATAGCTTCAAGTCTTCTGATAATTAAGCATCTACTTTATCAGTGAATTTAAACCTTCTAATTCTAACCCTTAATTTCACAGAAGGTGATCCATATTAGTGTATTAACCCAACTCAAAGTTTAATGATAATCACGAGATCAAAACCCCAACGTAGCAACAAAGTATAGCCTTATTCAGGCAGCACTTTGGCATCTGTTGATTGGGTTTCAGATCGATTGGACAGGGTATCGTTTCAGTGATTAGGATTTAGTACACTTTCTACGGAGCAGAGTTTCGAGGTTTCGGGGTTCAAGAATCGAAACAGAAGAACGAGAAAGCATTTGTTCAGAGAAATCGATCGAACAGGTGCGAATGATAAAGTCCTAGACTGGCCTTTATATAGCCCAGGTGGGCTTCTCACGAGCGTCGCGGGAGGAGACAGGGAATGCATCTGTTGAAAGGCGCATTCAATACATTCTTGAAACCGTATGAAGGATTAGGACCTTCACATTACTGAAACCATTAATTTGAATGGTAGGTTGAATTGTATAATTGTGAGCAGTTACAACCATTGAAATTGCTATGATGAATAAGTGAATTAAAAGTGAAGATCGGCTTCAAGACATCGATGGGAAATCTAGGGTTTCTAACTAATGATTCTGAATTGAAGGTAGAAAGGGAAGAAAATCACCAAAAATTAGGACTTTGAACTATGACCTTTCATATGCTATCTTAAAAGCTTATGGAAATTACCATGTAGCCCATCCAATTTGCTTAATAATGTGTTATAGATATAAATACGTAAAAACTTGAAATATAAAATTATTATTTAATCTTTCTTAATACTTCTAAAAAATCAAAAGAGTAAAATAGTTATTTTTAATCTTTATTAATACTTCTAAAAACTAATATGTATTAATATAAAATTAAAATGTAGATGAATGTTTTTTTAATTACTTAACATTAAAAAAAACATTTAAAAACCTAAAGGCTTAAAAGTGAAAAAAAAAAATGCCGAAGTTGTCCCTAAATTTTGTCACTTTTATCACTTTAAGCAAAAATGAAACGTTTTGTAACTGGATCCTTGAGTTTTCATTTTGGTTGTCATTTTCATCCAAATGACTAACTCAGTTAAAATGCATCGTTAACTCATAGACGATTTTGAGTTATTGACTTTATATTATAGGAGTCCGTTTTTTTCTAATCGCCACAGACCCAAAAGTTTTTGAAGATTTTCGGAGATGGCGCTGCGTAAAATGAATATTGATTATAACAATTAACCAACTAATAGTAATCATAAAACGTTAATAATATTCAAATTATAAATGCATTAATATCTAAAGAAACAAATACAAATAATATATCAAATATTAAATAATAATAATAACTATAATGCATAATAACTTGGCAAACATAACAAAACTAAAACAGTGTAACATAAGAAACTAGCAAAAGGCTTGTATCTCAGGGTCATTTTGCAATATCTTCATGTCTTCTTTTTCCAAACACACGGAAGCTTCGATCCCATAGCCATCAGGAGTCGCCATCAAAATTGTTGTGTACTTTATCGTTCCACCAATGCTTACTTTCACGGGCTTCCCCCACCCAAAATCAATATCGTACATTGGAAACCTACACAAGCTTGAATATATGTAATACTCATCAACTATTTTTAACCTCTCCAAGGCAACTTCAGGTGACATCTTCGCAACCATTTCCATTGCACTTTCCAAATTCTGAATACTTCGAAAAGCCGCCTTCCCTTTCCTCATTTCACTTATCGATACATGCGGTGTGAGTTCGCGTTGATTCTGTGTAGGAATATCTACTGAGAACACAAGATTTCCTACCCGTGTTCCTGCCACTTTCACTACCAAAACGCCTCTCATATCAATCGGAAAGGCCATGCCACTTGGCGTGAAAGTTCCCGAATTATTCTTGGTACGTGCAACCATTGCGCGCGTGTGGAGCAGCCATGACACAACTTCAACCCGAGTAGGGTTTGCGATAGGTTGTCCGGATTCAATAGTCATTGCTGTCACCTTGGCTTTGAGATTGTTTAACATTTTATTAGGGAACAAAAAACTCCTTGTAACACAACCATCACGTGACCTGTCACTTAAGAGGTCTGGCAATGTAATGTTTTTATTTTGGTAATGCACAATTTCTGGATTAATAAGTGATACATCTTTTTTGGCAGTCACTGTGGCCCAATGATTGATGAAGTTTAGCATAGTTCGTGCGTCACCAACTTTGTGAAACAAAGTTGATGCCACTGCTACCCCTCCGCATGTAAACCGGGTGACTTGAACAGCTAACGGGCAAGTAACACCTTCGGTATCACCTCTAATTCGCGGGTGGAACCAGATCAGATCATTTGGAAAGAGTGGATCAAGATCTTCGTGTTTTAATTGTTGTAGGAAATCCGATAATGAGCTCGTCATTGCAATTGACAAAACTCGGGCCAGATTTCTTCACCCGACCAGCAAATGGATAATACTGAGTTAGGGTTTTCGATAAGGAGTTTTTCAATTTGAGTGTTACATGATGAGAGCTTTGTTCATTATTTGGGTAGAATGCAACAATCGGTGTGTGTGAATTTAATGAGATTTGATCGAACAATGAGAGGTTATATGTTTTGGAGTGTGAAGGGGTTGGAGAAGAGGGTTTGATGATCTCTCTAGAGACAATTGTGTGAAGTTGTCTTCTACCAAATCTTAGACGCTTGCTCAACATTGTTTAAAGAAAGTTATAATCTGGAATGTGGTAAGGACTACTCTTGCTTGTGCATTCCTTCTTTTATATCTTTAGTTTAATCCTCTTCATTGCATCTTAAATGCATTCGTTTTCAAACGCTCACATCATTTTCTCTTTATTGCTACGTCGACTTTCTGACACCTTTTAGAAAAATAAATAATATACGTTAAATATATTGTTTGTGTGTGAGAGACGCCCTGTCACCCACCTTTTGAATTTGGAATTTCAAACGACCACACAAACGTTTGAAGTTGAAGGGGTTTTCCAATGAATCCATTTGTCCACCTAGGCGTCCGGATGTGCTATATAACTACGGTTACCTTGGGTCTGTCCGATTTGGACGCTGAAACTGAACCTACAACCAATATCAATTTTTAGATTTTCATAGGAGTTCATTTTAGTTATGAATGGTTTGGTTGATTTTATTTATGAAAAAGATGAGGAGTCCATTTTAGTTATGAATGGTTCGGTTGATTCTATTTATGAAAAAGATGAGGAGTCCATTTTAGTTATGAATGGTTCGGTTGATTCTATTTATGAAAAAGATGAATCGATTAATTAGACCGTTAGTAAGGTTGGTTTTGGACCCACGCATTCAAACTAATTAATTCAATTAATGTATCCAGTTATATCATAGATCAAATTAAAGGTTGGTTTAGTTTGGGTCTGGTTTGTTTAAATTTCTTAAAATATACATATAACATAATCTATATACTACTATATTAAAGAAACTGGGTTTTCTACCCTTTTGGTCATTTTACCATATGTATAAGTTTTAAAGCTACATGTACAAACACCTTCAAACCATTTGAGAGGGACTAAAACAACAACTTTTACAAACTTTTAAGACGTTTTAGGGGTAAAATTGGGAAATCCTCATCCTGGGTCCACAGTGCAGTTAATACATAGCCTTCGACTGAATGACCGACGCATGCTCTCCTTCACCGCCCTCACAATCAAGTCATGCATTGAATATCTCGTCTCTTCCTTTCCCTAACGGATCAAAACCCTAACAATTCATAAACTTCGTCTCATCGGCTCCAATCTGTGATTATTTCAATTCTTTCCCCAATAGAGAATGGTACCTGTATATTGATGATATTGATATTTTCTACGCAAAGTTGGATAGTGATTGTAATTGTGACGGTGGAGGTGGTAGGTTGAAGGTGATTGATTGGAAATTCCCGGTTTCAAGCTTCAACTTTCAACGTTTAACAAGTCTCACCTGCCGTGCTGTGTGTGTGAAACCACCGTGATTGATTGATTTGAATATTCTACGATCCGACAGACGCCAAATCTTCCTGATGGTAAACTGCATTCTTGATTGATCGATTGTTTGTTCGTTTGTGTACTCATCAGTGCCAAACGCCCAAACTTAGTGCTTGATTGATGTAGCTTCTTCGGCTAGGAAGAACCCATAGGCACTTTCACGTCCGGTAAGTGTTTGATGAAATGTCTCAGTGAGTAAGTGTTTTAAAGGGCTCTTGTATCTGTCTTTTTAGTCAATTGTTTAATGATTCTTATTGAGATTAGTCGTTCTGAAGTGATATTCTTGATGGGTCTGTAAGAAATCTTTGAAATACGTTCCTATTTTCAACTATTTGTTGTGAATTGTTAGGTGATGGAAGGAACCTTCTTGCTTTCTTGTTACGGTGATATATTGAAGGAACAAATATAAATTGTTTGTAATGTTATTGGTTTGTTTACGAGTTGATTGGTGTTATATGCAGTTGGGGAATCATTGCATCTGTTTGAGGAATAAAACTACTAGGCAATGCAAAAGATGGTAAATTGAAGTCTCTTCTTTATTTCTTTATTTCTTTTTTTTCTTTTTTGAATTATTTAGTTGATAGTTGTTTATATTTAGTTGTCAGATTGTTATTTGTTTAATTTGAATATGGAGTTTATATGTATAGCATTACTGGATCTTTCATTTTCTATTTCTCTTTGGTAGTTATTATTAACTCTGAACACATACATTTTGTGGCAATGTTTATGTTTAGCGGTGGGGTTCTTTTTTTGGGTGATATAGGTTTGGCTTAATCCAATCAACTTACCATCTGGTAAATCATGTCTGTGACATCTGTGGTCAACCTCTTCAGTTCTTGCTTCAGGTATTTCTAACATTTTATCTTACTCGTAATTTTTCCAACATTAGTTTATTCTTTAGTACATAATGAATTGTGACTTTTGAGTCGAACCTTTAGCTGATCTAGGATGAATTCTTCTTTACGAAACAATTAGGATATTGGCATGCATGTAAATTTTTTATGGTGATCACTAAACTCATACCTATTTCTGTTTGGATTAAACAACTTATCCTTATAAGCAGAAATAAACAGATAATTGGTTTATTAAAAAGGGTTTATATATTTTTCTAAAGGAAACCTATAACCATCAATAATGATCATTTTGAAATAAGCAATCTCAAACTGCATATATAAACGCTGTTGTTCATCCAACCCTTGAATTTTAGAAAACATGCACAATACGTATGACTATGTCGGTATCTTAAAAAAGCAAATCCGGAGACTTCAAGTTCAATCACAATAACCTTTCTAATAATTTATTTGTAGATTTATGCTCCTTACTCTGAAGATAAATTATCGGAATCGACATACCATAGAACCTTATTTGTATTCATGAGCACAACAGATCTTATGCTTCAGCCATCTAATTCTGGGCCCCACAACTCTTCAGAAGATATGCCAAATGATCACCAGTAATATCTACAGCATGTACAATCTTAGTATAGATAATCTCTTTTTCTTTCTAATCAAAATACAGATCATCTTAGCAACTTGATAATGATCGCAGTTCTCCCTATTTTATAACTTGTATCTGATCCTGGTAAAGATCATCACTTTACATTTTGGGGTGTTTGTTTTTAAAACAAGCCCTCTACTGGATTATTTTTACCAAATAATAACTATAGAAAAAAAAATGGTATGTAGTCTTGTAATGATTTACGTATCCATAATGTAGTTAGTCTCCTATCTCTTATATTGTTGTTTTCTTATGTTACTTCTTTGGTTTATACTCAATTGTTTGTGAATTGATGTATTGGTTGCCTTAGCAAATTGGTCTTATAAATAAATTACATGAAATCCACTACGCATTATGCGTCAAACAACATATCTTCCCGCGGCAACGCGCGGGCATTCCCACTAGTGGAAACATAAGTATCTATACTGATTCGCTTATTTCATTTCAGTTTTTTTGGGTATTCGATTATGATTTGAGTATTTGGATACCTTGAAAACTTTGTATGCGGTAAACAAATATACACTGTCAAGCATCTTGAGTTTGACTCTGAAGTGGAAATTCCCATAGAAGTAGAAAATTGTGCTCAGAGCAAATAATTGGCATCATTGAATAAAGAATATGGAGCTGGGGTGTAAACGAGCCGAGCCGAGCCCGAGCTCGACCAGGCTCGAGCTCGGCTCGGTTCGACCCTACTTCTTTGAGCTCGAGCTCGGCTCGCGAGTAAAACCCAGAGCTCTAGCTCGGCTCGACTCGGCTCGAACTATTTTGAGAACAACCTTAAACGAGCTAAAAGCTCGGCTCAAGCTCACTTTAACATCGCTTAAACAAGCCAAAGCTCGGCTCGAGCTCGGCTCATCAATGCTATCATCATTATTAATATATTATATATAAAAAATTAAAATCTTGTTTGGGCTCGTTTAGGCTCACGAGCCTAAACAAGCTTTGTATTTCAGGCTCGAGCTTGGGCTCGATAACAAAACTAGCTCTATTTCAGGCTCGAGCTCGGGCTCGGGCTCGTTAAGGCTCGGCTCGTTCGAGCTTTTAACCGAGCCTATCACGAGTAGCTCTCGAGCCTCTGGGCTTGTTTACACCCCTAGTTGGAGCATTAAACCCTATACGCCTCTCATTGCTTTATACGCTGCTCATTGGTACTATAATATCTGAATTTAAGGTATATTGCTGACAAGACAGCGGAGTTCAGACTGAAAAGGCTGAAAAGGTGATCCGCATATACGCGCTCATGGCCCTATACGCTGCGTATTGTTTCGAATTTTTTCCCTATACCCAAGCTTACGGGATTCATGTAATACAAATGTTCAAAAATCCCAAAAAAGTGATGAAAATGATAAAAATTTTCAAATAAACGGTCTGGTTAAATTAGATTCGAATCACGATGTCAAATTGGGACTTTGAATATTTTTTTGGTGAAAGGTCGAATGAGTCATACGTCTCCGAAAGCTTTTGGTTACTCGGAGTTGATCGAGGTGAGGAGGAGGTGGTTTCCGTGCGTCGTTGTGATGAAGGGAGTGTGCGGCCCGTGATGCCTGATTTAAACCAGGTAAAAAATTCATATTGGCGTTATGGTTATTAAAGTCTAACCATTAAGTTGTTTCAGGCCGTAGAGGAGGCGGGACCATCTTACGTGGCTCAAAGCTATCCGCAACACGCCGGAACTTACCATTCGCATCAGGAAGGGAGTGTGCAGTCCGTGATGCCTGATTTGAACCAGGTAAAAAATTCATATTGTCGTTTTGGTTATTTTAGTCTAACCATTAAGTTGTTTCAGGTCGTAGAGGAGGCGGGACCATCTTACGTGGCTCAAAGCTATCCGCAACACGCATACGGGACTTACCATTCCCATCAGGAAAAACAACGCAAGAAAAAGTCCGAGGAAGGTGCTTTTGACTTCGAGGAAGACGATAACGAAATCGAGAAAGGTGTTACACACTTCGAGGAAAGTGATCAAGACGAGGATGATGGTGGTGGCGGGGACGATGGTGGTGGCGGTGACGATGGTGCTAATGACCTGAAAAAACAAGGAAAGGTATAACATAACCGTCACTTACGTGTTATTCGTTATGTATAATGTAATTAAATTTTAGACAATTTTGATTTTGTATACGTGTTATTCGTTATGTATAGGTTTATTAGAAGGGTGCCTATTAGAATTTAGACAAAGTTGATTTTGTTTACGTGTTATTCGTTATGTATAATTTTTATTAGATTTTAGACAATGTTGATTTTGTATACGTGTTGATTTTTTATACGTGTTATTCGTTATGTATAAGGTTTATTAGATTTTAAACAAATATAGTTTTAAATATAGTTTTAAATTACCGTTGTTTCAGGTATTTGCGACACTTAACGAGTTAAAGAATTGGGCTTACAAAACAGAAATTGCGAAAGGTTACGTCATTGTGACCCAACGAACGGTAACAAAAGGCGAAGATTCGTCAGCAAGGACAGTGAAGATATAGTTGCAATGCGACCGTGGAGGCACATGCAAAAGTAAAGCAACAGTTCGGCGTTCTGGTAGCAAGAAGATTGGGTGTCCTTTTAAAATGATAGGGAAACTAGACGCAAGTAGTGGCAATTGGAGCTTAGTGGTGAAGCAAAAGGATCATAACCATGAGCCTGCGGTATTTCTCGAGGGTCACGCATTTGGGAGAAGGTTGACCCCAGACGAAGAATCATTGGTAGAGAGACTTTATATTCAAAACATGGAGCCTATGAACATACATTTAACCATAAGAAAACAAAACCCACAGAGCGTGTGCATTCTACGAGACATACAAAACGTGATAAAAAAGATTAAAGTTAAAATGTACGGTGATCGGACTCCAATGCAGATATTGGAGCAAATGTTGCATGAAGGAAGGTATGTTTACCACACCCGGGTGAATCCCGAAACAAATGCGGTCGAGGAGGTTTTTTTTGTTCATCGGTACTCGTACATAATGTGGCGTGCTTTCCCACATGTGTTGATGATTGATACCACTTACAAAACGAATGAGTATAGACTTCTGTTTGTTCAAATTGTGGGTGTGACATCGACACACAAGTCGTTTTGTGTCGCTCATTCTTTTATCTCTAAAGAAAAATAGGATAACTTCTTGTGGGTCCTACAGAAGCTCAAAGGATTGTTGGTAGAGGGTATGGAACCGCGCGTGAGAGTAACAGATTGCGATAAAGCTTTGATGAATGCTTGCGATAAAGTATTCCCAAAAGCATCCAAATTGCTATGTAGGTGGCACATCTCACAAAATATTCTAAAACACACCAAGGCAAAATTTGCAACAGCTGAAGAATGGAAAATATTCAAGCTTTCTTGGTCTCGATTGTGTAATTCTCCCACTGAGATGCTATACAATTATAACTTTGAGCGGCTATATACGCGACTGACTAACGACCATAGATCAGGTACATATTATATTACTTCACATTCATTCATGTATACACACATACATGTAACCTCCCTGAATTTTATATACGCAATTATATTTTACAAACTATAGGGGCCTATTTTGACATTTTGTGAAACTATAAGTTGAGGGACTTCTTTGTCATTGTTTGAAACTTGCTTTAAAAATGGTTAAAACCAAGTCAAGGGACTAAACTGTCATTTATTGAAAGTTATAGTCTAGGGGTTATTTTGACATTATTTAAAAGTACAAAGTATTGGGCATAAAATGTAATTATTGAAATCTAAAGTATAAGGGTTGAAATTGCCTTGTTTGAAACTTATTTTAACTCTAAAATCTTAACCAAGTTAAATGTTGAATAAGAAATCCTTTAAAAAAAATTAACTTAGTTAACTACGTTAATTAGAATAACAAAAAAGGGGGGTTTCTTGTATAACCCGCCCCTTAGCAAGGATCGAACCCGGACCACTCGTGTAAAAGCAGCCCTTCTTTACCAGTTTATCCTCCTGTATAGGAGCTGATTGATACCCTAACATTAGTTGTTTTATACTTTAAAAAAATAACTTAGTTAACTATGTTAATTAGAATAACAAAAAAGGGGAGTTTCTTGTATAACCCGCCCCTTAGCAAAGATCGAACCCGGACCACTCGTGTTAAAGCACCCCTTCTTTACCAGATTATCCTCCTGTACAGGAGCTGATTGATACCCTAACATTAGTTGTTTTATACTTTAAAAAAAATTAACTTAGTTAACTATGTTAATTAGAATAACAAAAAAGGGGGGTTTCTTGTATAACCCGCCCCTTAGCAAAGATCGAACCCAGACCACTCGTATAAAAGCACCCCTTCTTTACCAGTTTATCCTCCTGTACAGGAGCTGATTGATACCCTAACATTAGTTGTTTTATACACTTCTTAAAACCCAACCGGGCACACACCTTTTATTTTCTTTCTACGTTTTTTTATCACTTTTATAAAAACTAACATTTTTATAAACTCATATACATCAAACCTGATTTACTAAAAATATAAACTATAATTATTTCCGGTTTTATCTAATTATTATGAATTAAGTTAGTTTTAATCTTATTAAATTCATTAAAAATAGTAAACTAATTTTATAAAACCTGAAAATTTTTGTATAATTATTTTAACATCAGAATGATGTTCGAAAATATAAAATTGATATTTTTCCCAAAATTCGATTTTTAACCAATTTAATCCAATAATTACATAGTTTTATTTGTTTAATTAATTATTTAAAAATAGTTAATTTATCAGAAATAGTTTGTTTCAGCCTTTGGTCGGGGTGTTACAATACAAACATTACAAATCGTCATATTCTGTTTTTTTAGGAGTTTTGGACTATTTGTATACTGTCTGGCTTCTACCCTATAAAGAAAAGTTTGTTTCAGCCTGGACTAACACAAGCCCTAACTTTGGTCAACATACAACCAATAGAGTTGAAAGCCAACATGCTAAGTTTAAGAGATACCTTAAGGGGCCAAACAGCTCGCTCCATAGACTTGTGTGGCTTGTTGACAAAGTTGTAGAGTCACAACGCATACAAATAAACCTCACTTTTCAGGAAAGCCGGTCCACGAAAATGGGGGACCACATGATATCATTCTTTGATAACCTATGTGGTAATGTTTCCCTGAAAGCATTAGATTTGTTGCTTGTGGAGAAGAAAAAGATACGTACGTTGCTCGCAGCAGGTGGGACTTGTGGTCACCAGCTTTTTACGAGTTGTGGGTTGCCATGTGCTTGTCGAATGGAGTGGTGGGAAAATACAAGTAATAAAAACAGGCTTCAACCGCTTATTCTACTTCATATGAATACCCACCCCCCTCATTTCTAACTATTGTTTTTAAAATACAGATTGCAAAATTCCTCTTACCGCCGTAGACAAATTCTGGACAAAACTAGATTTTAATGCTGAAGAACTTAAGGAAGACAATAATAATCTTCGGGAGGAAATGGACAGATTCATGCAACAACTGAAGGCGCAACCACCGATAGTGTTAAAAACTATGTTGTCGAAGATAAAGGAGGTGGTGAATCCAAGTATGACTGACCATCAACCGCCTGAGGTACAACAAGATACTCGGGGGCACCCAACCTCTAAAGCACAACAAAAAAAGAAAGAGGAGGTTGCGAGACGTAAAGATACCCAGTCCGAAGCAAAAGGCAAAAGCCAAAAGAAGGACGAGGACGCTCAAAAGCCAGCAGTGCAACGCAGTCGTTCAAAGAAATATAAGGCTAAAAAGACAGTTGAAATTATAGATGAAGATTTTCCACTGTTGGTGGGGGATAGGTACGTCAACAATCATTGACCTATATAATATCCTACGTATTTCCATACATACATTTTCCCTGATAAAGATTTTCCACAATATATTTTCCAATTACAGGTACAAAAACATGATCGATCGTTTTAAGGACTGGCTTCCATCTATGTATCGGAGATACATAACACATATGGAAGATGCCCAGCCTGACGGTAACTGTGGGTTTCGATCGGTGGCTATGGGTTTGGGGTTGGACCAGAATGCTTGGATGTGGGTCCGCCAAGAGCTACTGGATGAGATGTTCATTAACAAAGCCCGGTGGTGGCCTATTCTTGACTCTTTTGATCCGGGATTTTACACTACAGTATATCGATCAATAAACTAGTTGCACGTGGAACCTGCACCAATGGCATGCTGGATGTTCTTGCCATACGCCGGATTGTTGGTGGCTCAAAAATTTGGTGTGGTTGTTCAACATTTAAGCAATGGTGTTTGTCAAACATACTTTCCCATGTTTGATGGTCCAGCGGAGGGCCATTCTGTTCTTTCAATTGCCTATGTGGAAGATGGCCATTTCATCAACGGATGATGGTCCGATGCCTCCACCGAATGGACTATGGAATATGTATCGAAGTACTAAAGCTATGGAGTGGGAGACAATGTACATGTCTCGTCTTTCGCAGGGTAAGAAGTTACTTCGTAGTAATAGAAGTGTTCGAAGAGACTTTATTAACTTGTTGTAGGTTCTCGTTGTAACATGTAAAACTGTTTAATCGTATTATTATGTGTTTATTTTTTTAATTTACATTCTATTATCTTTTGAATATAGTGTAAGCAACATTTATTTTATAAAAAATGTTAATTACATTGTTTTATAATGTAAAAACACTTATTTACATCACTATTTTTATTAAAAAAAAGGCAACATATGCAGCATATTGGGCAATGAGAGGTGTATACCAGCCTCTATATGCTGCTCATAGCACAATAAGCGGCTGCTGGTAAGCAATCTATAAGCCACGTATTGGCCAATGAGGAGTGTATACTGATGCGTGCGAAGTGTCGTATATATTAGGTGTATATTTTAAGCCCTTTTTAACACTTATTTTTAGCCAAGTTTTAAATTTATAAAACACGATATTTTACTAACACTAAACACACATATGGGCAAGTGCACCCATCGTGAGCGTAGTATAGCGTTGGTAAGATACCGAGGTCGTCCAAGGACACAAGAGCTTTTAGTACCGGTTTATCCTCAACGTCTAATCAAAATGAAAAGGTTAGAAAAAGGTTTTAAACTAAGAAAAATAAAAACTAACTAAAATGCTGAAAATAAAAATAAAAGAAAAACAGATAGACAAGATGAATCACTTGGTTCCGACTCGTATCTAGTATAACCTTTGATTATTTCCGCACTTTTGCACATAATTAAGAGATTATCTTAGTTATTGTAGTAGGCCCCTCTTTTGAAGGTGACGTTACCCTCACCCCAGTAGTTTGAGTCAGCAAGGATACAATCCTAAAAGGGCGGATTATTGGAAGATAATGAATTAAGTTATTAATGCAGTATTATGGTAGGCCCCGCTTTTGGCGGTGACGTTACCCTCGACTAAGTAGTCTGAGTCAGCAGGGATACAGTCCTAAATAGCCGGGTTATAGTATTAATAGTAGTTAACTTATGAGGGGATCAAAGAGTTTGGACCCCCGCCATCCAATACCGTGAAGTATTGAAGGAAGTCCTACTAAATTTGACCCAGGTCCATTGCAGGACCTCTAAACGCTGAACAATGGCAAGACCTTTACCAAACCGTTCCCTTAACCCCCGACCAGGTAGCCAACATATCTCCATATAGACCGTGGAGATATGAATGGTGAAAATCCTTTATTTTATATAGACAGTAAAATAATGCCAAGACACCACGGACAAACGATAAGGAAAGATCACCTTCAACATAAGTAACTAGTTATTAAAGTCATTAATACAAAACCAAATAAAAAGTGCAAAAGATTAGAAATAAAAAGTATTATACTAGACACTTTGTCTTCACCAAGTGATGTAAGAGACTTAGGCAAACATGGCCTTGATTGTCAAGAACTCTTACGATCAATCTTGGATCCCGAGACGACTCACACACTCTACGATGGACAATGGATGATGGTGGTGGATGATGGTGTTGTGATGGTGGTGGGTGGTGGATGAAGTGTGAGAGAGGTGGTGTGCCAAGGGATGAGTTGAAATGAAACCAAGCATTCCTATTTATAGGCTGAACAGGAGGCTGGGCACGCCCCCGTGTCCGCTGGACACGGCCCCGTGCCTGTCTGACACTCTCTCTCTTCATTAATTGTAATTCGCAATTACAATTAATGTGCTTGCAGTACTTTCACCACGCCCCCGTGTTCACTGGACACGGCCCCGTGGTGGGCAATAGAAGCTTCTATGGATTTGTCTTTTCTGCTGCTTCTTGGGCACGGCCCCGTGCTGGATGAGCACGGGGCGTGTTCAGTCTTCTGCCTTCTCTATTTTGCTTGGGAAGATGCCGTTGAGGGGTCGGGCAGTCCACTTATGTTCCTTTCCTTGTATTTATGTTAGATTTAGCTGTCTTTTTGCTTCTTTTGTGAATTTGAGCTCATTCAATCCTGAAAATACAAAAGGAAGACAAAAACACTCTTTTTCCAACATTAGTACTTAAAAAGGGTTAGTTTTGTGCCTTATTTGATGTAATTTATATGTTGCATTTTACACACATCAAATACCCCCACACTTGAACTTTTGCTTGTCCTCAAGCAAAACTCTTTAATATGTGGCTTACACTCCCAAATGGAATGGGTAGAAGAGAAGGTTTTGGCTTGTCATAGAGTGTTGGGAATCCAAGATCTTTTTGGGTTTTATTTTTATCTATTTACAATCCTATTCGTAATGATTTATTTAGAACGTTTCATAGGAGAAATTACTTATTTGGGCATAACATGCCTTTTTAAAATTCAATTTATATACAAGTTCACATACCTCACGGGAGAAATCACTCACACTCGGCCGAATGTGTATTTTTAGTGAATCACTCGAGAGCGGCGTGGAACTTATTCCTACCATAGGCTTGCCAAGCAATCAATCCTCCTCCTTTTTAACTTTTATACCTTTGTAAATATCAAGAGGACTTTGTGGGTGAAGGGTTAGGCTTGGGTTAAAGGTAGGTGGTTGGGTTAGTGGTTAGTGGTTAGTAGAAAAAAGGGTGAAAAAGCGTAACAAGTGTCGGTTTTCGTAGGACTTTCTATTTTTTGTAACTTTTATTTTGATGAAGCTATTATTCAAACAAAGTTATTTTTGATGAATTTGTTTGTTTATTTTCTTTGCTTCATCAACAACACATTTTTTTTTTCGAACGAACATACGCAAAACCGAACTTGTTACTAAAACAAAGGGTTAAAAATAAAAAAAGGTTTTGTTGGGTAAAAGGGTTTTTTTGTTTGGGTGATGAAATGAAAAGGTTTAGGCTCAAAGGGGCTAACTAGGGGGATTTTTGGGTAGGTGGTAAAAGAAAAAGGAAAATAATGGTGTAGAAATAAAAAGGGGTAGTCCTAATGCCTCCATCATTTACTTACTCGGGTTTAAGTTGATAAGGACCGGGAATGTATCGTCATGGCAAGTTCTAGAGTTGTAAGAACCAAGCGGCTATTCACACAAGAACCGAAAAATGAGCATTTAGTCTAAAGATGCAAATTTGTATGCTCAATAAAGGCTCAAAACTCACTTTTGTGGGAATGGGTTTTTATGTGATCAAGTATATATAATCAAATTTTAACTAAGCTTGTCATGCCGTTTCATAATTTTCTTATGTTGGTTCTTTTTATCACTACGCTATCGGTTGTAAATTCGTAAAAATATAACCTTTTTGAAAACTTGAATTTCCCGAGTTAAACCTAGACAAGTAAAAAAAAATGAAATTTTTGAAAAAATTTTGGGGTGATTAGCGGTTCCAATAGAGTTTTGTGTAAGGCTTGTATTTAGGACTTGCAAAATTTCAAGGTTTTAGCATCCCCCCCCCACACTTAAATTACACATTGTCCTCAATGTGTCCCAAAAATAAATTTATAGGTTGATTAGATGTGTAAAACAGTGTTAAAAAGCAAAAATTTTGTGTTACTGGCAACCTGGACACGACCCCGTGTTGAGTGGGCACGACCCCGTGTTCAGGTGCCAGTAACGAGAACTTACAGAAGATGAATACGGGGGCGTGTTGAGTGGACATGGCCCCATGTCCGACAAAAATCTGCAGGTCAGTAACCAAAAAGCAGGTCTGGGAGGTGAGCACGGGGGCGTGTTGGCTGGACACGTCCCCGTGTGGACAGTCTGTAAGCCTGAAAAACAGGTTTCTTCTCCCGTCTTTTCCATCCTGGTCCTATAAGTGCTGAGGCTTAGCATTCCAAGCCTCGGTTTGTACCTGTTTCATCACTTAATACCACACCAAGTAACACAAACATCCTACATTACCATAGTTAATTGTTCCAAGCATAAAGTAAAAGAAAAATAAAACGGAAAATAAAAGCGGTCAAGGAAAGTAAATTGTTCAACATTTGGCACGCAGGCCACCAATTGTTCGATAGATAAAGGGACTTAAACCTGTGGGCTCGCCATCAACCCGGTCCTGCTCCTCCAAACCCCTTACTCCATATCCTCATCGCTATCATCACCTCCATCCCCATGCCCCGCCATATACTCCCGAATGCTGCCGATATCGTCTTGTATATCGTTGATGTTGCGTTCAATAGCTCCGACCCGGTGGTATGTGTTGTTGGCGAGGTTGTAGGCGTTCCTGGTACACATGAGGTTTTCCTGCATAAGATCATGTAAGCTTTGAAAATTAGGAAAACCGCCTCCTTGTGAGGAGGATTGACCCGGATCACCATGGGGTTGATACTGGTAGTGGGGAGGTGGTGCGTGAAGAACTAGGGCCTCCTGCGGGTTCCATGCATAGCCTTGCGTCCTTTGGAAACTCACCGTTCCGTCTTCCGCCTCATAAAGTAAGTTCATGGCTCGGCAAATGTGGTAATCAACTCGTCCCGACCATGGGCTTCTTTCAAAGGACCTTGGAATTCGCGTGTAATGGTTGAAAAGACGGTACACCCATCCTCCGAAGAAGATAGGCGTTGGAGCGCGAGCAAGGCGGTTAAGATGCATGTTCCGTAACAAGAGATATGGGACATCGAGAGGCTTCCGGTTGTGGATACAGTGAAGGACAACCAAATCTTTCAACCCTACAACGCCGCTACTGTCGTGACGTTGGTTTAGAGAGTAGGTGAGAAGCCTGTGAATGTAGCGATAGAGTGGATCCCTTAGCTTCGTACTCTTGGTGCTACTAGGGTTGTAGATTCCTTCACCGATTTGAGCCCATGCGGCTTGTCGTTCATTTTCATCCAAGTCTCGTAATCCTCCGGTATTTTCTTCGTTTCCCGATTCCTCTTCTTGGTATAGCCCTATTATGGCTCCAAACTGTGCCATAGAGATTGAGTACATTGTCCCTCCACACCGAAATGCAACCCCTTCATTGTCAAATGGGTCACACCTTGAAGTGAAGTTAAAGGTACTGTAGAACTCCATGGTGCATTGATGCACCGACCGAAGCCGAGTGTTCAATGCAACAGCTAGCGGACCCGTAACGATGTTGTTGAATCGGTCCAGTTGGTTTACCAAGGTTAACAGGTCCGTGCAAGCTCTCCTGGGGTACTCTTCTGGTCTTGTTTGAAGAATCTCGTACCTTGCCCTTGCATCAAGCTCCCTTGCATTGAACCTAGTGAACTTTGCCATCTGAAAGAATACACCAAAAATTGCACGAAACAATTAGATTTTTAAAGAAACTGCAAACAGTGCCTGGACACGACCACGTGTTCAGTGGACACGGCCCCGTGTCCAGGGGTCTGTTACTCAAAAATCCCATTTTTCGACTCGGTTTCGAAAACTTGAAAATTTTTGGTCCAATAGGTGCGGTTTCCCCCGAAAATGAAACCCTAAGTGCCATTTTTCCCAAAATATCCCGTTTACCCTATCAATTTTATCTTTTTCGGTTCAAGAACAAGGGTTTGGGGTTTTTTGTAAGAAATCGGGTGAATCTATGAACAATACAAGTGTATTTACTTCCCTTAACACTAATCTAACTAAATGCAAACAGATCTAAACAAAAATTTGAGGTTTGATCCGGATGAACTTCGAGAACCCTAGATTTTTCCCCAAATTTTTGGTGTTTTAACTACATGCAAATAACTAATCTAACTACTAAGAGTGATAGAATCATACCTTGACGTTGTTAGATCGATAGAAGACGTCGAAATTCTGCGAAAAATCGCCTGAAACCAGAGCTTTTGTGGGGAAACGGGGCGTGTGGAATGAAGAAACTGTTTTGAAAAAGGGGTTTTATCCCGTCTGCAGCGCGAACACGGCCCCGTGTCCAGCGGACACGGCCTCGTGTCGAGCAAGTTTTTTTTTTTTTTTTAAGTGCGCGTGTGAGTGCCCCTTTTTCCCATAAGCTATGGTTAGAAAACTTACCGCTTTATTTTGTCGTCTCAATCGTTCGTAACTTACCAGGCATGATGTTTTTATTCTTCCACCGTTTGAAGCGAGATCTCTTCTTCCTCATCCTCAATGAATCCTTGATAGAGTTTCAGCCGTTGGCCATTGACTTTAAATGGTGGCCCATTTCGAGATTTAATTTCTACTGCACCGTGTGGAAAAATGTGGGTGATGGAAAAAGGTCCTGACCACCTAGACTTTAATTTACCAGGAAACAATCGAAGTCGTGAATTAAACAAAAGGACGAGATCCCCTACCCGAAATTCATTAGGTTTAATATGTTTGTCATGAAAATTTTTCATTCTTTCCTTATAAATTTCAGAGTTTGAGTATGCATAATTCCTAAGCTCGTCTAATTCATTTAATTGACAAAATCGATTTTTACCAGCAAATTCTAAATCCAAGTTCACATTTTTGATTGCCCAGTAGGCTTTGTGTGCAATTTCTACTGGCAAATGACAACTTTTTCCATAGACTAGCTTATACGGGGTTGTACCTATTGTCGTTTTATAAGCAGTTCGAAAAGCCCATAAAGCATCATCTAATTTATCAGCCCATTCCTTTTTATTTAACCCTACGGTTTTTTCGAGTATTCCTTTTAAACCTCTATTAGTCACTTCGGCTTGCCCGTTTGTTTGAGGGTGATATGCTGTTGAAACCCGGTGATAGACCCCATATCTTGTTAAAATTTTTTCAAGTTGATGGTTGCAAAAATGGGTACCTCTATCACTTATTAAAGCTTTAGGTGTGCCAAAACGAGAGAATAATTTTTTCAGAAATCTTACCACGACTCTTCCATCATTTGTTGGAAGTGCCTCGGCCTCGGCCCATTTAGACAAGTAATCTACTGCCACAAGTATATATTTGTTTCCTTTCGATGGTGGGAAGGGTCCCATAAAGTCGAGTCCCCACACATCAAAAATTTCACAAACAAGAATGCCATTTTGTGGCATTTCGTTTTTGGAAGAAATATTACCTGTTCTTTGGCAAGCATCACATGTTTTTACAAGACTTTGAGCGTCCTTGTAAATGGTTGGCCAATAAAATCCTGAATCGAATACCTTTCGTGCGGTACTAGCAGCACCATGATGTCCTCCGTATGGACCTTCATGACAATGGCGGAGAATTCTTCGTGCTTCACTACCATGTACGCATCGTCGGACGAGTTGGTCGGCACACATTTTGAAAAGATATGGATCTTCCCAAAAGTAGTGTTTCACATTGGCAAAGAATTTTTTTCTTTAATGATGTGGCCACCCTTTCGTGACTATACCGCTAGCTAGGTAGTTAGCATAGTCGGCGTACCATGGTTCTTCCTTGTATTCCACCATCTCCAGGGACTCAGTTGGAAATTTTTCGTTGATTTGCTCGTCCCTGGTTGCTTCCAAAGCTGGGTCTTCTAAGCGTGAAAGATGATCTGCTGCGGTATTTTCTGCCCCTCTTTTGTCCCTGATTTCAATGTCAAATTCTTGGAGGAGTAGAATCCACCGAATCAAACGTGGTTTTGCATCTTGCTTTTTGAAGAGATATTGGATGGCAGCATGATCTGTATAAACTATAGTTTTAGAAAGAACAAGATAAGAACGAAATTTATCAAAAGCAAATACCACAGCTAGTAACTCTTTTTCAGTTGTTGTATAATTTTCTTGCGCATCATTAAGTGTTTTACTAGCATAATAAATTGGGTGGAAATGCTTTTCTTTTCTTTGTCCCAAGACAGCTCCAACTGCAAAGTCACTAGCATCACACATGATTTCGAAAGGAAATTTCCAATCAGGCGCTATCATGATAGGTGCATTGACTAACATTTCTTTTAAGGTGAGAAATGCTTGATTGCAATCATTGTCAAAGATGAAAGGAGCATCTTTTTCAAGTAATTTTGTTAGAGGTCTAGAGATTTTAGAAAAGTCTTTGATAAACCTTCTATAGAATCCGGCATGCCTTAGGAAACTTCTGATGGCTCGTACGGAGGATGGAGGTGGTAATCTAGAAATGGTATCTATTTTGGCTCGATCCACCTCCATTCCTTCGCTTGAGATCTTGTGACCGAGTACTATTCCCTCCGTTACCATGAAATGGCATTTTTCCCAGTTAAGGGCGAGGTTAGTTTCCTCACATCGGGATAGCATTCGTTCAAGGTTATCGAGGCATTGGTCATATGAATCCCCAAAGATAGAAAAGTCGTCCATAAAGACTTCCATTGTCTTTTCTATCATGTCATGGAAGATGGCTACCATGCAACGTTGGAATGTTGCTGAGGCATTACATAGACCAAACGGCATACGTCGATAAGCAAAAGTTCCATAGGGGCATGTGAAAGTTGTCTTTTCTTGGTCTTCGGGCGCTATCGGGATTTGAAAGTAACCTGAAAAACCATCCAAGAAACAGTAAAATTTATGACCGGATAATCTTTCTAACATTTGATCAATGAAAGGTAAAGGAAAGTGATCCTTTCTTGTTGCTTCATTTAATCATCTATAATCTATGCATACTCTCCATCCTGTGACGGTTCTCGTTGGTATTAGTTCATTTTTTCGTTAGTTATTACCGTCATACCTCCTTTCTTTGGAACTACTTGGACGGGACTTACCCAAGGACTATCGGAGATAGGATAGATAAGTCCGGCGTCAAGTAATTTGATGACTTCGTTTTTAACCACTTCTTGAACATTTGGATTTACTCGACGTTGTGGTTGTATGACCGATTTGTAGTCATCATTCATCAAAATTTTGTGTGTGCACATAGAAGGACTAATTCCTTTTATGTCTACCAGTTTCCAAGCTATTGCATTTTTGTGTTTTTTCAAAAGATTAATTAATTTTTCTTTTTCTAAGTTATCTAATTTAGACGAAATAATTACAGGTAAATTACCATCTTTGTCTAGAAAAGCATATTCCAAACCTTTTGGAAGTTCTTTGAGCTCAAGTGGTGGGTCTTTGGGAGACTCCTTATTTGGTTGCTCATTTCGATCAAGAACTTTAAAAGTTTGTTCTATGGCGACCTCTTCTTCAACAAAGTGGTCAATCTCTTCACTTGTATCGGGTGGTTCATCTTCATCTTCAATTAGGGGGTCATTATTGCCAAATGGATACCTCATTGATCGTTCGAGATCGACACTTCTTTTAAATGCCCCTAATTGAAGAGGTAGATTGTTGAACTTCCGGCTTTTCAAAGCTTCGTGAGTTTTTACAAATGGTCGTCCCAACACTAGAGGAGCGTCATCGAGGATGACAAAGTCGGTTGGGATTACCATTTGATTTGCTTGAACCAAGACATCCTCAACTATACCGATTGATTTTATTACTCTCCGATTGGATAGAAAAATAGGTATTTGAAGTGGAGAAAAATCGCTAATACTTAATTTTTCGAAAATGTAATTAGGCATTATGTTAACACAAAGATCTTTATCGATTGTGACATTACTAATAAATGAATTTTGAAAGAAACACGGAACCGGTGTAATGTTAATTTCAAATGGGTCTTCTTTTATTAGTGAAGTTTGATCATTAGTTAACTTAACACTTACCGTTTCGTCAATTTTAGCGTTAGTGTTTAACTCTTTTAAAAACTTAGCATGAGTGGGTACTAAACAATGATTTTCGAAAGAAGGTGACAAGAGGTTAATTTCTTCAAAATTAGACTCTTCTTGAATGTTAACATTGTCGGACTCACCTTTTTCGTTGTTTAACTCATGTGTCGGTTTTTCACTTATTTGTTCTTCCATTTTTACACTTTCGGTTATCTCTTCTTTTTTTAATTCTTCTCTTGTGCGGGACTCCTCTTCCCTTGCGCGAGCTTCTTTTATACATCGATCGATAACTCTAATGTATTCTAGTATCCTATCGGTCACTTCGGTTATAGAAAAAGAATCGGTGTTTTCTAAGCTTGAATCCGGTTGTTCGACCCTTTGTTCCTCATAATACTCATATGAAGTCGATGGTTCGCACCATTGTTCTTCATTGTAAGCATATGATGGATAAGGTTCATAATTTTGTTCTTCATAATACTCATATGAGGTGGGTTGTTCACGCCAAGGTTCCTCATAATAAGCATATGAAGGTGGTGGCTCATATCTTGGTTCCTCAAAGTATGAGTATGAAGGCTCATACCTTGGTTCATCAAAATATGAGTATGAGGGAGGAGGTTCATACCTTTGGTCTTCATAGGATGTGTATGAAGTTGATGGCTCGTACCTGGGCTCCTCATAGTAGGTGTATGAATTGGATGATTGATATGAGTGATTATTTTGAACCGAGCGTGCATTATGACAATTAGTGCAATAATTACCCCTATAATCATCCTCATCATAGGTGTAGTTGTAACCTCCTGAGTATTGATCCATAAGGATCACTCAGCAGACCACAACCAAGTCTCGAGATCAGAAAACAAAAATAAAAACGGAAACACAGGCTGGACACGGCCCCGTGTTCAGTGAGCACGGCCCCGTGTTCAGGAACTGTATCTGGGCGTTTTAATTAAAGTTACTGATTTCGTTGAGCACGGGGCGTGTTCAGTGAGCACGGCCCGTGTTCAAGCTACTGTTACTGGGTGTTTTTATGAAAATGTGCAGCACGGCCCCGTGTTCAGCAAACACGGCCCCGTGTACAGGCTACTGTAAATGCAAAACTAAAACAAAATGTAGAAAAATGTGCGCGCTTTTAAAAAGGCTTTGAAAAACTAATTAGGCCGTCGATTTTAAGCTTTCTTAAAATCCTTGTGTCCCCGGCAGCGGCGCCAAAAACTTGATGCGTGCGAAGTGTCGTATATATTAGGTGTATATTTTAAGCCCTTTTTAACACTTATTTTTAGCCAAGTTTTAAATTTATAAAACACGATATTTTACTAACACTAAACACACATATGGGCAAGTGCACCCATCGTGAGCGTAGTATAGCGTTGGTAAGATACCGAGGTCGTCCAAGGACACAAGAGCTTTTAGTACCGGTTTATCCTCAACGTCTAATCAAAATGAAAAGGTTAGAAAAAGGTTTTAAACTAAGAAAAATAAAAACTAACTAAAATGCTGAAAATAAAAATAAAAGAAAAACAGATAGACAAGATGAATCACTTGGTTCCGACTCGTATCTAGTATAACCTTTGATTATTTCCGCACTTTTGCACATAATTAAGAGATTATCTTAGTTATTGTAGTAGGCCCCTCTTTTGAAGGTGACGTTACCCTCACCCCAGTAGTTTGAGTCAGCAAGGATACAATCCTAAAAGGGCGGATTATTGGAAGATAATGAATTAAGTTATTAATGCAGTATTATGGTAGGCCCCGCTTTTGGCGGTGACGTTACCCTCGACTAAGTAGTCTGAGTCAGCAGGGATACAGTCCTAAATAGCCGGGTTATAGTATTAATAGTAGTTAACTTATGAGGGGATCAAAGAGTTTGGACCCCCGCCATCCAATACCGTGAAGTATTGAAGGAGGTCCTACTAAATTTGTCCCAGGTCCATTGCAGGACCTCTAAACGCTGAACAATGGCAAGACCTTTACCAAACCGTTCCCTTAACCCCCGACCAGGTAGCCAACATATCTCCATATAGACCGTGGAGATATGAATGGTGAAAATCCTTTATTTTATATAGACAGTAAAATAATGCCAAGACACCACGGACAAACGATAAGGAAAGATCACCTTCAACATAAGTAACTAGTTATTAAAGTCATTAATACAAAACCAAATAAAAAGTGCAAAAGATTAGAAACAAAAAGTATTATACTAGACACTTTGTCTTCACCAAGTGATGTAAGAGACTTAGGCAAACATGGCCTTGATTGTCAAGAACTCTTACGATCAATCTTGGATCCCGAGACGACTCACACACTCTACGATGGACAATGGATGATGGTGGTGGATGATGGTGTTGTGATGGTGGTGGGTGGTGGATGAAGTGTGAGAGAGGTGGTGTGCCAAGGGATGAGTTGAAATGAAACCAAGCATTCCTATTTATAGGCTGAACAGGAGGCTGGGCACGCCCCCGTGTCCGCTGGACACGGCCCCGTGCCTGTCTGACACTCTCTCTCTTCATTAATTGTAATTCGCAATTTCAATTAATGCGCCTGCAGTACTTTCGCCACGCCCCCGTGTTCACTGGACACGGCCCCGTGGTGGGCAATAGAAGCTTCTATGGATTTGTCTTTTCTGCTGCTTCTTGGGCACGGCCCCGTGCTGGATGAGCACGGGGCATGTTCAGTCTTCTGCCTTCTCTATTTTGCTTGGGAAGATGCTGTTGAGGGGTCGGGCAGTCCACTTATGTTCCTTTCCTTGTATTTATGTTAGATTTAGCTGTCTTTTTGCTTCTTTTGTGAATTTGAGCTCATTTAATCCTGAAAATACAAAAGGAAGACAAAAACACTCTTTTTCCAACATTAGTACTTAAAAAGGGTTAGTTTTGTGCCTTATTTGATGTAATTTATATGTTGCATTTTACACACATCAATACCAACACAAACAACTTTTCAGCTCACTAAAGAGGGAAAACTAGATCAAAATCAATTCAAACACACACACACCAAAACACCAAAAACACACACAACTCTCTCCCGTATACCATTTATATCCTGTATCGAACCATACGGTGCGAATTTTCACAGGAGGTTAGTAACATCTTCATCTTTCCTTTTTTGTTATTGTTTTTTTACGGTTTTTTTTTTCTGAAATATTTTGGTTGTGGTGTTTGGCGGTAGAGGTGTTTGACGGTGGTGGTTGTTAGAGTGGTTTAGGTTAGGATGGTGGTGGTCGTTAGAGTGGTTAAGGTTAGGACGGTGGTGGTTGTATCTATGGGTTAGGGTTTGACGGTAGTTGTTTGGCTGTGGTGGTTGTGGGTTAGCTGTGGTGGTTGTGGGTTGGCTGTGGTGTTTGTGGGTTGTCGTAATTTTATTAATATTTTGACAAAATATTAACTTTTAATTGTTGCAGAGATGTCGTCAGATGAGGAACAACAGGCACCAAATGGTGGTCCGGTATTCAATCCAATGGCCAGGGGTAATTGTGAGCAGTACGAATTTTTAGACTTCCCCCAGAGAAGTACGGAATACAGACGTTTTGCCAAGTTCCGGGGTATGAGAGTGAGGCAGCAGAGGGCGTTGTGTTGGGACGCGTTACGGGAGTGTGGCGAGGAGCAGAGGGCCCTGGGTATAATCAGGGAAAATAACCCATGGGATCGTATGTTTTTTTATGCAGCTGGGCCTTCTTATAGGCCTATGATGGTGGAGTTCCTCTCCACGTTTATCTATTGACCACGGCCTGCTGAGTAGCCTAACTCAGATATGGACGATCCGATGGTGGAACCACCCCCTGCTGAGGTAACTTTCTGTTTATTCGGGGAGCGACATAATATGTCGCTGCGTCAGTTTGCTTTGGCCACCGGATTTTACACTGATGAGGAGTTGGTTCAGGATATTTATACCACCACGATCACACCTATGCCTGATGATCAGTTGCTTGCTTGTGGCCCACCCTCTGTGATGTTCCCTTCGGTCATAAGGCCCGTGTCTCGTTGATTCCTGACCCACTTGTTCGCTATATACACCGTTGCATTGCCACGTCGATATCTGGGCGTGGCAAAAGCAACGAGTGGGTCACGAAAGCCGACCTGTTCTATCTTTACTGTTTATTCACGGGGACGCCGTGCGCCCTCCATCGCTGCCTGGCGGAGTATTTCGCCTCATTTTCCTGACGTCAGAAGCGTGGCGGATTGCACGGGGGGGCGTTCATCACGCTTATTGCCCAGCATTGCGGTCGGTATTTTCGATTCATCAGTGAGTTGCCACCGCCTGCCCCTTTCGAGTATTTGGGTATTAGGACGATGAGAGGGATGAACTTGGCGGTGAACTTTCCGGGCATTGGTTATCAGTTTGTCGGTTTGAACGATCAGATTTTCGTAGCCCAGCCGTTAGTACATCAACATCTGCTGGAGGCTGCGGAGGTGGATATGCCTCATATTGTTGATGAGCCTGTTGGAGAGGGTGACGTCGAGCCTGAGGTTGAGCAGGGGCATCCGCAGGAGCTGCCACAGCATCCTCGGCGCGTCTATCATGCGATGAGGTTGCCTCAGTCCTCTTAGCGTCTCCTCGAGAGGCTTGTGGCAGGTCAGACGGCTGTGATGGAGAGGTTGGCGCTGCAGGATCGGCGGATGGACCGGATGGACCGGATGGAGGATATGATGGGGTGGATGATGGCTAGCGAGGCTGATAGGCATACCGAGGCGGGGTTGCCGGTTCGAGACCCGCCACAACCACGAGTGCATCCGGGGTCCGACTCGGAAGCCGGCCCGTCTGGCACGCAGGCAGGCCCTTCCGGCATACAGGTGGGCCCGTCCGGCACGCAGGCAGGCCTGTCTGACACGCAGATGCAGTTGACATGTTATGATAGTGGTTCTGATGACAGTGACGAGGAAATGGCTTAGGATTAGTATTTATCGGTTTCGTTTGGTTGTATTTTGGGTTTAATGTGGTTGTACGAACAAATATTTATTCGTCTTTTGTTCTTTATGTTTAGTTGTATACCCGGTTGTTTTTGTATAAACGTTTAATCTTTTATCAGCATGTATGGATGGTAACATGTTTAATATTTTATCAGCATCTATGTTGTATTTTGGGTTTAATGTGGTTGTACGAACAACTAGGTATTGGGATTCTTATAACGAAGGGGTATGTTGGTTTTTTTTTAAAATGCTAAGCATGTGCAGAAGGGGTATAAACGGTTATAAGAATTTCAGGGACTGGATTTGAAAATTAGAATTACAGTTAGTTTTTAATAACTGAGCAGGGACTGTTCTTGTGCAAAACAAACCTCAGGGACTGGATTTGAAAAATTAGAATTACACAAATAAAAAAGGGAGGGGTCCTTCTGTATCGGACCGGCCTTCCTAGGGTTTCGAACTCGCAAATCTCGCATAGTACACACAAGCCTTAACCAGTTTATCCTCCTGTACATGAGCTGATAAACTAGTTATAGTATATCCTTTATACACTTGCATTTGAAAAAGTAGAATTACATAAATAAAAAAAGGAGGGGTCCTTCTGTATCGGACCGGCCTCCCCAGGGTTTCGAACTTGCACATTTCGCATAGAACACACAAGCCTTAACCAGTTTATCCTCCTGTACAGGAGCTGATAAACTAGTTATAGTATATCCTTTATACACTTAGATTTGAAAAAGTAGAATTACACAAATAAAAAAAAGAGGGGTCCTTCTGTATCGGACCGGCCTCCCCAGGGTTTCGAACTCGCACATCTCGCATAGAACACACAAGCCTTAACCAGTTTATCCTCCTGTACAGGAGCTGGAAAACTAGTTATTGTATATCCTTTATACACTTAGATTTGAAAAACTAGAATTACACAAATAAAAAAAAGAGGGGTCCTTCTGTATCGGACCGGCCTCACCAGGGTTTCGAACTCGCACATCTCGCATAGAATACACAAGCCTTAACCAGTTTATCCTCCTGTACAGGAGCTGATAAATTGGTTATAGTATATCCTATAAGGTGCTCATTGAACCATACGGCTCTCATTGAACACAAACACTTTCCCAACTTCAATAAAGGGGTAAACTAGATCTAAAATTTGAAAACTCACACACTAAAACACCAAGAACACACACACAAACGCTTTGGACCACATGATTTTCACAAGATAAACTCTGGACCAGACGATGAAGGTTAGTTCGTATTCCAAATTTTATTGCTTAATCTTCAACCTTTTTTTATTTTTTGGTTTTTTTCCGTCGTTTGTGGTGGTGTTGGGTTTGGGTTTGACGTTGGTGGTGGATTGACGGCGGTGGGGGATTGGTGGCGGTGGGGATTGACGAAGGTGGGGGATTGACTGTGGAGGGGAATGACGGCGATGGTGATTGACGGCTGTGGTGGTGGTGGTGGTTGTGGTGGTGGTGGTGGTGATTGACGGCTGTGGTGGTGATGGTGATGGTGGTTGTGGTGGTGGTGGTGGTGATTGACGGCTGTGGTGGTGGTGGTGGTATTTGTGGTGTTGGTGGTGGTAGTGGTTATGGCTGTGGTGGTGGTGGTGGTGGTGGTGATTGACGGCTGTGGTGGTGGTGGTGGTGGTTGTGGTGGTGGTGGTGGAGATTGACGGCTATGGTGGTGGTGGTGGTTGTGGAGGTGGTGGTGGTGGTGGTAGCGTAACCCTACCCGACTCCCGGCCCGACACGTTTGTCGGGTCTAGACTTATATCATTGTTTTTTTTAAATGTGCATATGTTAATTTTATTCTTATATTTATTATTTTTAACAATATATTTTCGGATGTCGGGTCTAATGCTATAATTGTATGTTTTATTAATAGGATATCGAAAGTCGGTGTTTTGACGGTGGTGGTAGCGTAATCCTTATGGAGAAGTACACTGCATTCGTATTTCAGATTCAAACGCTTAACTGCGTTCGTATTCCAGATTCATGAACGTCCACCAACGGCAATGCTTCTGCACTCACAATCTGTGACGGTGGAAGTAGATATTTACCGGTGACTATAAGGTTTAACTGGAATGTCCTGGAACCTCCACCAACTACAATGCTTCTGCGTCAGCAACCTCGAGGGAGAACTCCTTCTGTGTGGATTGGTTCTTCATGCTGTGGAACCGGTTTCTGAGAATTCTTCTGCAATGAGGGAGCGCCAGATCAGGTCGGAGGTTCTTCATGTGGTAATGGGGAAGCGAAAAGCATGTTTACCGTGGAACGCATCCTTAAACTTGATAGCAACAATATGGTGACCGAATAGAGATCTGAATAACCGATACAGTTTGCAAGAATTTAATAATATGTAACAGTTAGCGATTTAGGTATTAGGGTTCAGGGTTTAATCGTTACATTTTGTATTAAAATGACATGTTTTGTGTATTAATATAAAACGATGTTTCATGTATTTATTGCGTTATGGTTAATAAATGACAAATGAAAAATAATTAAAGACATAATAATAATTGATAAATAAAAAATTTGACATTTTATAATACACAAAATTCATTTCATAAAATATCGTCATGGGTCAAAAACCCTACCCGACCCCCGGCCCGACCCGTTTGCTGGGACTAGATATAACATCGTTTTTTTAAATGTGCATATGTTTTATTATTATAAGTTGCATAAACTCTCAAGACATAACATTCCGCTAAATCACCAAAATACGAGAGTCATTACATTCGTTTACATAAGTTGCATAAACTTAAATACAGCTAACGACAAATACAAATACGGACAAAAAAAACAAAATCCAACAGATTATCAAACAGGTGTCCCTCTTACGAACGACCCTTGAATTTTTATTTTCCGTTTCTGCTACTTGCTCTTTATACATTCGAACCTCCTCTTTCAAATGCTTGACTTTGTCTTCAAGTACTGCTTTCGTATCCAGCAAACCTCGGATGACTTGAACTGTCCGAGGACACATGGGAGGGTTGATCCACGCAAAGAATTTGCACCGAGAACGCTGAAACCGAAGGCGAATTAGTGTTTCTAAGTGTAAAAAATACATCCCATTAAAAGTGTCATATTTTAAATTTTCAATGTATTTATTTATAAACTTTGACTTTAATTATCGATTTTTTGTGTTATATAAAACTTGATGAAAATTAACCCGATAAAAACACTTGTAAAACACACTTAAATCATATAACTTTCATCAAGTATTATCTAACACAAACAAAATTATTTAAGGTCAAAGTTTATAAATAAAGACTTTGAAAATTCAAAATATGACAATTTTAATGGGACGGAGGTAGTAGTGCTTAAAGTACATACCAATTGAGAGCAGGTGTAAAATTGACACCCGGGATTAATATCCGTCCAAGATGTTTTTATCCCAGCTTGCCTTCCACATCTACAAATAAACATTGTGAATGTAAAGATGGATATGGATTACACTTTCTCGTACGTAATAGTATTTGTTTAGAAAAAAAAAAGACTCAATACGTCACTCATAGCACAATGAGATGCGTATAAAGTACAAAATCTAACCGCTTTTTCAGAAAAAGTAAATACATATGCCTCACATAGTGCTATGAGGTCCGTATAACAAAAAGTTAGGTGGTGTATATGCCTCACATTGACCTATACGATCGTATACGCTGACACCTTTTCATAAAAAGTACATACTTACGCGTTTTGTTTGACTTATTTACCGAGGAGCCAGCTCTTTGACGGATATTCACTGTGACAACTGTGCTCTGTAATCGATGAAAAATGTAAAACAATTTTAATTATCAATAAAACAATGTGTTTTGGTGTTATTATATGTGTAATTGTGTTTGATGATTTTACGATTCGATTCTGATTTCAAGCTTTAAATCGCTTTCTGGAAAGTTATACGCAAACTGGTGCGTAAACGCAGTCAGTTTAACGCGACAAACACTCTGGAATAGTGAAATAGGCTTAACATACCTAAAATAACCTTTACATAACTTAGAAATAAGTTTTGGATTGTTTGGTGTGTTGAAAACAAGTCTATTCGATCGCAGGGACTATTTGTGTCAAACTGCGAAACTGTACCAATTCGTATGATATCGAAGAGTCTGGAACTTGATCATAAGCTAAACATACCATAAATAACCTAAACATAGCTTAGAAATAAGCTTTGAGGGGTTCGGTGTGCAAAAAAATGCTTATTTGATCTTACAGGGACTAAAAGTGTCAAAAACGGCGTAAGTTTGCATTTTCGCGCATATCTTACGTTCTGACCACATCTGGAAATCCAAAATTTTTGTACACACTAAAATATTTTTATTTTAGTGATCGGCATGCAAAAATACCACTCGTCGCTTAATTTGGTTCGTTTTCGCGTCCGTTTGAGTTTCGTCGTAATTTAACGAACAATGCGACCGTACGACCAAACGAACCGACATCCGAGAGTGTTCCAAGCACATTTTGAGTCCTCTAAACTTTATTGACCTTGTAGAGCCTTGAAAAACTTAACGGGGGTCAAAAGGGCCTGAAATGAGCTTAAACCAAGTGCAGGGGTCTGTTCTGTAAATTATCAAACTAATGCTAAACTAGGGAGCCCATACGAACCGCGTAAGCCCACCCCATATGCTTATGCGGGCCGCCTGAAGTGCCCAGCGACCAGAAAACTCAGTTTCAGCTGCTGTTTCATAATTCAGGGGCCAATCTTGCAATTTCTTGGTGTGGTGAGCAAGTTATCTTTTCCCCAAGGCTTTGCACCTGCTTGTGACAATTGTAGGGCCTTGATCTTTGCTTGGAGGCTACACAATCCATGTGTAATGATCTTGTGAAGTTGAAACAACTATAAATAGCAAGGCCAACTTCCATTTCATTTGCTCATTCCTCATTTCTCTTCTCTACATCTGATTTGGGAGCTCTCTCTCAAGTGTTTGGAGCTTTCTAATCAGATTATTCTTTGTAGAAAAGATAGTTAGGACCTATTGTAAGTCTTCTTTCATGCTTATTCTTTATGTTTAAGCAGAAAGTCAAACAGTTTGGCCAACAGTTTGACTTTCGGTTTTGACCATCAATATGTTAAGTCAAAGTTCAATTGAACTTTGCAACGTGATTGTAATCACGATGGTTATAATCATTAGCGATTATACCTACGGATTACCACGTTAACTAGGCGTAGTGACGAGTCAAAGTTTCGGTCAAAATGCGTTTTAGCACGCATTTTGCAACGGAACTATTTTCGGGTATCAAAACCCATTGTTTTCATACCAAATCAGTTTTATAAACTAGTTAAACATGTTTTGACATGTTTAACTCGTCACTATTAGTTTAGTGCTTGTTTAGGGTCGTAAGTTAAGCGGTCTAAACAACCGCTTAGACTTTCGAACCCGACCCGTTTGGTCGATCATTAGGATCCGACCAAGCTTGATTAGTGATCATAGTTGCTTAGGGAATAACCACTGAGGTTATACCTTATGATCACATAGGATTGGTTAGTTATTTGTTAAGTAGCTTGTATGCCCATAAGAAATGACCAAAACGCCCTTTTGAAGCTTAAATCCGTATTTTATATATGTTAACATGTTTTTGACATATAATCTGATTTAGTAACATGTTTAGGAGTTATTGGGTATATAAGACTTGACATACCACATACTTAACCATCCGAACATAGTTTTGTGCGAACGACGCGTTAAAGTAGCATAAGCTACCTTAATGGGTCGTAACGGGTCGAAAGCACTTAGGTTAGGTTCCGATTTAGAATGTAGGCTTTGTTAAACCATATCACATGAGTTCCAACACTCAATTGGTTTACAAGATCTCATTCTGTCCGATCTTCTGATTTAGGTGTTGATTTATTTACTAGTGATCCAATTACTAGGTACTACTTGAATTTCCTTGGTTTTTCTGAGCTTCGCTAAGTTCTTTAGATCAAGGATACCCTTCATTCAAAGTGAGTACATGGTTACCCTATTTTGCTGTTTTCAATTGTTTTGGGGTGATTCATATGTGCTAAATGTTTTCAAGGTTTTAACGACGGTTTTCAAAACGATTTTTGATATTTAAACGATGGTTTCAAAAGCGATAAAGATGGTTTATATTAAACTAATAACGATTTCAATAATGTGACCGAACTCGATGGTTGTAATTACATAACGAATGACATTCATTAGCATTGATCAAGCCGACCAGTATTAGGTTATGGTACCATAGGATCTGACAAATCCCGTTATCAGACTACACCCATGGTTATGTGTGGGGGTTATGTAGGTAACGACCGAATCTGATGATTGTTAACTTACCCTTTGGTGGTTTGTTAATACGATAAACGAGGTGGTCGAGTCACGAAGGTTTGAATGTTATTAGCGAGACAACCATAAGTAGTTTCACAACTAAAACGAATACGATTTTGGGATGAATTAAACGACTTGGAACGACTTAAACGATATAAATGATTTGAACGAATGATTGGTTTTGGGTAGTGATTAGATAATGGGACGGGTGTAGCATGATAAAAGCATAGTAGATACGCCGCTGGTACATCTTATATATAAATGCTTTTATCATATTACATTTCATGTCATTATTTAGTTCACTTGGGAAACGATATCACACAACGAGGTTTTCGAAATGATATAAACCATACGAGTTTTATTAACGAGTTTTTAACGAGATGCTTTACGAATTGGTTTACTAAAACAAAAGTCTTTGAGTTAGGAGTCATGGCTATGAGAGTTTTATAAATAATAACCATCTTGATTTGAGCTGGTTAATCATGTTGCAATATTATATACTTTTCAAAACAAGGTTTTCGAGGTATTGCAATAAATATACATAAACGAGCCATAATTCCGATACTCTTACAAAACCTATGTACTCGCCAGCATTTCTTTGCTGACTATGTTTTTACATATGTTTCAGGTGATAATGCTTGATGTTGATTGCTAGGAAGCAAGTTCACTTAGGATCCGGACGTGGCTTTAGTGACTTAAAAACGATAATAGACGATGTTTAATTTGTTTGTTTTGATTTAAAGACAATGTAAATTACTAAATAAATCTATAAAACGAAACTTTTGAATTACCATGGTTGTGAAACGATGATTCTGTTACAACACTCCCCGACGTTTCCGCCATGGTTTCGTTGTTTTAACGCGGTCGGGGTGTGACATTCACCCAACTAGATCCCCAAAAAGTTCTTGCACCACACGAGACCAACGTTGGACCACACGATGAAGATCCGGAAGTACACACACACGCACGGATTCTTTGTCTCTCGTATTGTTATCGCTCCCGTATCGCTTCATACGCTCGGAGTATTTAAGGTTAGTTCGTATTCTGTATTTTTATGTTTAATTTTCATTTTTTCTCTGATTTTTGTGGTTTATTTTGGTCGGGTATATTGGTGTTGGGGTGGTAGGGTGGTGGGTTTTTGTGGTTGACGGTTGTGGTTGTGGTTGTGTTGTTTTGTGGGTGGTGGGCTGTGGTGTTTGTGGGTGGTTAGGTGGTGGTTGACGGTGGTGGTGGTGTTGTGTAGTCGGTGGTAGGCTGTGGTGTTTATGGGTGGTGGGTTGTGGTGTTGGTTTGTTAAGATTAACGGTAGTGAGGTTGTGGGCTGTGGTGGTTGAGGTGGTGGGTTGTGGTGGTTGACGGTGGTGGGTGGTAGGCTGTGGTGGTTGTTGAGGTGGTTGTTGAGGTGGTTGAGGGTGGTAGGTTGTGGTGGTGGTGGTGTGTTGTGGTAGTTGGGATGGTGGTTAGGTTGTGGGTGGAAAGTGGTGGGCGGTGGTGGGCGTCCGACTGGTGGTGGTGGTCAGCTGTGGTGGTAGTGGTTGGTCGGCTATGGTAGTGGTGGGTGGTCGGTTGTGGTGGTGGTGGTGGAGGTGTTGTTGTTTGTTTATTATATTTTACAATATAATTTCTAATATCGAGTCTAACACTATAATTCTATGTTTTTTAACAGGATATCGAAAGTCGGTGTTTTGACGATGGTGGAAACGTAATTCTTATGGAGAAGTGCACTGCGTTCATATTTCAGATTCATGCGCCGGGACGTCGGTCTAGGGTGAGGTGCTTGGCGGTGGGGGATGAATCATTCAACATCAATTTCCAAGTCACCCGGAACTCCGACATTGTCAGATGTTACCATGAAAATAGCACGGAACTCTCATATTGTCGATTCCGGGTGCACTCTTGATAGCATCTACCGACCCGCGAGACAACCATAAGTAGTTTCACAACTAAAACGAATACGATTTTGGGACGAATTAAACGATTTGGAACGACTTAAACGATATAAACGATTTGAACGAATGATTGGTTTTGGGTAGTGATTAGATAATGGGACGGGTGTAGCATGATAAAAGCATGGTAGATACGCCGGTGGTACATCTTATATATAAATGCTTTTATCATATTACATTTCATGTCATTATTTAGTTCACTTGGGAAACGATATCACACAACGAGGTTTTCGAAATGATATAAACCATACGAGTTTTATTAACGAGTTTTTAACGAGATGCTTTACGAATTGGTTTACTAAAACAAAAGTCTTTGAGTTAGGAGTCATGGCTACGAGATTTTTATAAATAATAACCATCTTGATTTGAGCTGGTTAATCATGTTGCAATATTATATACTTTTCAAAACAAGGTTTTCGAGGTATTGCAATAAATATACATAAACGAGCCATAATTCCGATACTCTTACAAAACCTATGTACTCGCCAGCATTTCTTTGCTGACTATGTTTTTACATATGTTTCAGGTGATAACGCTTGATGTTGATTGCTAGGAAGCAAGTTCACTTAGGATCCGGACGTGGCTTTAGTGACTTAAAAACGATAATAGACGATGTTTAATTTGTTTGTTTTGATTTAAAGACAATGTAAATTACTTAATAAATCTATAAAACGAAACTTTTGAATTACCATGGTTGTGAAACGATGATTCTGTTACAACACTCCCCGACGTTTCCGCCGCGGTTTCATTGTTTTAACGTGGTCGGGGTGTGACAGAAGAGTTTGTATCAGAGCCAATGGTTATAGGGAATTAAGTTATTAGCATTGCTTTGACCTAGACTATAACTTTCTAGGACCCTAACGCAAGTATTCTTGCGTTTAGATTTTAAAACAATATCGTCACCTATCCTTAGGTGATAACCACAACGAGAACACAATAACAAATCCGCTTCGAAAATTAATCATCTATCGTTGGATGATTTATTACAAGGTTTTGATCCCTCTTAGTTTTCAAAATCTCGTCAAAGTTTGGGTCTAAATAATGTGAACACGTGCAAACTGGAAGAGTGAATGCCTGTACCCTGAGTTTTCTGTCTAAGGCTAGAGTGTTCGTATAAATCCGCAGTATCGGACCAGTCAATCTTACCTGGGAACTCTTGGGGTGAGTGTTCACTTATAGGCGAGCATGTCTTCAGTGATACATTATTATGACCCATTTACTTTGATTAGTCACTGCGTGTTGTTTGTTTGTTCGAGGTAACAAACAAATGATTGCCTTCCTTGCGTTTTGTCGATGTTTTCAATACCTCTTTTGTTTTCCCAATTGTCGACCCTACTCGTTTCTCATGTTTCCTTGATAGACAATGTCTCCTCGACGCGAAGCTCAAACTTTTACTGCTGAAGAAGTCGCAGCCCTTGTCTCTCAACAAATGGCTGCTGTACTTCCAGGCGTTGTGACCCAAATCCACGAGCTATACAACAACAATAATAATAACAACAATAACGTGCAGTGTAATTTCAAGAATTTCAATTCCGCGAAGCCGCTTAAGTTTTCTGGGTCACAAGGAGCAACTGCACTCCTGCAGTGGTTCGAGAGTATCGAAAGCACATTCAGACATGTGCAATGTCCGAACGCGCGTAAGGTTGAGTTTGCTTCAAGCGTGTTTGAGAAGCGAGCTCTTACATGGTGGAACGAAGTGAGGCGTGATAGGGGTGCCGAAGTGGCATTAGCACAAACTTGGGAAGAGCTCCGAGCTCTCATGATGAGAGAGTTCTGTCCCCGTCACGAGATTCGAGCTTTGGAATGAGAATTCGACGATTTGAAACAAGACGGGGGAGAACACCGTGCTTATACGGATCGATTTGAGGAGCTCAGTTTGTTATGTCCCACTATGGTTACTCCATTGGAGAAAGCAATCGAGAGGTATATCGATGGTTTACCCGATTCTATTCAGTATATTGTGACCGGTGTTAATCCTACTACCGTCCGTCATGCGATCGAGTTGTTGGCTACCCTGACTGAGTCCCAAGTCAGGAAGGGTAAACTCACCCGCAAGGGTGATAAAAAGAAGTCAACCGATTCTGAAAAGGAAAAGGGTAAGGGTAAGAAAGGTGAGTCGTCGAAGAAGTCAAGGAAGCGCAAGGCTTCCCAAAACTTTGCTGTCACCAACCAGAACCCTCAGAACCCACCGACTCAACCACCTGCAAGGAAAGCATATGCTGGTACCGCACCTCACTGTGCTCGATGTAATGGTCACCATGTTGCCCAACAGGCCTGTAAACAGTGTGCTACATGTGGTAGACTTGGGTATTTGGCCAACATTTGTCGTTTTGGTCAAAATCAAGCTGCTCAGGTTCCAGCACAAGCTCAAGGGAATGCTGCAAGATTCCCACCTGGTTCGTGTTTCAATTGCGGTGAAATGGGTCATTTCCGCAACAACTGCCCGAGGTTGGTAAATGCGAATGCGAACCCGAACGCGATGACGAATGTGAATCCGCAACAACTGGTTCGTGTTTCAATTGCGGTGAAATGGGTCATTTCCGCAACAACTACCCGAGGTTGGTAAATGCGAATGCGAACCCGAACGCGATGGCGAATGTGAATCCCGCTCGGGGACGAGCATTCAATCTGAACGCGAATTAGGCGAGGGCGGACAACGAAGTTGTTAACGGTACGTTCCTTGTTAACAATCAACTTGCATCTGTTCTTTTCGATTCTGGTGCCGATAGGAGTTTTGTTTCGTTATCCTTTGAGCCTTTACTAGCGATACCTAGAACTAAACTGAGGAAACCCTTATCTATTGAAGTTGCTACTGGTAAACCTCTCGTACTCGATTCTGTTATTCATGGTTGTCAATTTTTTTATTTTTTTTTTTTTATAATTAACCATTGTTGGAACTTATCATTCCACACGAAAAAAGGCAATTACAAAGCAATGGCAGGTAGTCGGGCAACAAGTTGTGCCGCCACCCCCCTTTTGAATAGAAAAACCAATTCTACTAAATACAAAGTTTGAAACCTTTAGCGACGTAGAATTACTATTAACGACTTTTTGAACCCGATTCAAGAGTCGCACAGCTTCAGGAGAGAGACCACCAAAGGTATCAAACGCAAACGGGACAAACACATGTTGATTCTCCCGGCAGGCTTTCTCATGTTTTGCCACTTTGCTCGCCTCTGCCTTGAGCACCGCTTGCCCTACGATAAAACCCTTTTCCTTGAGCCCGACAAGGGGGGAGACTCCAGTTAGATCTACACAAGCGTGTTTCCCCCCTTCCCATCCAAACACAAGGATGTCCGCCGGGCGTAAAGTAGACCTCCCCTCTAAGGGGTCAGTCAGGAAATTTACTGGAGCCTCCTTTTTGGCAGAGATCCCGGCCCGCTTAAGAACATCGCATAACACATCTCTCACCCAATCATGCCGATATTTAAACCCTGGTAGCTCTTTACAGTGGATCGCGTGCTCGCCGAAAGAATCCAAACACGCTTTGCGGCATACCGGACATGGCTCGTCAACTGGGAACAAAGGAATCATCAATCGGTATCTAAGGATAACACGGTATTCCACAGCCGACATGTGTTGCCCCAAGCCTTCAATAGGTGCAACAGAAAGAAAATCCTGAGCAACTTGGGAGTTTCGACATTATCGTGGGGATGGATTGGTTAACCCCGATAACCATCTTTTTCCTATTGATCTCATACCGATGCAACTTGGGAGTTTCGACATTATCGTGGGGATGGATTGGTTAACCAAACAACATGCCGAGGTTGTTTGTTTCGACAAAATCATTCGTATTCCCCTTTCGTCTGGTGATGTCCTAGAAGTTCGTGGCGAGAAACCATCTGGTGGATTGAAACTCATGTCCTGTACGAAAGCCCAGAGTTATCTACGAAAAGGATATGTTGCTTTTCTGGCACATGTCACCGAGGAGAAAGGCAAGAACAAAAGTATTCAGAATATTCCGATTGTTCGGGATTATCCAGAGGTGTTTCCTGATGAACTGCCTGGTTTGCCTCCTGTTCGTCAAGTCGAGTTTCATATTGACCTTGTACCCAATGCCAACCCGATTGCGAAAGCACCTTATCGTCCTGCACCATCGGAGATGCAAGAGTTATCAAAACAGCTTCAAGAGTTATCTGATAAAGGATTCATCCGTCCGAGTTATTCACCTTGGGGCGCTCCTGTCCTCTTTGTGAAAAAGAAAGATGGATCTTTTCGAATGTGTATCGATTACCATGAGCTTAACAAGCTTACCATCAAGAATCGATATCCCCTACCCCGAATCGATGATCTCTTTGATCAGCTGCAAGGTGCTACCTGTTTCTCTAAGATTGATCTGCGTTCTGGGTATCATCAGCTTCGTGTTTTCGAAGAAGATATTCCCAAAACTGCTTTCCGAACGAGATATGGGCATTACGAGTTCACTGTCATACCTTTTGGTTTGACAAATGCCCCATCTATCTTCATGGACTTAATGAATAGGGTCTGTAAACCTTATTTAGACAAGTTCATCATTGTGTTTATCGACGATATTCTCATTTATTCGAAGTCTCGAGCCGATCATGAGCTACACCTTCGTTTGACTTTAGAACTCCTGAAGAAGGAACAACTTTTTGCTAAATTCTCTAAGTGTGAATTCTGGCTTAAAGAAGTTCAGTTCTTAGGACATATAGTCAACGAGCAGGGTATTTGACGTGCTTGTCGTGGTACACGCAAATTTAATCCAATTACTACTAAATAGATAGCGGTAAGTGGGTATCGAACACAGGGAGTTTGTGGAATATGTGTTATCTCAATGTATGTCTAACTAACTAGATTAATCTAAATTGCAAGAAATGTAAATTTCAATGTTGGGTTGAATGGTTTTAATTATCTAGAGTTACTAAATTAGAATAAAAATCAAAAGTAAGTTTTGTAACAGGATAAGAGGGTAGTAATCATCCCGAGTTTCAGGTTTTAAGTGACAATCAAGGTTTATGTTCAACTGGAAAGAACTACATAGACATAGCTCATGCAAGATCAATTATTTGTGATGAAAGGGAACTAAGTACTCGGATTCCTAGAACGCGAGGTTGTTACCTGATGACCAATTAACATATATCCAACCCTAATCCCTCCCATGATATCTCGATTGCCAACGGCACCAAGAACGTATGGTTTAGAACTATGATCAAACATACATCAACAATTTACAAACACCCAATCAAGCAACGTAATAAACTAACAACACATGCACAGTTTAATATTCCAGAAATTCAAGAACAAAACATAATTGTCACAAGTAAACCTTACATTCGGGATGATCACCAAGCAAACCTAGCCGCTCATAGTGTGGTGAATCATCATCACAATCAAACCTTTGTTTATTCGAATCAAAAACAAAGTATTCATGTTTTGACCACTCAAGAACACAAGATAAGAGCCAAAAATTGCCCCTCCACTCCTTGCAAAACCGTCAATGATGAGTATATCTGAAAAGGCACCATAAAACTCATTTTATTGAGGCAGTTACGGTTTTTGTCGTCATGACCACCGTAAATTACGGTATCACCGTAATTTACGGTGAAGTTAAAAGTGTTACGGTGGAGACAGTCTGATTTACGGTGATGTTTTAATGCTGACTTGTGTGCTTTTCATGACCGTCCACAAGAAAAATCCCATGTGCCGTCCATGTGTCATCCTCCATTAGTCCATCATGTGCGGCCCATGTTCCACTCACCTCCAAAGCGGCCCAATCAACAGTCTAATGTCAGCATATAAGCACAAGTCCCATGTGCTATACTTCTCGAAATCTGCCCCCATACCTTTATCGTTAAAAGATTAATGTTGGATGTGATATTTTCTAAAACCTTCACGTGCCCCCCAATGATAATGTTGTCGATGATGGTGTGTTGTTTATGTCCAGCCGTCACATTACCCAACAATTTTCTTTTCCCAAATAAAACATGTGATGCCAACCGTAAGCCACATACGGCCCAATGACAATCCTCCAAAGAGTCCACTTCCTTGTTGGCGGCCCAATCACAATATTCACATGTGGCCCATTAACTGTTGTTGAGACTTGTGATGACACCAAACCTCATATCTCGGCTGCCATAATATGTGATGATGAAATTATTTAGAAAATCCCAGCCTCCAAAAATATGCTTATCTCTTTGCTCCAAGTCAAGTCCACGTGTTGTCGCCTCTTGATGTGATGATGTTTTGAGATTGTTGAAACTTGAAAGTAATATAAATCCATTCAAAGCAAATGCCTCCCCTCACGTGAATTATTCTCTTTCAAAATCATGGGCCCCTTTTTGTGTCATTCAAGAACTGATGTTCCTCCCATGTGATGCCTTGTATCGGCCCAATCAAAAAGTCAAGACCCACAATAACTAATGATTGCCAAAAAGTCCAAGAGGTGAATCCATTTCTAAAATCCACAAGCTGCCGAAGATGATGATGCCAGCCACCCCCTTGTTTCTTTTATTTGATCTCTCAAAGTCCAAACTGGTTTCCACTTCTTGCAACTTCCATTTAAGCATCATAAAGGCATATTTTATGCACTTAAGTACCTGCAAAACAAAACAACTCGTAGTTACTAAGTTCAAGCAAATAACCAAGTAAAGCATGGAATTTTAATCTTTTTAAACCATTTAAGGGTTGTCCAACGGACCACCCGTCACATCCCCACACTTACCCGTTGCTTGTCCCAAGCAACCGATTCAAAAACTATTTCAAAACCACAAGCGATCAATTATGCAAACCAAGCTAAAATGTATCGTCCTTTTACTAACTTTCAATCATACCACAAGACACACCCCTCACAAAAACTCTCGGTGACAAGAAATATTAGCATGTAATGCAAAACCACTCAATGCGTGTATGTGTGTGTGCGACAATAAGCTTGTATAAGAATCAAGTTTCCTCCTAACAAATATTTAGCATGCTTACGAATCAAGAGAGACTTACGGGTTGTAACTGGGCTAGGTGCAAAGGTAGGAGAATGGTGGAATATATATGCGAGCTAATTGATTTGACCCGGTTTTTATTTCTACCACTAAACAAAGCAACCATCAAATATATATACAACTTCTTCAACATTCTCAACTACTATTGCAACTAAATATATATATATATATATTTTTTTTTTCATATTTCTCTCTTTCTCTTTTTTTTTTCATCATTTATTTATTTTTTTTTTATCATTTTTTTTTCATTTTTTTTTTCATAACACATCAAACTCAACAATATATACAAGAACATCAATACTACATACTAAATCTCCTAAACCGGGTCATCTCAATAGGTAAAATTTTGTAGGAAGTAGGTTCGGGTCACAACCGAATGGTATAAGGCTCAAACATGGCTTTCTAAAGACCAAACCCCCACCCCTCACAATACCAAGCTCATATATGTAAAGTATGAGGTCCAACCCACCAATCCCGCACTCTCACACGTCTAGACGAGGCTACCTAAAAGTCCCCTATCCTTTTCACAAGCATGCTAATTCTAAGATTTAACAAGAATTCGTACACAAGTTCTATTAACACACGACACACACCGCCACTCAAACAAAGAAATATCAATAACAATAATATGTGGCTCAAACTCTCACCAATAAAGGACTAGAAATGGGTGTCGGTGTGTCAAATGGTACAATATCAAGCTTTCAAATTTTAACAATTTTCGCTTGGCTTCACAAAAATTTTAAAATTCCTCAAAAATTCCCCCCATCCCCACACTTGGGATACATTGTCCCAATGTATGGTTTTGAGGGAAAGATCGCTTTTAACCAAAAACATTAGCTTTCGCTAATACTCTCAAATCCCAATTTTTTTTTTTTTTTTTAACAACTAATACCAATATTTTAATACTAAAAAAAAACATAACAAGACTAAGGAAAGAGTACATTGACCTGGTGAAGTTTAACACAACAGATGTTGTAGATAATCCGACTTCCTATCATCACCTTCACACAACTCTCCGCACATCTTCCCCACACTTATCTAAAAACACCTTGGGTTGCCTCCCAAGCAGCGCTAAAGTTTAGGTCTTCAGCCCGACCGTACCTAATATGTCTCAAGGTGGTCTCAATGCACATTTACCTTTTTCGTTGCTGATGTAAGCACGGTGTTTGATTCTTCTATTGTGTGTGTGCTTTGTCACGTCCCATCTTTCTTTGCAAAATTCTTTAAATCCACATTTTCCTACCGAATTTCCAACAAATGCTCGGTAGTTTACTCTCCACTTCACTACTTCGTTTTCTGTGCCCAACAAATCCAAACTCTCCCATAAACATAATTTATGAATGAAATCTCCCACATCATGAAGTGCCACCTTCCTAGTTTCTAAACATGCATCCTTAACACTCTTGGTTTCCATAACCACCACAGCCGGAGAGTTGTAATCAACTTTGATTGGTTCATCAAGTAAAAGGCCCTCAACTTTGCTCTCCATAGGTGGTTCCTCCACAATAATTTCAATTGTATATTCCTCATTTGGCCCTAATAATTCAGTTTCAAATTCGGGAGGACTCACAACCTTTTCTTCTACATCACCCATAGGTGTCATTTTTTCAATCTGCACATGTATCCAGTGTTGTTTTGCTTGACGTTTTTCCACCATCGACGTCCCTGGCCTCATCTCTTTCACCTCTTTTGGTAACAAATCATATTTCCATTCCAAAAGTTCTACTCGTTCTTCCATTGACAAATGAGGTTTTGTTAATTCTTTTTCAACATGAACCATGTGTCTCTTTCTCATCATCTCTCCAAGACTTTCAGATTTATGTGACTGATAGTGCAAAGTAGGTTGTTGAGTTACACATTCATAACCATACTGATCAAATGTATACTGAGCATGATAATAGTCTTGATCGTACATCTGAGGGCCTTCATATGAAAGTTGGGAATATTCATCATAATAATCCATGTTCGACTTGTAAGGTGAATCATAGTATGAATCATGTGGGTGAAACTCATCATAATGGACATTCCGCTCTTCCATTCTCATCTGTTCTTCTCTACGCTTATGTTGGGCCTCCCCACAACATATACTCGGATGAAGTGGGCCTTTGCACAATCTACACGTAAATAAGCTGAAATTTGTGTAATGCCCTGTCATCCTGCACAACACAACTCAACTACCAAGTGTAAATCATGAACATAAAAGAAATCTTTTTGGTTTTTTTTTTTAATTTTTTTCAAACTAATACACAAGATAACACACGTTGCGCACTACTCCCCGGCAACGGCGCCAAAATTTGACGTGCTTGTCGTGGTACACGCAAATTTAATCCAATTACTACTAAATAGATAGCGGTAAGTGGGTATCGAACACAGGGAGTTTGTGGAATATGTGTTATCTCAATGTATGTCTAACTAACTAGATTAATCTAAATTGCAAGAAATGTAAATTTCAATGTTGGGTTGAATGGTTTTAATTATCTAGAGTTACTAAATTAGAATACAAATCAAAAGTAAGTTTTGTAACAGGATAAGAGGGTAGTAATCATCCCGAGTTTCAGGTTTTAAGTGACAATCAAGGTTTATGTTCAACTGGAAAGAACTACATAGACATAGCTCATGCAAGATCAATTATTTGTGATGAAACGGAACTAAGTACTCGGATTCCTAGAACGCGAGGTTGTTACCCGATGACCAATTAACATATATCCAACCCTAATCCCTCCCATGATATCTCGATTGCCAACGGCACCAAGAACGTATGGTTTAGAACTATGATCAAACATACATCAACAATTTACAAACACCCAATCAAGCACCATAATAAACTAACAACACATGCACGGTTTAATATTCCAGAAATTCAAGAACAAAACATAATTGTCACAAGTAAACCTTACATTCGGGATGATCACCAAGCAAACCTAGCCGCTCATAGTGTGGTGAATCATCATCACAATCAAACCTTTGTTTATTCGAATAAAAAACAAAGTATTCATGTTTTGACCACTCAAGAACACAAGATAAGAGCCAAAAATCGCCCCTCCACTCCTTGCAAAACCGTCAATGATGAGTATATCTGAAAAGGCACCATAAAACTCATTTTATTGAGGCAGTTACGGTTTTTGTCGTCATGACCACCGTAAATTACGGTATCACCGTAATTTACGGTGAAGTTAAAAGTGTTACGGTGGAGACAGTCTGATTTACGGTGATGTTTTAATGCTGACTTGTGTGCTTTTCATGACCGTCCACAAGAAAAATCCCATGTGCCGTCCATGTGTCATCCTCCATTAGTCCATCATGTGCGGCCCATGTTCCACTCACCTCCAAAGCGGCCCAATCAACAGTCTAATGTCAGCATATAAGCACAAGTCCCATGTGCTATACTTCTCGAAATCTGCCCCCCATACCTTTATCGTTAAAAGATTAATGTTGGATGTGATATTTTCTAAAACCTTCACGTGCCCCCCAATGATAATGTTGTCGATGATGGTGTGTTGTTTATGTCCAGCCGTCACATTACCCAACAATTTTCTTTTCCCAAATAAAACATGTGATGCCAACCGTAAGCCACATACGGCCCAATGACAATCCTCCAAAGAGTCCACTTCCTTGTTGGCGGCCCAATCACAATATTCACATGTGGCCCATTAACTGTTGTTGAGACTTGTGATTACACCAAACCTCATATCTCGGCTGCCATAATATGTGATGATGAAATTATTAAAAAATCCCAGCCTCCAAAAATATGCTTATCTCTTTGCTCCAAGTCAAGTCCACGTGTTGTTGCCTCTTGATGTGATGATGTTTTGAGATTGTTGAAACTTGAAAGTAATATAAATCCATTCAAAGCAAATGCCTCCCCTCACGTGAATTATTCTCTTTCAAAATCATGGGCCCCTTTTTGTGTCATTCAAGAACTGATGTTCCTCCCATGTGATGCCTTGTATCGGCCCAATCAAAAGTCAAGACCCACAATAACTAATGATTGCCAAAAAGTCCAAGAGGTGAATCCATTTCTAAAATCCACAAGCTGCCGAAGATGATGATGCCAGCCACCCCCTTGTTTCTTTTATTTGATCTCTCAAAGTCCAAACTGGTTTCCACTTCTTGCAACTTCCATTTAAGCATCATAAAGGAATATTTTATGCACTTAAGTACCTGCAAAACAAAACAACTCGTAGTTACTAAGTTCAAGCAAATAACCAAGTAAAGCATGGAATTTTAATCTTTTTAAACCATTTAAGGGTTGTCCAACGGACCACCCATCAGTATTCATGTGGATCCATCCAAGATTGTTGCAATTAAGGATTGGAACACACCAACGACTCCTACCGAGATTCGTTCTTTTCTTGGTCTTGCTGGATATTATCGTTGTTTTATTTCGAACTTCTCTAAGATTGCGGTTCCACTCACTACTTTGACTCAGAAGAATAATCCTTTTGAGTGGGGACCCAAACAAGAAGAAGCGTTTCAAACGCTGAAACAGAAGCTATGTAATGCTCCTGTTTTATCTTTGCCCGAGGGAAACGATGATTTCGTTGTCTACTGCGATGCATCCAACTTAGGCCTTGGTTGTGTTCTTATGCAACGAGGTAAAGTTATAGCATACGCGTCTAGACAATTGAAAGTTCACAAGAAGAACTACACAACTCATGATCTTGAGTTAGGCGCCGTAGTTTTCGTGCTTAAAATCTGGAGACACACTCTCTATGGCACGAAGTGTGTGGTTTTCATAGACCACAAAAGTCTCCAGCACATTCTTAATCAGAAGGAGTTGAACATGAGGCAACGACATTGGGTTGAACTCCTAAACAACTATGATTGCGAGATTCGCTACCATCCTGGTAAGGCGAATGTCGTAGCCGATGCGCTTAGTCGAAAGGAGTGAGTCAAGCTTCATTCTGTTCGAACTCTATCTGATCTTCAAACTCGTGTTCTTCAAGCTCAGCAATCTTGTGTTTCACAAGATTTGATAGGTAAGGAATTACCACATCAGCTTGAGCTTAAACTCGAAGCGAAGGATGATGGTTTACTCTATTTCAAGGATCGTTTGTGGATTCCGAAACAAGACGATCTTCGCACTTTAGTGATGGACGAATCTCATAAGTCTCGATATTCTATCCATCCTGGTGCTGACAAAATGTACAAGGATCTTCGTACTCAGTACTGGTGGCCTGGTATGAAGAAAGATGCTGCCTTGTATGTATCGAAATGCCTAACTTGTCTAAAAGTCAAGGCAGAACATCAACGACCTTCTGGTTTGCTTATACAACCAGAGATACCGGTTTGGAAGTGGGAGAACATTGCGATGGATCTCATCACTAAGTTACCGCGTACATCTAAGGGTCATGATTCTATATGGGTTGTTATCGATCGATTAACGAAGTCAGCTCATTTTATTGCGATTTGCGAGGATCTATCTGCTGATAAACTTGCAAAGATTTATGTTGATGAGATTGTATCTCGACATGGTGTTCCTTTGGACATCATATCCGATCGTGATGCTCGATTTTCATCTCATTTTTGGAAGACCATGCAATCTGCTATGGGAACCCAACTAAATCTAAGCACTGCTTATCATCCCCAAACAGATGGACAATCTGAGAGAACGATTCAAACTTTGGAGGATATGCTTAGAACATGCGTGATTGACTTTGGTGGTAATTGGGACTCTCATCTTCCTTTGATCGAGTTCTCTTACAACAATAGTTATCATGTTAGCATTAAAATGGCACCATTCGAGGCTCTCTACGGTCGAAAATGTCGTTCACCTGTCTGTTGGAATGAGACCGGTGAAGCTCAGCTTACTGGACTGGAGCTTGTTCTGGAAACAACAGACAAAATCAAGAAAATTCGCGATAATCTTGTGACATCTAGATCCCGTCAAAAGAGTTATGCGGATTTACGACGCAAGCCCTTAGAATTTCAAGTCGGAGACCATGTCCTACTCAAGGTGTCACCTTGGAAGGGAGTGGTGAGATTTGGAAGGAAAGGAAAACTTGCACCACGATATGTTGGACCATTTAAGATTGTTGAAAGAGTTGGAAAGGTTGCCTATCGACTAGAGCTACCTCCAGAGCTTGGAAATATTCATCCGACTTTTCACGTGTCCAATTTGCGAAAGTGTTTAGCTGACGCTGATCTTCACATTCCTCTCGACGAGATTCAAATCGATGAAACGATGCACTTTGTCGAGAAACCTGTGGAGATAGTGGACCATACTTACAAACAGTTGAAGAACAAACGAATTCATTTGGTCAAAATTCGCTGGGAATCCAAACGTGGCCCAGAGTTTACTTGGGAACGTGAGGACCAAATGAAGGCGAAATATCGGCAATTTTTCTCACAAGTTTCCTCTAGTTAAAATTTCGGGACGAAATTTCCTAAAGTAGGGGAGACTGTGACAACTGTGCTCTGTAATCGATGATCAATGTAAAACAATGTTAATTATCAATAAAACAATATTTTTTGGTGTTATTATATGTGTAATTGTGTTTGATGATTTTACGATTCAATTCCGATTTCAAGCTTTAAATCGCTTTCTGGAAAGTTATACGCAAACTGGTGCGTAAACGCAGTCAGTTTAATGCGACAAACACTCCGGAATAGTGAAATAGGCTTAACATACCTTAAAAAACCTTTACATAACTTAGAAATAAGTTTTGGATGGTTTGGTGTGTTGAAAACAAGTCTATTCGATCGCAGGGACTATTTGTGTCAAACTGCAAAACTATACCGATTCGTATGGTATCGAAGAGTCCGGAACTTGATCATAAGCTAAACATACCATAAATAACCTAAACATAGCTTAGAAATAAGCTTTGAGGGGTTCGGTGTGCAAAAACATGCTTATTTGATCTTACAGGGACTAAGAGTGTCAAAAACGGCGTAAGTTTGCATTTAGCGCATATCTTACGTTCTGACCACATCTGGACATCCAAAATTTTTTGTACACACTAAAATATTTTTATTTTAGTGATCGGCATGCAAAAATACCACTCGTCGCTTAATTTGGTTCGTTTTCGCGTCCGTTTGAGTTTCGTCGTAATTTAACGAACAACGCGACCGTACGACCAAATGAGCCGACATCCGAGAGTGTTCCAAGCAAATTTTGAGTTCTCTAAACTTTATTGACCTTGTAGAGCCTTGAAAATGGCTTAACGGGGGTCAAAAGGACCTGAAATGAGCTTAAACCAAGTGCAGGGGTCTGTTCTGTAAATTATCAAACTAATGCTGAACTGGGGAGCCCATACGGGCCGCGTAAGCCCACCCCATATGCTTACGCGGGCCGCCTGAAGTGCCCAGCGACCAGAAAACTCAGTTTCAGCTGCTGTTTCATAATTCAGGGGCCAATCTTGCAATTTCTTGGTGTGGTGAGCACGTTATCTCTTCCCCAAGGCTTGCACCTGCTTGTGACAATTGTAGGGCCTTGATCTTTGCTTGGAGGCTACACAATCCATGTGTAATGATCTTGTGAAGTTGCAACAACTATAAATAGCAAGGCCAACTTCCATTTCATTTGCTCATTCCTCATTTCTCTTCTCTACATCTGATTTGGGAGCTCTCTCTCAAGTGTTTGGAGCTTTCTAATCTGATTAATCTTTGTAGAAAAGATAGCTAGGACCTATTGTAAGTCTTCTTTCATGCTTATTCTTTATGTTTAAGCAGAAAGTCAAACAGTTTGGCCAACAGTTTGACTTTCAGTTTTGACCATCAATTGGTCAAGTCAAAGTTCAATTGAACTTCGCAACGTGATTGTAATCACGATGGTTATAATCCTTAGCGATTATACCTACAGATTACCACGTTAACTAGGCGTAGTGACGAGTCAAAGTTTCGGTCAAAATGCGTTTTAGCACGCATTTTGCAACGGAACTATTTTCGGGTATCAAAACCCATTGTTTTGATACCAAATCAGTTTTATAAACTAGTTAAACATGTTTAACTCGTCACTATTAGTTTAGTGCTTGTTTAGGGTCGTAAGTTAAGCGGTCTAAACAACCGCTTAGACTTTCGAACCCGACCCATTTGGTCGATCATTAGGATCCGACCAAGCTTGATTAGTGATCATAGTTGCTTAGGGAATAACCACTGAGGTTATACCTTATGATCACATAGGATTGGTTAGTTATTTGTTAAGTAGCTTGTATGCCCATAAGAAATGACCAAAACGCCCTTTTGAAGCTTAAATCCGTATTTTATATATGTGAACATGTTTTTGACATATAATCTGATTTAGTAACATGTTTAGAAATTATTGGGCATATAAGACTTGACATAGCACATACTTAACCATCCGAACATAGTTTTGCGCGAACGACGCGTTAAAGTAGCATAAGCTACCTTAATGGGTCGTAACGGGTCGAAAGCACTTAGGTTAGGTTCCGATTTAGAATGTAGGCTTTGTTAAACCATATCACATGAGTTCCAACACTCAATTGGTTTACAAGATCTCATTCTGTCCGATCTTCCGATTTAGGTGTTGATTTATTTACTAGTGATCCAATTACTAGGTACTACTTGAATTTCCTTGGTTTGTCTGAACTTCGCTAAGTTCTTTAGATCAAGGATACCCTTCATTCAAAGTGAGTACATAGTTCCCATATTTTACTGTTTTCAATTGTTTTGGGTTGATTCATATGTGCTAAATGTTTTCAAGGTTTTAACGACGCTTTTCAAAACGATTTTCGATATTTAAACGATGGTTTCAAAAGTGATAAAGATGGTTTATATTAAACTAATAACGATTTCAATAATGTGAACGAACTCGATGGTTGTAATTACATAACGAATGACATTCATTAGCATTGATCAAGCCGACCAGTATTAGGTTTTCGTACCATAGGATCTGACAAATCCCGTTATCAGACTACACCCATGGTTATGTGTGGGGGTTATGTAGGTAACGACCTAATCTGATGATTGTTAACTTACCCTTTGGTGGTTTGTTAATACGATAAACGTGGTGGTCGAGTCACGAAGGTTTGAATGTTATTAGCGAGACAACCATAAGTAGTTTCACAACTAAAACGAATACGATTTTGGGATGAATTAAACGATTTGGAACGACTTAAACGATATAAACGATTTGAACGAACGATTGATTTTGGGTAGTGATTAGATAATGGGACGGGTGTAGCATGATAAAAGCATGGTAGGTACGCCGCTGGTACATCTTATATATAAATGCTTTTATCATATTACATTTCATGTCATTATTTAGTTCACTTGGGAAACGATTTTGAAACGATATCACACAACGAGGTTTTCGAAATGATATAAACCATACGAGTTTTATTAACGAGTTTTTAACGAGATGCTTTACGAATTGGTTTACTAAAACAAAAGTCTTTGAGTTTGGAGTCATGGCTACGAGATTTTTATAAATAATAACCATCTTGATTTGAGCTGGTTAATCATGTTGCAATATTATATACTTTTCAAAACAAGGTTTTCGAGGTATTGCAATAAATATACATAAACGAGCCATAATTCCGATACTCTTACAAAACCTATGTACTCGCCAGCATTTCTTTGCTGACTATGTTTTTACATATGTTTCAGGTGATAACGCTTGACGTTGATTGCTAGGAAGCAAGTTCACTTAGGATCCGGACGTGGCTTTAGTGACTTAAAAACGATAATAGACGATGTTTAATTTGTTTGTTTTGATTTAAAGACAATGTAAATTACTTAATAAATCTATAAAACGAAACTTTTGAATTACCATGGTTGTGAAACGATGATTCTGTTACAACACTCCCCGACGTTTCCGCCGCGGTTTCGTTGTTTTAACGCGGTCGGGGGGTGACATTCACCCAACTAGATCCCCAAAAAGGTCTTGGACCACACGAGACCAACGTTGGACCACACGATGAAGATCCGGAAGTACACACACACGCACATATTCTTTGTCTCTCGTATTGTTATCGCTCTCGTATCGCTTCATACGCTCGGAGTATTTAAGGTTAGTTCGTATTCTGTATTTTTATGTTTAATTTTCATTTTTTCTCTGATTTTTGTGGTTTATTTTGGTCGGGTATATTGGTGTTGGGGTGGTAGGGTGGTGGGTTTTTGTGGTTGACGGTTGTGGTTGTGGTTGTGGTTGTGTTGTTTTGTGGGTGGTGGGCTGTGGTGTTTGTGGGTGGTTAGGTGGTGGTTGACGGTGGTGGTGGTGTTGTGTAGTCGGTGGTAGGCTGTGGTGTTTGTGGGTGGTGGGCTGTGGTGTTGGTTTGTTAAGATTAACGGTAGTGAGGTGGTGGGCTGTGGTGGATGAGGTGGTGGGTTGTGGTGGTTGACGGTGGTGGCTGTGGTGGCGTTGTGTTGTGGGTGGTAGCCTGTGGTGTTTGTGGGTGGTAGGCTGTGTTGTTGGTTTGTTAAGGTTGACGATGGTGAGGTAGTGGGTTGTGGTGGTTGACGGTGGTGAGGTGGTGTTGTGGGTGGTAGGCTGTGGTGGTTGTTGAGGTGGTTGAGGGTGGTAGGTTGTGGTGGTGGTGGTGTGTTGGGATGGTGGTTAGGTTGTGGGTGGAAGGTGGTGGGCGGTGGTGGGCGTCCGACTGGTGGTGGTCGGCTGTGGTGATAGTGGGTGGTCGGCTATGGTAGTGGTGGGTGGTCGGCTGTGGTGGTGGTGGTGGTGGTGTTGTTGTTTGTTTATTATATTTTACAATATAATTTCTAATATAGAGTCAAACACTATAATTCTATGTTTTTTAACAGGATATCGAAAGTCGGTGTTTTGACGATGGTGGAAACGTAATTCTTATGGAGAAGTGCACTGCGTTCATATTTCAGATTCATGCGCCGGGACGTCGGTCTAGGGTGAGGTGCTTTGCGGTGGGGGATGCATCATCCAACATCAATTGCCAAGTCACCCGGAACTCCGACATTGTCAGATGTTACCATGCAAATAGCACGGAACTTTCATATTGCCGATTTCGGGTGCACTCTTGATAGCATCTACCGACGCGCGGTAGTTCCGTGACCACCATATACCATCACGCGTCAGAACCGGCTTTTAAACCGGACAGAATCTACGAAGAAACTGTTCGATTTCACAGTTTGTTTAAGAACCTGATTCAGATACACAACGGTCTCTTTGCTTCGTCCACTAGAACTATTTGTGTATGCATTCTTTTGGTTCGATTTCACGGTTTGTTTAAGAACCTGATTCAAATACACAACGGTCTCTTTGCTTCGTCCACTAGAACTATTTGTGTCATAAGAACAGGTTCATCAAATCGAGAATCAACTTCTTCATCATATTTTTCATGCATTTCCATTAGCCACAGTTGTACGAAGAAACTGTTCGATTTCACGGTTTGTTTGAGAACCTGATTCAGATACACAACGGGTTCGTGTGAATCTAAGTAATAATATGTAATAGTTAGCGATTTAGTGTGTAGGGTTTAGGGTTTAGGGTTTCGGCTATGTATTGTATTACATTTTGTATGAAAGTGTTGTGTTTTGTGTTGTTTTATCAAACAATGTTCATTTACATTTGCGTTATGGATTATAGAGAATTTGACGTTTTATAATAACACTTGATAAAAAAAATGTAGAAGTTTTATAATACTAATAAAAAAAATGTTGACGTTTTATACTAACACTTGATAAAAAAATGGAGAAGTTTTATAATACTAATTAAAAAAAATGTTGACGTTTTATACTAACACTTGATAAAAAATGTAGAAGTTTTATCATACTAATTAAAAAAAATGTTGACGTTTTATAATAATAATTAATAAATAAAAATGTTGCCATTTTTCTAAATATATTAAATAAAAAATGACATTTATATACCTTCCTTTTATAACAATAAATAATAATAAATATAAATGTTTATATTTTTTTATTTTAACAACAATTTAAAAAAATATATAAAGTTTTTTTTTAATTAATATTTCACCCAATTGAAAACCCTCTATGCCCTTCAAATTTATTCCACACAAAAGAGCCAATGATTGGGCTGACACCCAATCATTGACAATTAATAGGATGTGTGAAAAAAGTAACCAAAAAGTAAACGTATAGGGTAATGAGGGGTTTATCAGGTGGGTCCATTTTCAGGCGTATAGGGCAATGAGGGGTGTATAGGGTTAGGGGATTTGTGGATAAATTGAGGGGGATGTGTGGATAACCAAAGCCAATATAAAACCAACAATTTATTCAACTTCATAAAATTATCAATTTCATTCTCATCACATTATAAAAACAAGAAACGAAAATGATCATAAGTATAGCATCAAAAATATAGTGATGGAACATCACATGTTAAATTACTCGGTCCTCACCAATGATACATAGAGTTCCTTAGAGATCTAGCTCAGCCCTTGTCACAGCTCTTTAGTTGGTTGTGCTGTTGATGGCAGCAAGACACCTCATGTAGTCTTCTCATCTATAACGTTAATTTTCACCTAACGATTTCAATGTAGCGTACTTCAATGACTTCAATGTGGTGTCCTACACTAATTTTCACCTAGTGGCCTTCAATGTAGTATCAAAATAAACAAGAAGACTCTGAAACTGTAACACGTACCAAAATATTAACTTGTTTTAATACATTTTGCGGAGAAGTGTACTAATTTTTACATTTTAATATATTTTTGCAACACTTGTAAAAGATATATCATTGACAATGACCTTTAAACTATGAACCATATTTATATATTAGCCTTTTTATTGAGTCTACTTGAATACACAAAAGTTTTATTTATAGTATTCCTTATTTGTGCTTAACATGTACATATCTTTTTGAGAACCCAACCTGAGACTTTTGACGCATTCATTACTTCAATCTAGCTTTAGATGCACATGTATACACATATTTTAAGCTAGCATAAGCTAAGTAAGCACCTCAGACACGAGCAACACAAGTAATGAAATCGGACCAAAAATAGTGCATGACGTATAATTCGTCAATATGACAATAATACCCACACATGTTTAGCAAGTGAGGGGACTTAACCATTAAAACAAACTGGGTTAGTTATAAAGGATGATTTATGCAACAAAAACTAAACGTAAAGAATGAATTCGGTAACTTTTAAACATAAAGGATGTATCCTGTCATTTTTGGAAACCATAAAGCATAGAAGTAATGAGGAGGCGACACATGTATTACGTGAGGGTTCTATGGGCGATGATATTTGCATTCATTTACGAACACATGTTTCTAGCGCACGTATTATAATTACATGTGTTAACTCGTATTAAATTAGAAAATAATTATTACCAGTCATAATGTATTGGAATGGGAATGGCATCAATAGGTCGTATCGGGCAATGATTATTATCAAAATGGCTTATAATTAACGGTGTTGAGTTGTAACTAGATATATTGGTTGTTAAATTGGGTTACAAATTACAATTGGTCATATTAAATCCTAATGGCTTATAATTAACGGTGTTGAGTTGTAACTAGTTATATACGTCATGATAAGTTATATTAGATCTTAAGAGCTGTTATAACTCAATGGTGACATGATGAGCTTAATACGTGATATTATATTTTAATTGGATTATTTTATGTTGTGAAGAGTCATATTGTGACATGTTAAAATGCCCTAGACGTAGGGTCTCATAGTAGGATTTACTGTTTGGCACATAGTTCTTAAACTAGAAATTCATAGATAACTAACAAAATCATTCAAGACAAACAATTCTTAACATCCCAAAGAGTACATGCCAAAAGCCAAAACATAAGTCTTTGAATTTCATAATAGGGATATCTAAGATAACTATGGTGCCAGTTCACAAGATAGGATAATCTTGAATTTGATGCTCGTGATGTCTATAAAAAGCTCTTGAGCGGACTTATACTTTAACCAGGTGTGCATACTAAAAGTCAGCTCCGATGAGTGAATTCTAGTTTTATAAAAGCATGTACAAAACTTTAACATGTGTTATGTATAGTATATCATAGTATACATGACATATCATAACATAGCATTACATACATAACGTAATATATTATAACATGCATTCCTTTACGCATAGGAAAACTATAAAGGCACTACCTTATTCATGCTTATAGCGTTAAGTTTAGACGTTTTAAGCATTTAGCGTTAACTTAGACGTTTGTATTAACTTTAGACTCATTTGAGACTATAGTGTGCGCTTGCATTAACTCTAGATGGCTTGATGATGCGTGTGTGGTGTGATATATATTTAAGTATATTTTAAGCCCTTTTTACACGTTAGTCAAGTTTTAAGTTTATAAAACACGATATTTTACTAACACCAAACACACATATGGGCAAGTGCACCCATCGTGAGCGTAGTATAGTGTTGGTAAGATACCGGGGTCGTCCAAGAACACAAGAGCTTTTAGTACCGGTTTATCCTCAACGTCTAATCAAATCAAAAAGTTTAGAAAAAGATTTTAAACTAGAAAAATAAAAACTAACTAAAATACTGAAAAATAAAAATAAAAACAGATAGACAAGATGAATCACTTGGCTCCGACTCGTGTTTAGTGTAACCTTTGATTATTTCCACACTTTCGCACTATTTAAGAGATTATCTTAGTTATTGTAGTAGGCCCTTCATTTGAAGGTGACGTTACCCTCAACCCAGTAGTTTGAGTCAGCAAGGATACAATCTTAAAGGGTCGGATTATTGAAAGATAATTAATTAAGTTATTAATGCGTATTGTGGTAGGCCCATCTTTTGAAGGTGACGTTACCCTCGGCTAAGTAGTCTGAGTCAGCAGGGATACAGTCCTAAGTAGACGGGTTAAAGTATTAATAGTAGCTTACATATGAGGGGATCAAAGAGTTTGGACCCCCGCCATCCAATACCGGTAGGTATTGAAGGAGGTCCTACTAAATTTGACCCAGGTCCTTGCAGGATCTATACACTGAATAAGGCAAGACTCTTACCAAACCGTTCCCTTAACCCCCGACCAGGTAGCCAACATACCTCCATATAGACCGTGGAGATATGAATGGTGAAAATCTTTTATTTTATATAGACAGTAAAATAATGCCAAGACACCACGGACAAACGATAAGGAAGAATCACCTTCATCATAAGAAATTAGTTATTAAAGTCATTAATACATAACCAAGTAAAAAGTGCGAAAAGATTAAAAATAAAAAGTATTACACTAGACACTTGTCTTCACCAAGTGATGTAAGAGACTTAGGCAAACATGGCCTTTGATTGTCAAGAACTCTTACGATCAATCTTGGATCCCGAGACGACTCACACACTCTATGATGGACAATGGATGATGGTGGTGGATGATGGTGTTGTGATGGCGGTGGGTGGTGAGTGAAGTGTGAGAGAGGTGGTGTGCCAAGGGATGGTTCGCAAATGAGCCAAGCACCCCTATTTATAGACTGAACAGTAGCTCGGGCACGGCACCGTGTCCAGTGGGCACGGCCCCGTGGCCATCCTCTTCTCTGTCTTCATTAATTGCACTTTGTCTGCATTAGTTGACCACGCCCCCGTGTCCCCAGGGCACGCCCCCGTGTGCAGAAGCATATCTGTACTATCAAGATTTGCCTGGATTCTGCGAATCTTATAGTTGACCACGGCCTCGTGTCCGCTGAGCACGGCCCCGTGGTGGGCGATGGAAGCTTCTATAGCTTTGTCTTTTATGCTGGCACTTGGGCACGCCCCCGTGTTCACCGAGCACGGGGCGTGTTCAGCCTTCAGTTCTCTTGTTTTGCTTGGGAAGATGCTTTCGGGGAGGTCGAGCATGCCACGTTAGTTCCTTTTCTTGTATTTATGTTAGATTTAGCTGCTTTTTTGCTTCTTTTGTTAATTTGAGCTCATTTAATCCTGAAAATACAAAAGCAAGACAAAAGCACACTTTTTCCAACGTTAGTACTAAAAAAGGGTTAGTTTTTTGCCACAATTGTTGTAATTTATATGTTGCATTTTGCACACATCAAATACCCCCACACTTAAATCTTTGCTTGTCCTCAAGCAAAACACTTTATAATGTGGCTTTACACTCCCAAATGGAATGGGTAGAAGAGATGGTTTTTGGGCTTGTCATAGAGTGTCGGGATTTCCAATATTCTTTATTAAGTTTATTTTTATTTATTTACAATCCTATTCATCATGAGTTATTTAAAACTTTTCATAAGATAAATTACTTATTAGGGCATAACATGCCTTTTTAAAATTTCATTTATATACAAGTTCACATACCTCACGGGGGATCACTCAACACTCGGCCGAATATGTATTTTAGTGAATCACTCGAGAGCGGCATGAAACTTACTCCTACTATAGGCTTGCCAAGCAATCAATTCTCCTCCTTTTTAACTATAAACCTTTGTAAATATCAAGAAGACTTTTGGGTGAAGGGTTAGGCTTGGGTTAAAGGTAGGTGGTTGGGTTAGTGGTTAGTAGAAAATGGCGAAAAGCGTAAAAGCATCGGTTTTCGTAAGACTTTTTATTTTTTTGCACTTTTTATTTTGATGAAGCTATTATTCAAACAAAGTTATTTTTTATGAACTTGTTTGTTTATTTCTTTTGGTTCATCATCAACATTTTTTTTTTTTTTGCAAAAGTCATAAGAAAAATCGAGCTTTTACTAAAACATAGGGTTAAAAATAAAAAGAGTTTTGGTGGGTGAAAGGGTGTTTGTTTTTTGGTTAAGAAATGAAAAGGTTTAGGCTCAAAGGGGTTAACTAGGGGGATTTTGGGTAGGTGGTAAAAAAAAGAAAAATAATGGTGTAGAAATAAAAATGGTTAGTCCTAATGCCTCTATCATTTACTTACTCGGGTTTAAGTTGGTAAGGACCGGGAATGTATCGTCGTGGCAAGTTCTAGAGTTGCAAGAACCAAGCGGCTATTCACACAAGAAGCGAAAAATGAGCATTTTGGTTTAGAGATATGTATTTGTATGCTCAATAAAGGCTCAAAACTCACTTTTGTGGGAATGGGTTTTTATGTGATCAAGTATATATAATCAAATTTTACCTAAGCTTGTCATGCCTTTTCAAAATTTTCTTATGTTGGTTCTTTTTATCACGACGCTATCGGTTGTAAATTTTTAAAAATATAACCTTTTTAGAACTTGAAATTCCCAAGTTAAACCTAGACAAGTAAAAAAAAATGAAAATTTGATTAGCGGTTCCAATAGAGTTTTGTGTAAGGCTTGTGATTAGGACTTGCGAGATTCAAAGTTTTAGCATCCACCCCCCCCACACACACTTAAATTACACATTGTCCTCAATGTGTCCCAAAAATAAGTTTTTAGGTTGATTGAATGTGTAAAAATGTGTTAAAAAGCAAAATTTTATGTTACTGGGCGTCTGGACACGGCCCCGTGGTGTCCGGCAGCGGCGCCAAAAACTTGATGCGTGTGTGGTGTGATATATATTTAAGTATATTTTAAGCCCTTTTTACACGTTAGTCAAGTTTTAAATTTATAAAACACGATATTTACTAACACCAAACACACATATGGGCAAGTGCACCCATCGTGAGCGTAGTATAGTGTTGGTAAGATACCGAGGTCGTCCAAGGACACAAGAGCTTTTAGTACCGGTTTATCCTCAATGTCTAATCAAATCAAAAAGTTTAGAAAAAGGTTTTAAACTAGAAAAATAAAAACTAACTAACATGCTGAAAAATAAAATAAAAATAAAAACAGATAGACAAAATAAATCACTTGGCTCCGACTCGTGTTTAGTGTAACCTTTGATTATTTTCGCACTTTCGCACTATTTAAGAGATTATCTTAGTTATTGTAGTAGGCCCCTCTTTTGAAGGTGACGTTACCCTCAACCCAGTAGTTTGAGTCAGCAAGGATACAATCCTAAAGGGTCGGATTATTGAAAGATAATTAATTAAGTTATTAATGCGTATTGTGGTAGGCCCCTCTTTTGAAGGTGACGTTACCCTCGGCTAAGTAGTCTGAGTCAGTAGGGATACAGTCCTAAGTAGCCGGGTTAAAGTATTAATAGTAGCTTACATATGAGGGGATCAAAGAGTTTGGACCCCCGCCATCCAATACCGGTAGTAGGTATTGAAGGAGGTCCTACTAAATTTGACCCAGGTCCTTGCAGGATCTATACACTGAACAAGGCAAGACTCTTACCAAACCGTTCTCTTAACCCCCGACCAGGTAGCCAACATACCTCCATATAGACCGTGGAGATATGAATGGTGAAAATCTTTTATTTTATATAGACAGTGAAATAATGCCAAGACACCACTGACAAACGATAAGGAAGAATCACCTTCAACATAAGAAACTAGTTATTAAAGTCATTAATACATAACCAAGTAAAAAGTGCGAAAAGATTAAAAATAAAAAGTATTACACTAAACACTTGTCTTCACCAAGTGATGTAAGAGACTTAGGCAAACATGGCCTTTGATTGTCAAGAACTCTTACGATCAATCTTGTATCCCGAGACGACTCACACACTCTATGATGGACAATAGATGATGGTGGTGGATGATGGTGGGGGGTGGTGGGTGAAGTGTGAGAGAGGAGGTGTGCCAAGGGATGGTTTGCAAATGAGCCAAGCACCCCTATTTATAGCCTGAACAGTAGCTCGGGCACGGCCCCGTGTCCAGTGGGCACGACCCCGTGTCCATCCTCTTCTCTGTCTTCATTAATTGCAGTTTGTCTGCGTTAGTTGACCACGCCCCCGTGTCCGCTGGGCACGCCCCCGTGTGAAGAAGCATATCCGTACTATCAAGATTTGTCTGGATTCTGCGAATCTTATAGTTGACCACGGCCCCGTGGTGGGCGATAGAAGCTTCTATAGCTTTGTCTTTTATGCTGGCACTTGGGCACGCCCCCGTGTTCACTGAGCACGGGGCGTGTTCAGCCTTATGTTCTCTTGTTTTGCTTGGGAAGATGCTTTCAGGGAGGTCGGGCATGCCACGTTAATTCCTTTTCTTGTATTTATGTTAGATTTAGCTGTCTTTTTGCTTCTTTTGTTAATTTGAGCTCATTTAATCCTGAAAATACAAAAGGAAGACAAAAGCACACTTTTTCCAACATTATTACTAAAAAAGGGTTAGTTTTATGCCACAATTGATAGAATTTATATGTTGCATTTTGCACACATCACTTGACAACCTTAAGTATAGACCATCTTTAGACACATACTTTAAAAAACTTTATACTCTACCCTTTTACCATTATACTATACCTTACACACGTGAGATTTGTATTTTAGCAAAATGTTAACTTTAGACATATTTCTTGAAAATATTCCTGACACCTATAAGGCTAGAAGCCAAAATTATTCCATTCCTAAAGACTATTCTCTTATGTAGAATTCACACAATTTTTTAAAACACTTTAATGAGCATACATATGACCTTAATGAATCTATCAAAAGGGGTATGGATAAACTCAACTGTAAGAACTAGTTATTAACTAGTGGTGTTCCCCGTGTTTCGCTGCGGGCTTTTGATCGGTATCGGTTTGGTTTGGTTTGTCAAAGTATCGGTATGATTCCGGCACTCAATGTAGCAAACGAATATACTTACATGTCTGGAAAACCAAAAAAATACTATAGCTTATGGTACTAAAAAATATTCTATCGGGATACGTCAGAAAAACCATATTAACAAATACTCTATCAATAACAATGTTCTTCAGATGGTACTAAAAAATGTTCTATTGGGATACGTCAGAAAAACATATTAACAAATACTCTACCAATAACGATGTTCTTCAGACGGTACTAAAAAATGTTCTATTGGGATACATCAGAAAAACCATGTTAACAAATACTCTACCAATAACGATGTTCTCAAGACGCAGCGGTTCAGTTCGTCATGGTAAAGAACAACTATATAAACACGTTTGAATTACACTTTTATCGAATAATAGACAAAATGTAAGCATGTCGTAAAGGTATATACGAAATTAAGAAAAAAGCAATATAAATAATAGTAACAATTAGAATAAAATAATTGTTGAATACTAAAAATAAAGAAATAAATTTAACAATCATTGTTCATGTAGTTGAATTTTGTTATAGTATATAAAGTCGAATTTATATCGACACGAATTAGAAAGTCGAGGAGGTAAAAAAAATCTAAGAAACCAAATGTAACTACCATACCCCATGCTAATTGCTAAGTGGTAAACAGATGGTGACCAAATTAGGAAAAAAACGTAAAACAAAAACTAATAAAAAGAATTCAAAACTTTATTGTAAAATAAATAAATAAAAACACCCACAAAGGACAAAAGAAAGGTACTATTCATCACCTTGTTATGAATTAATATATATAAAGAATTCTATAAATTGAATACTATTAACACCTTCCAAAACAACCTTTCAACTAAATCAAATCTTTTCAAAGGTTCACATGTGACATGGTCAACTTTTGACATGACATAAGAGGTCAACATGCCAACTCTCGCACAAGTCCTTCATGCGAGATCTTTGACATGACACAGTTCTCGCATACACATAACTTTTCGCATTGATAGTTATGTGAAACTACTATGCGAAATCTATCATGCGAGAACCTTCTATATAAAAAATTGCAAATATTAGCATGCGAAAAGTATTATACAAGAACTATCATGTGACACTAGAATGCGAAAATTCATCACGTTGGATCTCACTTGTGTTCTTCTTCGTTAAAACCCTAAAAAGTTGTTATGGTGGCTCTCACAACGTTGGTCTATAAAGACACTATACAAACCTCATGTAACAAAACACCTCTAAATCCTCGTCCAACATGATCTCATCCATAATCGTTTGTAAATACACAAGCATTATGCGAAAACTTCACCTTTAACTCTTGGCGACCAAACAAACAAGCTCAAATCCTCTTTTTAAACAATGAACACCTCAACAACGCTTGTTTCTAATCTTGGATAACAAACCCAATTGTCAACTACACTTGGTGTAAATGACGAATAAATGTCGGTTCATCAATTCTTTTAAATTTTTTTTTCAAATGTCTTAGTTCTGTGACAACCCTCACTAAACCAGGTATCCGTACAACTTAATTAATAATTAATTACTGCTTAATTACTGTGCTTGTCTGAAATTACTGATGAACTGCTACTTGATTTCTGATACATGCATATACCTGCATCATACTTTACTTGCCGTCACTACATTATTTACATGCTGAACCTTAGTGACAAACATGATGCACAAAAAGCACAGTAACACTATAGCGGATAACCTATTGAGCATGCTGATAAAGCCAGCATCAGGCAGACACTGCCTCTAAGGCCTGTAAGAGCCTGAAATATTTTCCTACACTAGTGGTGAGTGTAGGGATACAAGGGTTGTAGAACTGCGTCTCTAGGAATAAGTTACAATGACTGGATGTGCCTAAAACGTACTCTAAGTACAAAATTCAGCACTTTACATAATAATTCAGCTTTTAGCTAACTAATAAAGTGCCAAAACATGAGAAAAATATTACTAGACACTTCCCAAAGTGTCGGAAATGAGTTGTGTCACTAAAAAGGGTATTAACGACACTTTAAAAGCTTTGTTAGCACTTTAACGGATTACTATCCAACCAAACAACCGGACTTTACCCGGAACATGAAAATATTATTATTTTCATTATTTATCTTTTTCTGAGCCAGTTAGGGTCCCTGAATACCCTAACACCCGTTGTAACACACTACACACTACTAACCGGGTTAAGCACTTAACTAACTTACTTAACCTAACTAATATCCAACTAATTAGTTGGAATCGGACCAAGACCCCCCCCCCCTTTAGAAACCGTCCCCATCTAGGGGACATACCTTGTCCTTCAAATGAATATAATAATCAAGTGCCTAATATCTTGAAGACACTTGATCCTTTGGTTAATACTCTAACTAATTGTCTATAAGTTCATGTTATGGCACATAATCTCTTTCACTCAACACAAATCAACAAACACACTTTCTCTCCCTCTCTTGGAGGTCTCGGCCGAGAGCACCCACCCCCCATCCATCATTTTCGAGTTTGTTTCAAGCCATCCCAAGTATCTTCAAGCGTTAAGGATCGCGTATAAGGAACCTTGGTGCATTCGGAACTCGAAGGACCTCGTTATCTTGCTTTTATCCACCCTATTTGCGCTTAGATTCTTCCCTAGCCTCGAGCTAGTGGTATGTTACTTAAATCACCTACTCGAACTATTTTTAAGTGGTTAATATGATTTGTAACGGTTAAAACTCGTTAACATACAAGATGACACACAAAAGTTTACTTAAAACACTAAAAATGTTGGTTAAAAGCTCATATGTTGTGTAAATCATGTAGTATTTGATTTGTGTGATTATTTGGACCCGATCTATGTTGTGGTAGCTCGGATCATCATTTAACCCGGGTTAGTCATGACCTTGGATCATGACATAAGGTTGTTTTGGAAGTAACAAGGGTTAAAGGATGAAACTCTACCACACACGAATCATGAACTTGTGTAAAAGCGATTTTACTTGTGAAATAGTGTTTAAAACTAGTAGATCTACGAATCTACAAGCGGTATTTTCAAAGGACCACGTGTCAAGAGAAAACATACTTTTAAAGACGGATCTTTCATAAACAAGAATGATTTTTAGAACACACAAGTGTGTAAGCACTTGTGTAACACAAAGTTTCGACAAAATAACTATTCTTGTAAATGTTGACAAGAAGTTGTGGAAGTTTATTTTCTTTGAAAACGAGGTTTTTACAAAATCGGATTGTTTTATATAAAGATCCACTAAAAGTAATGAAATTTACTTCATAGTTTGGATAAATCACAAGTTCATGAAATTTATGCGATTTATATACATATTTTGACTAGTTTGTGATTTGAACATTGTTTTGATTGAATAAGAAGATTGTTGGTTTGATTTACAAAAGAAAATGATACGCTTGAAAGCGTGGCCACCGCCAGTTACAAAGGAAACTCTGGCGAAATTTTTCCAAAAACCTAACACTTAGAAATATTTTCACTATAAGTGTTAGAAATACATGTTTACTTGTTTTCAAATTATAGATTTCGCCACGACTCTATTTACAAAATATCGGAGGTGGGATTTCACAAACTAAAACGTGATACATAAATATATTTAGTATATATTTTTCACAACATCACTTGTATAAGTGTTTATGATTATTTTGTGAACTACGTAAATATTATTTTTGGAATAAAAATAATATTACTAAGTATTATTTTGGGAAAATCACATGTATTAAAATATAATATTTTTGGGAAGAATATTTATATTTTGGAGTTAGAAATAAAATATATTAAGTGAGACTTAATAGTGTAATTCGAATGTTACGAATGCACATGTATTAAATCCCCCATCCTTAGGAAGGAAAATGACTACCAAGTATATACAGAATGTAAACACGAAATAGTTGCCTAACTATTTCCCAAAAACTTAAACCTTAAAGCTAAGGCACGGCCGTCCGTCTAATAGAATTAGTACGTGTAGGTCGTCACACAGCTGATTGATTTGGAGGCATACTTGGTAGAGACGCACCACTGTGAGTTCATGTCCCCCTTTTCTCTAACTGTTTTCAGTTTTCTTAACTGCGGGGGTGAAATACATGTTACTTTGATTACAAGTACTTTATACATGGTATGGTTTGCGTAAGGAGGTTTACTACTTAGATCATGTGAGTGGGTAGGAGCAATATGAGGCCATTAGTCCTCATGGCAGGACCGAGGGACAGGAGCGGTAGATCTATCTGGGTGTAGCGAGCCCAGCCCCAGGCCAAACTAGAAACGGACCTCGGGGTGACTTTGTCCACATACTAATGCCGTGGCGAAATCTGCTAGGTTTGAGTCTCCCTACTAGCACTTCACATATATCAGTGGCCTTGCAAACCATTGGTGATCTCAATTCCCTTATTTGCTACATACCAAGACTATTTTTATACTCACAAAGGTTTATTTACTCACTTACACATGAACTCGCTCAACATTATTGTTGATTTTTCAACTTACATGTATTTCAGGGAATTAAAGGATCTGGCGCGGTATGACACGTTTTCCCGCTGCACTAGTTACGAGGTCATCTGGGTTTGGGGAATGTGACTCTTTCCTGGACAAGTCACAGTCCTTAAACTATTTTTATGTTATGCTATGTTTGTTAAACAATGTTTATGTCGTTAGGATGTGTTTCTGTTAAGACAATGTTGATATATTTGGTTTTAAAACTTAATGGATGATCTTGCATGGTTTTATTTCATATAGCTTTGTTATGGTTAAGCTATGGTATTAAGAAGTCACACCAAATTAACCACGCTTCCACAAAGCCAGGGTGTGACAGTTGGTATCAGAGCTCTGATCATAGCGAACTAGGATTCCTTCTCGAGTCTAGACTATGATCACTAGGGCTCTCACGAAAACATTTTTACTGCATACCACTTAAGTCCAGATCCAAAACTTTTTACAAATGTTGAGCACATTTTATTTATTATTTAGGCTCAGTCTTGGAGGCTGAGGCTCGGTCTTGGAGACCGAGGCTCGATCTAAGAAATCGAGGTAGATGGCTAGTAAGACTAGGAAGAGTAGGCTCAGTCTTGGAGGCTGAGGCTCGGTCTTGGAGGCCGAGGCTCGATCTAAGAGGTCGAGGTAGATGATAGAGCAGTCTTAGAGACTGGGAAGAATTTGGCTAGTGAGACTAGGAGTATCAGTCTAGGAGACTGGGAGGCTAGTGGGACTAGGAGAATTATTTGAATGCTTACTTGGTGACTTATGTGATTAATTGATTGTATGATTGACTGTTTGTGCATGTTTGTATTTATGTTACAGACACCATGGACACCTCTGGCACAGGTGACTCAGACACCACAGGACCTAGACCTATAGTATGAGACGACCTAGAGTCTTCGGAGCGCGAGGTTCACACATCCGACGTTACTAGCACGGACGAGGATGATTTCCAGCCCTTTGCTTTACCTGATGGTGCTGATGAGCTCGCTGATGGCCCTTTGGCCGGGGACCTACCGTTAGTGGTGATCCCTGCTCCCATACCACTTGCTTCATATCCTGCTTACGATTTGCTTCTCGATGCCGACGATGATGACGACGTCGATCTGTTTGACGACGAGCCCTTAGAGGATGAGGTTCAGGGCGAGGCCCTTCTTGCTGCTGGAGATCTTTTGTTGATCGCAGATGCTCCCGCTGAGGAGTCACCTGCTCACTCTCCGGTCCCAGACTCTTTCGAGTCTGTGGCCTCCGCACCTTCACACACTCAGAGTGCGCAGCACTTTTCTCCTGGATCAGATCCCGACCAGGCATCCCCTGTTGCCCCTATTCCTAGTTTTGCTTTTGACCACGATGATTTGGAGGATTCCGATCCTGTCTTTCCCCGAGGATTCGACCCAGATGAGGATATAGAGTTTATACCCACGGATCAGCCTATGGAGGATCCAGTCGACCCATTTGACCCAGTTGATCCCATTGACCCTGAGTTTGATTTTGAGATGGCCTTCGTTGATCCCGAGCAGCCACTAGACCCTGCTCCTGACCCAGTGCTTGAGCATGACCCTGCTCATGCTGGCATGTTTATTGAGCCTGTCGTTGCTGACCCACCTATCGATGATCACCCTGTTGATGCTCCATTGTTGGAGGGTGATCATGTCATTGCTGCTGATCATGTTGATCCCCCACTTATTGCCGATGCACCAGTTGACCCTCTTGTTGCACCTCACCTCGACCCTATGCCTGTTCAGTTTGATCGAGCACTTTTTGAGGCACAGATTGACCCACGAGATGAGCACGCCCAGTGTGGGTGGATTCCTGCTGATGATGAGGTTCCACCTATTCCTCCTCATACCACTGATGCACGTCACGTTGATTTCTCTTTTGCTCAGTACCCTCTCCAGGTCGGCTTCGCGTCACGGGAGCTGGAGGGTTCTTCGGCTCACCCTTTTGGACATGTACCGGTATCTATCCCTGCTATACCACCGTCTGCTACTTTTCCCCCTGTTTCTCCATTTCATGTGGCACCTTTTGATCCCACCAGTGAGCCGTTTCTCTGGGCGTCACCTTCTGCCATGCCACCGACCGACCCCTACCATTCTTTCCATATGGGGTATACTATTGAGGACGTTCTGATGTCTTTTGTCGCCCAGCACGAGGCACACACGCAGCGCATTCAGGAGCTTGAGAGAGCCCAGCCGCCGCCGTGTCAGTGCCAGGGTCAGACCCACTCTCCTTTGCAGCCCTCTCGACCTGTACCACCAGACTATGCTGCACGCCTTTTTGCCTTGGAGCAGCAGGTTGCTTCATTCTTGCGTACCCAGAGAGCCATGGAGGAGGACTGGCTCCATTTGCGCCGCTTGTTTTACACTCACTTTCCCCCTCCTCCACCGCCATCTGTGTAGAGCTCTTCAGTACCGTATGGGTAGACATTGGTGAGAAGATGGCGAATGCTTTTGACTACACAGCATTTTTGGAGACTACATTATGATTCTGACTTTTGTTGATCATGTATATGGGATGTATTGACATTGAGTTGATATAGTTTTTGGACTAGGGTGATGTAGCCCTTAGTCGACTGATGTTGTATGACGCTGTGATGTACTTGTACGCTTACTATGTGGTCTCGATATATGGCAATCGCAGTATTCTCATCATACTTGATGCTTGATTTGATTATTTATATTCTATGACATGGGATGTTGTGTGATTGATGTTTGTAACATGGGATGTTGTGTGATTGATGTCATGTACTATTACTATCATTATATACGTACGCTACATTATGACCTGACTTACGTATTATAACATGGGATCTTTACGGCCTGACCAACGTAAACCATCTTTTAGAAGATGCCGCCGAGACGTGAGACACGCATGCCTACCAATGAGGCAGAACTCCAACAAGTCATCGCTGCTGCCATCGCACAATACGCCACTTCGCAAGGAGGACCCAGCGGAAGCAGCTCAAACAACAATGGCAACAATAATCCACCTCATGGTAATACTAAGACATTTAGACATACCATGACCTAATTGGATATCTATAGCAAAGATGCTAATGCTGTTCACGTGTTGCAATGTATGTGCAGGGTGCACCTACAAGCAGTTTCTAGACTGCAAACCGGTCAACTTTGATGGCACAGGAGGTGCTGTCGCCTTTGTTCGTTGGGCTGAGAAAACTGAATCTGTTCTCCGCATGAGCAAATGCGCACTAGATCAGCAAGTCACCTATATCTCAGGGCTATTCTTGGATGGAGCCCTCTCTTGGTGGAATTTGCAAGTACAGACACTTGGTGAAGCTGCTGCCTACGCGCTAACCTGGACCGAACTGAAGGAACTTATGCGCAAAAAGTACTGCTCTCGCGCGGAAATCCAAAGATTGGAAAACGAGTTCTGGCATTTGAAAATGGAAGGTCCAAAGATCGCAGAATACGTTCAAAGGTTCCATGACTTATCGCATGTGGTACCCTACATGGTCACTCCGGAGTTCAAGCGGATTGAACGTTTCATTTGGGGATTAGCTCCTCAAATCATAAGCATGGTGACCTCATCCAAGCCTGCGACAATTACTGAGGCAATCGATTTGAGCGTGGCTCTCACAGAGGAGGCCATTCACCTGAACAAGTTTGATGATGCTGAGCCTAAGAAGAAAGAGACTCACGTCGAGTCATCAGGAGGTAACAAACGGAAGTTCTCAAACTTCAAGTAGGGCGCCAGTGTGGCGGTTAAGAAAGGAGGATTAGGCACGCCAGCTCAGGTTATAGCTGGTAGTGGAAAGAAGGGAAAAGGATATCAGGGCACCCAACCCAAGTGTAATACCTGTCAACGCCACCATACTGGCCATTGTAGTGTGAAAGTATGCGAAGCATGTGGAAAGCCGGGCCACTTGAAGGATTCTTGTTGGGCTAGTGCTGCCCGGGGAGGCCAAGGAGGATTTGGAAATAGAAATAATAATCGTGGTGGTAATGGAAATCGCCCACAAGTAAACAATGGAGGTAATGGGCATCGAGGCAACAATGCTAATCAAGCGGGCGCCGTGAATCATAACCAAAGGAATAATCAAGCTGGTGGAAACGGGCAGAGACCCGGATGCTTCAACTGTGGTGATCTTGGGCATTACAAGAGGAACTGCCCAGAATTAAACCAAGCCCGTGGAAGAGTGTTCCACATTGAAGCGAGGGAGGCGCGCCAGGATCCCAATGTTGTCACTGGTACGTTCCCTGTAAACCAACGCTATGCATCCGTTTTATTTGATACTGGCGCCGATTATAGCTTCGTGTCGTTAGAATTTAAGAATATGCATGGTTTAGCCGCTAATAAGTTAGATATTCCGTACTCCATCGAATTGGCCAATGGGAAGTTAGTAGAAGCCAATGAAGTTATCAGAGGCTGTGTGATCGAATTGGGAGAGCGTGAGTTTGCTCTGGATCTACTACTAGTCCAGTTGGGAAGCTTCGACGTGGTGGTAGGAATGGATTGGTTATCAGGCAACAAGGCTGAAATAGTTTATCATGAAAAGATCGTTCGTATCCCAACCGAAGATGGCGAAACAATTGTGGTTCACGGGGAGAAGCGTGATACGCCGTTAAGAATTATCAGCTGCCTGAAAGCGCGAAAGTGTTTGCAGAAGGGATGTGTTGCCTTCCTGGCACACATTGTGGATAAGAAGGCTGCTGAACCGAGAATAGAAGACATCCCTGTCGTGAGGGAATATCCAGAAGTCTTCCCAGAGGACTTACCTAGACTGCCACCTCAGAGACAAGTAGAGTTCCGCATTGACTTAGTTCCAGGCGCCGCACCTGTGGCTAAGGTACCTTACAGACTTGCTCCGTCTGAGATGCAGGAACTGTCGACACAACTTTAAGAGTTGTTAGACAAGGGATTTATCCGACCAAGCTTCTCGCCTTGGGGAGCTCCAGTTTTGTTTGTCAAGAAGAAGGACGGTACTTTTCGTATGTGCATCGACTACCGGGAGCTGAACAAGCTGACAATCAAGAATAGGTATCCTCTGCCAAGAATTGACGATCTGTTTGACCAACTGCAAGGGTCAAGCTTATACCCAAAGATCGACTTGCGATCTGGATACCATCAGTTAAGGATACAGGAGGAGAGTATCCCGAAGACAGCTTTCAGAACTCGTTATGGACACTACGAGTTCCTTGTTATGCCGTTTGGTTTGACAAACGCACCTGCAGTCTTTATGGACTTGATGAATAGAGTTTGCAAGCCGTACTTGGACAAGTTCGTGATTGTGTTTATCGACGACATCTTGATTTATTCAAGAACAAAGGCTGAGCACGAACAACATTTAAGAGCTATTTTGGAGTTGCTGAAGAAGGAACAGTTGTATGCCAAGTTCTCTAAGTGCGAGTTTTGGCTACGTGAAGTCCAATTTCTTGGACATGTGGTGAATGGAAATGGAATCCACGTTGATCCCACAAAGATCGAAGCGATCAAGAATTGGGAAGCGCCTAAGACGCCAACCGAGATTCGACAATTCTTGGGTTTGGCTGGCTATTATCGAAGGTTCATTGAGGATTTTTCGAAGATCGCTCAACCATTGACGCTCCTCACGCAGAAAGATAAGAAGTTTGATTGGGAAATCAAACAGGAAGAATCGTTCCAGATATTGAAGGATAAGCTCTGCAATGCGCCAATCTTAGCACTACCGGAAGGTACAGATGATTTTGTGGTATACTGTGACGCTTCGCGTCATGGATTGGGTTGTGTGTTGATGCAACACCAGAAGGTTATTGCTTACGCATCGCGCCAATTGAAAGTGCACGAAAAGAACTATACCACACATGATTTGGAACTTGGCGCAGTGATATTTGCATTAAAGATCTGGAGACACTACCTTTATGGTACAAAGTGTACAATTTTTACAGATCACAAGAGCCTACAACACATATTCAACCAGAAGGAGCTGAATATGAGACAAAGACGATGGGTTGAGTTGTTGAATGATTACGACTGCGAGATAAAGTACCATCCAGGGAAGGCGAATGTGGTCGCCGATGCCCTAAGTCGAAAGGAGAGGATCAAGCCCATAAGGGTTAGGGCTTTAGAAATGATTATCCGAACCGATCTTTCCTTGCGCATTCGTGCCGCGCAGAAAGAAGCTCTCAAGGAAGGAAACCTTGAAGAAGAATATCTCCGTGGGATGGAGAAGCTTTTGGTGCCAAACGAGGAAGGAACGTTATGTTTTGAGAAAAGGATTTGGGTTCCTTTGTTTGGAGGTTTAAGGAAGGTTATTTTCGATGAAGCTCACAAGTCGCGGTACTCTATCCACCCTGGAGCGGATAAGATGTACCAGGATCTCAAAGATTATTATTGGTGGCCTAGGATGAAAGCCGATGTTGCTGTTTATGTGAGCAAATGTCTAACGTGCGCTAAGGTGAAAGCGGAATACCAGAAGCCTTCAGGACTTCTGCAACAACCTGAGATTCCCAAGTTGAAATGGGAACAAATCTCAATGGATTTTATTACAAAGTTGCCAAGAACGCCAAGAGGTCATGACACTATCTGGGTGATAGTTGACCGCCTAACGAAGTCAGCACACTTTTTACCTATCAGAGAGAAGGATAATACGAGCAAGTTGGCCGAAATTTACATGAGAGAGATCGTTACGCGCCATGGAGTACCTCTCTCAATCATCTCTGATAGAGACGGAAGGTTTGTGTCAAGGATATGACAATCCTTCCAAGAAGCCTTTGGCTCACAATTGAATCTGAGCACTGCATTTCACCCGCAGACCGACGGGCAAAGCGAGCGAACGATACAGACTTTGGAAGACATGCTGAGAGCGTGTGTTATGGATTTGGGCGGTAGCTGGGATAAGCATTTGCCTTTGGTCGAATTTTCATACAACAACAGCTACCACACCAGTATTGGTGTCGCGCCATTTGAAGCCCTTTACGGACGCAAGTGTCGATCACCCCTATGCTGGGCTGACGCAGGTGATAGGCAGCTTGCTGGTCCCGAAATCATCCAAGAGACGACAGACAAGATTGCGCAGATTCTAAAACGCATCGAAGCAGCTCGCCACAGACAGAAAGCCTATGCAGATCCCAACCGGAAACATGTAGAATTCCAAGTTGGAGAAATGGTTTTATTGAAAGTTTCACCCTGGAAGGGTGTGGCACGCTTCGGAAAGCGTGGGAAGCTAAATCCGCGCTACATTGGTCCTTTCAGAATTTTGGAAAGAATAGGACTAGTAGCGTACAAGTTGGATTTACCTGCTGAACTGAATGGTGTTCACGATACATTTCATGTATCCAACCTGAAGAAAAGTCCAACTCAAGATAACATTGCCATTCCCATCGACGAGATTCATGTTGACGACACGCTCCATTTCGTTGAAGAACCGGTTGAGGTTACGGATTGGAAGGTAAACAAGACCCGCCGGAGCAGTGTCAAGCTCGTCAAAGTTCGTTGGAATGCCAGACATGGTCCTGAATACACCTGGGAGCGTGAGGACCGGATGAAAGAGAAATACCCCCACCTATTTCCTAAGAACCCTGCATCTACAAGCAGAACTTAAAATTTCGGGACGAAATTTTTCTAACGGGGGGAGAATGTGACAACCCTCACTAAACCAGGTATCCGTACAACTTAATTAATAATTAATTACTGCTTAATTACTGTGCTTGTCTGAAATTACTGATGAACTGCTACTTGATTTCTGATACATGCATATACCTGCATCATACTTTACTTGCCGTCACTACATTATTTACATGCTGAACCTTAGTGACAAACATGATGCACAAAAAGCACAGTAGCACTATAGCGGATAACCTATTGAGCATGCTGATAAAGCCAGCATCAGGCAGACACTGCCTCTAAGGCCTGTAAGAGCCTGAAATATTTTGCTACACTAGTGGTGAGTGTAGGGATACAAGGGTTGTAGAACTGCGTCTCTAGGAATAAGTTACAATGACTGGATGTGCCTAAAACGTACTCTAAGTACAAAATTCAGCACTTTACATAATAATTCAGCTTTTAGCTAACTAATAAAGTGCCAAAACATGAGAAAAATATTACTAGACACTTCCCAAAGTGTCGGAAATGAGTTGTGTCACTAAAAAGGGTATTAACGACACTTTAAAAGCTTTGTTAGCACTTTAACGGATTACTATCCAACCGAACAACCGGACTTTACCCGGAACATGAAAATATTATTATTTTCATTATTTATCTTTTTCTGAGCCAGTTAGGGTCCCTGAATACCCTAACACCCGTTGTAACACACTACACACTACTAACCGGGTTAAGCACTTAACTAACTTACTTAACCTAACTAATATCCAACTAATTAGTTGGAATCGGACCAAGACCCCCCCCCCCCTTTAGAAACCGTCCCCATCTAGGGGACATACCTTGTCCTTCAAATGAATATAATAATCAAGTGCCTAATATCTTGAAGACACTTGATCCTTTGGTTAATACTCTAACTAATTGTCTATAAGTTCATGTTATGGCACATAATCTCTTTCACTCAACACAAATCAACAAACACACTTTCTCTCCCTCTCTTGGAGGTCTCGGCCGAGAGCACCCACCCCCCATCCATCATTTTCGAGTTTGTTTCAAGCCATCCCAAGTATCTTCAAGCGTTAAGGATCGCGTATAAGGAACCTTGGTGCATTCGGAACTCGAAGGACCTCGTTATCTTGCTTTTATCCACCCTATTTGCGCTTAGATTCCCTAATCTATCGACCACTACCAAGAAGTGGTGACATAAATACCTCCCTACAAGTCATGAATTAAGAATTCTCACAACACCTCTAGACTGATCTCAACAGTTGCTAAGAAAATCACCCAGCGATACCCCTAGGTTAATGGATTTAATGTATGTGATTGTACATTTATAAGTGTTATTGATGAGCACATGTCTTTTGTCATTTCAACAAACACAATGATTTCTTTGAATGAAGATGACAAGGATTATCTAATTAGTGGAATTTCAAGAGGATTTTGTACTTCTAGTATATGAGGTGTCTAGTTTGCCCTATATACACGAATACAATTTTTAAGAGACTGTTATGAGAAGCAGAGCTTACTCAGCGATATTTTTAAGAGGGAATTGATGCCAAAACGATAAATTAGAAAACAATATAGTAATAGTAAAGGGGCAGGAGGTGCATTGTTGTATCATGTATGTAAGTCAAACCGAGAGGTAACACTACTTTTTTGGTCGTTAAATTGCTGGAGTGCCAACAATAGAGAACATGTCTCCAAATTCCAATGATGGCAACGACCAGAAGACGTATTCCACGTCGCCAACACCATACAAGCCATTCTTCACCAAATAGCTCATAGATTATAACCTAGCATGTGTACTAAAGGATTCTTGAGTGGTTGGGGGTTCTAATCTCATAGCGGACATTGATGTAGAATTTGTAGGTCTCCTTAATGTATGGATCTTTCACAGAATTCTCTTTCCAATCAAGAGTGCGGAATCCTCTTGATCAGAATATATTACAGAAACGAGTAGAAACAGAATTTCTCAATCAAACGGGTCTTCTATTGATTATCCAACTTGCAGTTTACAATCAATTCAAGACCTCACAACCTCACAGCCACTATCTGTGATCTTGCTACTAACCCTAATTTCGTTTTTCTTCTCTCTCTCTCTAGACTTTCTCTCTCTAAAATTCTCTAACCCCCCAAACCCTAATCACAAAAACATGTTTATATACCACATGTCTGTGAACTGGGCTTCCTACATGGACTAGGCCATTTTCCAAGCCCATTACAACAAATAACTCACTAATCAATAAGCTAAGCCCAATACAAAATATCCAAAGACTAAATAATTAAACTATTAAGCTGTTGTCACCGAATATGCACCAACAGACTCCCCCTTGACAATAGCTTCATAGTGTAACTTTGTCTTCAAACATCTTGTGTTCTTTTGGTCTTTGGATAGCGTCAGCTACACAGCTTCTGACATCAACAGACTCCCCCTTAGCTGATGCTTCCAATCTCCAAAACTTTAATTCATTTGTAGATCAGTTAGATAGCAATCCTTGGTTAAGCAAGTAAGCTCCAACTCTTCATATCTCTTTCTCTCTGCAATGTAGTAGAAGGATCCTACCATGCATCTTCACATATCATTACTCTCAATCTGCACTTTACTTGTATTATCCACTTCATTTTGATAACTGCATCAATCTGTTTAGCAACACAAGCAAGTATCTCGAAAAACCATTAGTCTTTTTCACATTTAAAGATAAACCAATATTTTATCTTATCATGCAAAAACAACAACCCATCAGTTTAAAATGGAAGTCTTTTAAAAAAAAATATTTTTGGTATTTTTTATATTTTAAGAAAGCAGTAAACTATTTACAAAAGCAATAAACACTCTATTTTTATGAGAATCACCGGTAAGAAGATCATATCAGCACAATCAAACTGTTTCACACTATTAGATAATTCTTTATTTAATTTTTCGTGAAAAGCAGTCCAAGACGATTACCAGTATGTTTGTCCACTTAAACAAAATGCATGAACATTTCAAGTACCATTACCGTATGATACGTTAAGGTAATTTTTATTACTGATATACTAGTGTGCCCCACTTCAGGATATACCCCCGCGATCAAGGTATGCACAAAGATTCATCGTAGTAGGTGAGTATACTGAATTCATCCGTTTTGTTTTTCAACGTTTAGATAATTGGTGAACAGGTCAGTACTTCCGTACAGCAAAGAGACCAAAATATCTAACGAGGGCTATGACAAATACCATTTTTTTTTGTACGATTTATGCATTTTGCACATTTGAATAACTCTCTTTGAGAGCTTCTTCATTTAAGGGTTTTGGCATTTTTAGCTCTTTTAAGATATCCTGGGTGTGTCTAGGTCAGCATGTATCTGGATGCAGCAGAAGGACACCCCTGATATCCCCTGATGAAATAACAGTATAAAGACCCAAAACTTCAGATTTTGGCAATCTATCAACGCAAGATTTAAGGTCATTAAACCATACACCACTGATGTGTTCCCCACTCATACTCAGTTTATTTAGGTTTATATCACATTGGTAAGTTGATTATTTCATGCTTTTGCCTACTGGTACATCATATGATGAAGCTGCTATCACACTTAAGCATTTTAATTTCATTTTCAGTGTGACAGTCTAACTTGCCGATGTACTATCATTTCTTCTTTTTCACACAGTGATAACTCATTTTTGATTTTCTAGTTTTTTTTATGTTTTTCATTTTTCAATGTTTTTGTATTTTTGATTTTTAACTTACTAACTTACTCCCCTAAACTCACGCACTATCTAAACTCTTTTTGGCTTAGGGAAATTTCTCCCCCTAAATTTTTGTTTTTATAGAGCAAGTTTCAAAAACACCAATTTAAACACAAACAGACTCCCACTTTAACCTGACAATAAGTTTTTCAATGTTAAAGTTTAGAATAATCATAACAATCACTAAAGTAAATAATTCGTTACCAATTTTAACCTATTATTCACCTCAGACACTTTACAGGAATAACCACTGTCGAACACATCAACAGTCCTTCTTGGCCATCCTGCACACACTCAACAACTTAGTTAGACTTAACAACCCAAACCTGACCGGTTTTGGGTTGACCATGTAAATCCACATACGAAGCTTCTAACCAATATCCATCACACCTTACTTGTGTCTTGGATGTTGTTGTTGAACAAGATTTATAACTTCCACTAGGTCTTTGATCACGAGAGTTCCAATAAAATCTCGGATTTTCTGACCTTTGAAAATTATTATCTTGATACCTTCTTCTCACGTTATTATACCATGAATTTTGGAAAAATTTTGGATGTTGTTGAACATTCGAGTTACTGAAACCCCTATGTTCGTTTCTTTGTTGAAAATTTCGATTACCAGCAGTTTGGTATCGATTTTGATATCCAAAATTTCTATTTTGACTCTGAAACCGATTTGATTTACCATTATAATGACTAAATTGTGGAGAAATACTTCTTGGTCTATCAAATCTTCTTGATGTTGAAGTCTTTGATTGAAATCTTGGTTGATTACTTTGACAATGTGGTTGCACATTATTATTTAAACCAACTCGATTTCCATTTTTAACCTCATCAACTTTTTGTTTATTTTTCTTCAAAGGACAACAACTTTCCACGTGCCCTTTGTTGTGACATCTAAAACAAGATTTTGTCTTATAATTTCTCTTTTTCTTAAATCTCTTTTTAAATGTTTTCTTCTTTTCGTCTTAAGTATCCTCATCCGATTTATGAGGTGTACTGCTAGACTCAACAGATTCTTTCAAAGTAACTGGACTATTTGGCAAGTCCACAGCTATCGGATCCACTACAGCTGGTGTAGTAGGCACAAAATCAATTAACTCATTTTCATCGGGTAAAAAAGAGTAGTCTTGATTTTTAGAAGATGAGGCTTTACTAAACCCCAAACCCTTTTTATCATTACTCTTTTTCAAACTTGCTTGAATTTGAGTCCTAACTAACAAAGATTTTCCAAACTTGTCTAACTTTCCTTTAAGTTCAAGAATTTGGTCTTGTGCAACGGCCAATTCCCTGCACTTATCAGAAAATTCATTAGTTTTGTCCTTCACAGTTTCACGAGCCAAATCAATGATCTGTAACAGTTCATTGACTTTGCTTGTTAAACTGCTGATTTTTTTTTCATTTGACTCGAGTTTAATTGAACAATTTGACTCTCGTTTAATCAAAAGAACATTTGACTCTTTCAATTTTTCCAATTCAGCTAACAGAATTTTGTTTTGCTCCGATAGTCTGTTAACTTGACCTTGTAGTTCAGTGCAATTATGACATGTATGACTTACAGATTCTGATGATACCTTCACCTCTGCTGTTGTTGGATCTGAGTTTGGTTTTGATTGTATTTTACGTTTGAGATTAAGATGGAAATGAAAGAGTTATGCAGCGGAATTAATATGAAAACAAACTTTGCATACAATCAAACGAGAGTATTGCTTTATCAAGACATTTTCAACAAGGAACCGAATGATTGAATTATCTTTCAACAACGATTACAAATAATGCTTGAATACAAACTCCCCCTCAGCCAGAGCTCAGTGTTTGTTTGTGCAAAGAAGACGGTATTGCAAAGAGCTAATAGAACAGTACAGAGCACTGTTCTATTTATAGGCACTAGCAAACCACTGAGCATCTAATGCTGACGTCACCATGAAAGTGACATCTAACCTCCTAACAAACTCTAACCTCTGATCTATACAAACACTGCTATGCTAACTACTGCTATTACATTTCATTACAAACAGACTATATAACAGCTGCTGCAACCTTCCACTGCTGTGAACCCAGCAGTACTTGTCCGGATTAGCAGTGCTTGACTAAAGGCAGTAGATTGAATCAGCAGGGCTTTAGTCTTTCATCAGGTCTTTACTTGAGCAGCAGTTGTAGGTCAGCAGTTTGCACGATCAGCAGATAGGAGGTCAGCAGTTGTTGAAATCACTATCAAGGGGAGAGATTTGTATGAACCATCTGTAAACGTCTGCTTATTCTGGATCCACTGCTCTGACCCAGTTTTGGCTTTAATTATCTGTTCCTCTTGATAGGGTTCAATCCCAACAATCTCCCCTTGGAACAGATAATGCCAAAACTCTTCATTATTGTGGAGTGTTTATTGCCTCATCAACAGTTCCCTTATCTGACCTTTAAATTGTAGTTCAAAGTCTAGGGCATCTGTGTCTTCATCATCCCTGCTAAGTGGAAGATCAAGGAGATCCTGCAAATCTTCAAGACTCTGGCCAAGAGCTTGTTCCCTTGATATTTTCTTCACTTCTCCACCAGACCTGAGCAAAGTCAATACGCAGGTCTGTTTGTCAGTTTCCCACTTTTGTATTTTTGAGCCTGGTGGGTTTCTTGGGAGATGTTTATTTGCTGAGGTATTTGGTGAGGCTGGCCTATTCATAACTGGCTGAGCAGTACTTGCAGTTTGATCCAAACCAAGAGTTTCTATGATCATTTTCTTTATGCCTTCTTTTACAAGGTCATCTCCTTTTATCAACTCTTGGATGGTTTCACCTCCCAACTGTTTGTGTACCCTTCTTTTATAGATGGCAGCACCAGTTGGGGCAGTGGCTCTCCTGATTTGCAGCTTTGTTGGTCTTTTTGAAACCTCTGCTTCAGGATAGTCAGGCTTTTGAGGAACATTTGGATCTTTCTTTCTTAGTTCCTCCAACCTTTTGTAGGTGGCCCTGACCACATCTTCTTTCCATCTAGCAATTTGTCTTTTGTTTCCATATTCAGTAGTAACCAGTTCCTCTTTCATTCTTTTCAGTTCTACCTGTTTGTCAGGTACATTCTTTCTAAACTTTGCCCAGTCGGGAGGAGTGTGAGTGACCTTCCTTTTTATCATGTCTTGAATTCTTGCAGCTTCATCTTCAAGCTCAGGAACAGTCCACTCTTTGTACATGTATCTCTCTCCTTTGTACTTCTTGTGAGCCATGATGCTTTCAATGTAGTCTTTCTTCAAAGTTTCAGCTGCTCTTTTTGAAATTTGTTGACTGACATTTTTTGCAAATTGTTCTAGGGATCTGACCTGTGTGAGCATATATTGATAGTTTCTTGAAATTTCTTTGTCAGATTTCCCTTGTGTGTTTCTTTTTGAGATATCCTCTGCTTGCTTGGCCTTGATTTTCAAATATTCATCAACATTTTTAGGCCAGGGATATCCTTTGATTGATGGCAAACTCCTTTTGGCAGGGTCATCCTCATAGTAAAAGGATTTTATTTCTTCTCTAACAGCTGCTAGTTCAAGAGGAAATTGAACACCTGCAGGAGGTAAGGGCTTGTACATTTGAACTGAAGAGAGATGAACAGGTTTTGGTATTGTGACAAGAGCTAAATATTTTGAAGATGTTTGTGGTGGTGAAGTGTCATCATCTTTGAGAATTAGCCTTCTCCTCTTTGTTTGAGGAGGGGCTGATGATGTTTTGGATGGAACAGTGGTGGTGGATGTAGTGGCAGTGGTTTGTGATTGACTAACAGTTGTTGAAACAACTGGTGTTCCAACCACTGTCGTCTTTACAGCAGATGTTATAACAACTGCTGTCTTCTGCCTTTTGGCAGGAGGTGATTTTGTTTTTGGTGGTGATGGTGGTAAAGCAGTGACTGTAGTGTGTGTTGAAGTGGTGTGTGTTGAAGTGAGAGCAGATGTTGAAACCACTGAAGTACCAACAGTAGTGGGTACAACAGGAGGTACAACAGCTGTTTTAGGTGGTGGTTTTGGAACAGACTTTGAACGTCTGGTTGGAATGGATTTGGGTAGCCTTACTCTTCTTGTAGGCTTCTTCTTTTCATCAACAAGATTTTCATCATCTTTTGACCCTGAAGTACCATGATCCGGATAATCCACCCTGGCTTTCCTTTTGGCCTCTCTATCCCTTTTTACACTTGCAACTGCTTCTGCCAGTGCATTTGTGGTCACATCAATTTTCTTGCTTCTATCTGGCAAAGGGATCTGTTTGGTCATGTTTGCATTTTCTGGTTCAATGTAGAGACCATCCTCTATTCCCTTCTTTTTCCACTCCTGAATTTTCTCCCCCTTTTTGGCATTATCTGAGGAAAGTTGATCAATGAAGAGAACTGTTGGAGGAGCAGTGCCAGTGGTGTGCAGGATCTGAGTTTTGAGAGCCTTTAGATCAGCATGAGTGTTCTTGAACCTTGACTCCATTGCATTTCTCAGCTGTTGAACATGTTTTTCATGTTGCTGATCTGCTATTTGTGCTTGTTGATGGAGAAAAGGTTGAAATAGATTCCAGAGCTCATTTGTAGCAGGTGCTTGTTGTGGAGCAGGTGCTTGAGGTGGAACAGCAGTGGATTGCATCTTTTGAGTTTTCAACACCTGCTGTAGCATGTTTTTAAGATCTGCAACAGATGTATCCAACTTTTCAATTCGTTCCGTCAAATCCTGATATTTTAAATCATCACCCAATTTAATGGGATCATCTGATTTCCCACAAACAGTGGTTTTATCAGTGGTTGAGGTAGGGAGTGTACTCCAAATACTAACCACTGATGCCCCTTTTTCTTGGTACTGGGGTCTTCTTCCTTCAAGACTTGACAACCTTTTGATGTTGCAAGTAGGATAAATAAATCCACTGGTGGTTGGTAGAGGTGCTATGTAAGGAATTGCCTCCAAGGAAGTCTTATTAATGTAACCACTGTCCAACTGTAAACCAATGGGTTCAACAGTTGTAGTGGCTGCTTCACTTGGACTACCACCAAGAGTTACTTGTAACTCAAGGGGTCTAACCTCCTCAGGTTATGTTGGTGGGTTAGCAAAGATTGATACATCAGACCCAGTCAGTTGTTGAGGTATATTCTCATTGATAGGTGATTGAGAAGGACTGGTTAGCGCCTGGTTCAAATCAATTGCATCCAACAGCAGTTTAGTTGGTGGGGGAATTGTGGATGTGATGTTTGGTGAAGAAAGAGGATTTGCTTCGGGAATTGAGCTGTGGATGATGGAAACGAGTGTTTCCAGAGCATCATGATGTGGTGTCCCAATGTATACAACCTGATCTTTTTGTGAAGAAGCAGGAGGAGTTTCAGTTATAGGTTGAGATATTTGTACCAACTGCTGTGAGGAAGTAGCAGCAGTGGTTTCTTGTGACATTTGTGTTGTCACAGGCAGTAGCTCTGGTATCTCATCCTCCAGAGTTGCCTTTTTGATGGGTTTTGGGGGTTTTTGAGTTTTTCTTTTTGGGTTTTTGGTGATTGTAGGTGTGGGTTTCAAAGCAGTTGTGCTGCCACTTTGATCACCTTGAGCAGTGGGCTCAGCAGCAGATACCTGAGGAGCAGTGGTAGCTGCTAAAATCTGCTCAGGCACCTCTGCTTGTGTTTTGCAAGGTGTTAACATTCTTGAAAAAGTTTCAGTTGTTAAACTGTTTATTTGAGTAGAATCACCTTGGTTTATTGCAGCTAAATCATCCTTACTGAATTTCTTTTCAAAATAGTAACTTAAAAACCTTGGAAACAGTAAGAATGATTTTGTTTCAACATTATTAACCAAATCTTTAAAAATTTCCCGAGAATAGTTAAAATTTTCTTCTTGAAGAATTGCATATCCCAGATTTTGAATCTTTAAAGGGATTTCATTGAAAGAGGTGGTTTTGTTTGAAACACATAGTAGGAGGGTATGAAATAAAAATCTGGTTGTAGAAGGAAAATAACCTTTTTGTAAGGTAAGTTTCTTCATCATTGTGGCTTCATACCCTCTTTCAATGAAGTCAGTTTGTAACTCGTTTTTAGTAAAAGAAGTTTTACCTTCCTGATCACCGAGTTGAAAGACCTCTGAAATGGATTGTGGCGTGATTTGGACAGCTTTACCCTTTATAGAAAAGTGTATGGTGGTTGCAGTGTCTCCTTGTTTTTCAAGGGTTGCATTCTTCCAGAACTCTCTTTGGGTCGCCAAATAGATTGGTGCATCGGCGGTTAACAAAGTTTTGTACTTTGATTTTGCCATTTTGGTGATGATAGAATCGAAAACATTGGTGGTTCCTGGTTTTGTGAGAAGACCCAGGAGATTGTGAGATGGTTTATATGGGATTTCAGTGGAGATTGCCTTTTGAGAGGCTGTTTTCGATGTGGATTTGGATGAGGGTTTTGCAGATGGCTTCGATTTTGTCATTTTGAAGATGATGATCGAAGAAATTTGTGAAGAAATGAGATGAAAAACTGTTTTGAGAAGAGAATTTTTAAGAATTCAATTCGACAGTAAAACCCTGTTTTTGATGTGAAGTTGGGGTTTTATAGAGGAAAAAGTGAAGGCTGACGTGGCAGCGGTTACAAAAGTACTGACCACTATGTACTGCCCACATGCCAAACTCTGATGAAATGAAGGACAGTACTTTTATGAAAGTTACTGATGAAGGCAGTGGTTACAACGGTAAAATGGAAGCAGTGGATGATTTTCACTATCAGTGGATAGCATATCGGTGGATAAGACACTGCTTTTTAACAACAGAGTTTATCAAGGAAATGAGAGAGCAGAGGATGGCTTTTAGCAGTGGACAGATTTTGAAGCAGAGCAGACTTTTGAACAAACAGTGGTTAATGGCAGACTTTTAAGGATTTTAATGAAAATTTCATTTTTAGCTATTTTTAAGGATGGATTTTTGATTTTCTGAAAACATTTTAGTGCTTTTATACATAGAAAAACAAGATGTTGCTTGTTATTCCATGTTTAGCATCCCAATTCTAGAGACCAAGCTTTCAAAGGTGGCTGTATCAAGTGCTTTTGTGAGGACATCTGCCAACTGGTCTTTAGTTGGGACATGATGCAGAGAAATCAAACCTTTTTCATAGCAATCCCTCACAAAGTGATGTCTGATGTCTATGTGTTTGGTGGTTGAATGGGAAACTGGATTTTTGATAATATTTTCTGCTGCCTGGTTGTCCAACATGAGTGGTGTCTTTAAGGCAGTGATACCAAAATCCAATAACTGATTTTGAAGCCACAGGAGTTGGGCTGTACAGCTTGCAGCAGCAATGTATTCAGCTTCAGCAGTGGATGTTGAAACTGCTGCTTGCTTTTTGCTTTGCCAAGAAACCAAGCAATCACCTAGAAACTGGCACCCTCCTGATGTGGACTTCCTTGTGGTGTGACATCCAGCAAAGTCACTGTATGAAAAACCTGAAAGCTTGACGTTCCCATTAGCTGGATACCAGATACCAAGTGTGGGAGCACCTTTTATGTATCTGAAGATCCTTTTTACAGCAATGAGATTTGATTTTCTGGGAGCTGATTGACTTCTTGCACAGACACATGTTGCAAACATGATGTCTGGTCTAGATGCAGTTAGGTACAATAAAGACCCAATCATGCTTCTATAAAGTGTTTGGTCAATCAGCTCATCTTTTTCATCAGACATGACCAGCTTATTTGTTGCCATGGGTGTGCTGCATGGTTTACAATCATTCATATCAAATTTGGTCAAAAGTTCTTTAGCATATTTACTTTGATGAATGAAAGTTCCATTTTGCATTTGCTGTACTTGGAGACCAAGAAAGCATTGCAGCACACCCATTGCACTCATTTCAAACTCAGCTGTCATGAGTTCTCTAAACTCTTCACACATTGTGTTACATGTGCTTCCAAAAATAATGTCATCCACATAAATTTGGACAATCATTAAATCCTTCCCTCTCCATTTTAGAAACAGTGTTTTATCAATGGTACCTCTTTTGAAACCATTTGAGAGTAGGAAGTTGGAAAGAGTTTCATACCAGGCCCTTGGTGCTTGTTTCAGGCCATACAGGGCTTTGTTCAGCCTGTAGACATGATCTGGATAAAATGGATCCTCAAAACCTGGAGGTTGACAAATATACACCTCTTCTTGAATTGTACCATAGAGGAAAGCACTTTTGATATCCATTTGAAACACCTTCATATTGTGGTTGACAGCAAAGGCCAGGAACAGTCTAATGGCTTCCAATCTTGCAACAGGGGCGAATGTTTCATCATAATCAATCCCCTCTTCCTGTCTGTAACCTTGAACCACAAGCCTGGCTTTATTCTTGACAACAATACCCCTTTCATCAGTTTTGTTCTTAAAGACCCACTTTGTGCCAATGGGACTAACCTCTTCTGGCAGTGGTACAAGCTCCCATACTTGTTGTCTTTTAAACTGTTGGAGCTCCTCTTGCATGGCTTCTACCCAGCTATTGTCTTTCAGTGCCTCTTGGTACTTGACTGGCTGATGGAGTGATAGAAAACCAGCAAAAAGACAAATGTTTTGGGTTTGGCTTCTTGTGAGCACCCCTTCATTTATGTTGCCAATGATTTGATCAGGTGGATGAGATCTCAAGAAGATTAAATCTCCTTGGTATGGTATGATGGCATTTGTTGGTGAAGGCTGCAAATGTGTATCATCTGAGCTAACCACTGCTGGGGACTTTGATGATCCAGCAGTGGCTTCAAAAGGTGGTGGAATAGGAGGTAATGAAGTGGACAACTGCTGAATTTTATCCACTGTTTGAGGACTTTTGTCAGCAGTGTTTGAAGATGTGGAAGCAGTGGTTGATGGGCTACTTTGGTCAACAACTGTTGAGGTAGCAGTGGTTGAGCTTTGACAACTGTTTTGAACAGCTGATGCTTTTCCCTTTGTAGCAGACCTTTGAGGGATGATGATTTCATACCCATAGTCTGGTGTTGTATCCTCTGATGGACCTGCACTGTTAGTCTTGACAGCAGTATTTTCAAAAGTAAATTTTTCAAGATCAAACAGATCTGCAGGATTTGCTGGGATTTTCATTGATGAAAGTTCATTGAACTTTACATTCAAAGTCTCCTCCACTGCCTTGGTCCGTGTATTGAACACTTTGTAGGCCTTGGCAGTGGTTGAGTATCCCAAATGATAACCACAATCAATTTTGGCTACAAATTTTGAAATGGAATCTTTTAAGTTCAAAATAAAGCATGGGCAGCCAAACACCTTGAAGTAAGAGATCAGTGGTTTGATTTTATACAGAATTTCATAAGCAGTCTTTTTGTGCCTGGGGTTTATTAAAACTCTGTTCTGAACATAGCAAGCAGTATTTACTGCCTCTGCCCAGAAAGTTAATGGCAAACCTGAATCAGCAAGCATGGTTCTGGCAGCCTCAATCAAAGTTCTGTTCTTCCTTTCCACTACCCCATTCTGCTCTGGTGTTCTAGGGATGCTGTACTGCCTTACAATCCCTTTCTTTACACAGAAGGCATCCAACTCCTTATTTTTGAATTCTGTGCCATTGTCACTCCTGAAGCTTTTCACTGGAAGGTCAAATTGCTTTTCAACCTGTGTCACAAAGTCTTGCAAAATGCCTGCAGTCTCATCTTTTGAGTGTAAAAAGAAAGTCCATGTAAACCTAGAAAAGTCATCAACAATAACCAAACAATATCTTTTCTTTTTGAGGCTCATGACTTGAACTGGGCCAAACAAGTCCATGTGTAGCATCTGCAAACACTGGGTTGTTTTGGACTCTTCAATGGACTTGTAAGAACTTTTATGCTGTTTTTCTTTTAAACAGGAAATGCAATGTTCAGGACATGAAAACAATTTTTGTGGTAGGCCTCTCACCAAACCATTTTTTGAAATTTCAGTGATTGTCTTAAGATTTGTGTGCCCCAGCCTTCTGTGCCAAAGTTCTGTCTCTTTGTTAGAGGCAGCTGAGAACAGACAGGCATCAGTTCTGGGACACTCTTTTGACATATCAACAACATAAACATTGCCACTTCTTTGAGCAACAAGTTTTGTTTGACCAGTTTTTATTATTGCTTCAATCTTTTTGACCATTTCTGGTCCAACAATCCTACAACAGTCTTTTGTGAAGAATGAACCAAATCCCTTGTCACTCATTTGGGACACACTCAGAAGGTTGAACTTTAGATTGTCTATCAGATTGACATTTTCAAATTTTACTTTTCCAGACTGCACTGTACCAGACCCCAGAACTTTCCATTTACTATTATTCCCAGAGGATATATCACCCCCTCCATGAATTTTAAAGTCTTTGAGGAGGGCTTTACATCCTGTCATGTGCCTGGAGCCTCCACTATCTACATACCAAAGACTATCAAAGCATGCAGAAGCTCCCTGCACATGAAGTAAAAGGATTAGTTCATTAAGGTCTCCAAAGCCAACAAGGCTTTGGATGGGGTGTCAACAGTGTTTGGGATGGATACAGAATGATGGACAGTGGTTAGGTCAGGGGTTTGGACTGTTTTAGGACAGTGTTTCTCTAACCACTGTTGTGGGTCCTGACCAATCACCTGCTGGTAACCAAAAGGATGCCTGTTCACTCTGGGTTTAGAGGGCCTTTTGTAGGCCTCATAAACGTGTGGAATCCTTTGGTAAGGCTGTTTTTCTTTGCCTTTTCTGAATTGATTGGCAGGGGGTGCATCAGTAACCTGAACATCTCTTTTGACAGATGTTTGGTTCAGCTGTTTTGTGACAGCTGTTTGAACTGGCACAAACAGTGGTTGTTTCTTGGTGAATTTGACAGATGATGATGATGGTGATGATGGACTCAAGGATGTTTTAGCAATGTACTCATTCTTTTTTACATCAAAGTTTTTGAGATACACACATGCTTGAGTCTTGTGGTTTGTTTTACCACAAACAATGCAACTTTCAGCTGAGACAATGACACTTGTTCTGTTTAAATCATAAGCTTTTAAGTGGAAACAGTCTTTTTTTAGATGATTCCTTTTCTCACAGAATTCACAAAACAAGTTATCAATTTTTTCTTTCTTCTTTCTCTTTTCGGACTCCTTTGCAGCAGAGGTTTTAACCTCTGTTGGGATGTCCTTGAGAGGAATGACTTTAGCTTTTGGAGCTTTAACACCAGCAGTTGATGTAAAGTCCATTGACTTGAAATTTTCAAGAATATCACACTCATCAGACCATTTTGGTTTAAACTGATAATCTTCAAGCTCCGCAAAAGTAGAGGATCCCATTGGTCTGTCAAGTGTGATTTTGTTACCAAGTTTGTCAGTGATTTTCACTTCTTGGCCATTCTTGTTTGTGGGGATGAACTCAGTGGGTACATCAGTGGTTTGAACAGATTTTCCAAAAGCAGTGTTTTCATCATCATGTTTTCTATAACCAACCCCAAATTTCACATTGCTTTTTATCTGTTTTTCAAGCATAACCTCATACCCTTTGCATGATTCCACCCATCTCTCACATGTGATCTGGGTGGACTCCAACTCCTTTTTGCAAACTTGGTATTTTTCTACCATAGTTTGGAGTTGAGTTTTGGTTATGCTTTGTTCTTCTTTCAGACTGCTGATCTCTTTTTCCTTTTCAGTCAATTTGTTTTTAAGTTCTTTTAAAGATCTTTCAAATTTAACTTCATCAGTTAAGATTTTATCCCGAAGGTTTTCATTTACCTCTTTGATGTTAGCAAAAGCAATAATGCAATTGTCAGAACACAGTTTTTCAAGAACTTGAGGTGATACCTTGGCAGCAGCCATCATTGCACAATCACATTGAGGATTTTCTTCATCATCAGCTCTTCCTTCTTTCTCACCTGCCTTTTCTTCTTTCTTTTCTTCCTTGTTCTCTTTGGACCATGGGTCTGTCAGTGGTTCAATCAGGGTACCTGAACTTTCACCCAACAGTATTTCACCAGCCACAGCAGTAACCACTGCTTCAGTCACCTCATCCACTGTTTCATCACTTAGTTGTTCACCTTCAGTTTCAACCCCCTCTGTTATTGACTCTAATGCCATCAAACAAAATTCATCATTAGAAGGTTCATTAAAAGCATAGAGTGCAAAATTTTCATCACTAAAGTCATCAGGCATACTGCTCCAGTCAACAAACCCTTGAGTGAAAAAACTTTGTTGATCTGGTTGTACTGCTGCTGGAGCAGTGGTTTGAGGTGCAACTGGTTGCACTTGTACCTGTGGAGCAGGGGTTTGAACGTACTGAATTTGTGGAACAATAGTTTGGACATAATGTACTGGCACAGGGGCAGCAGCATAGTGAGCAGTGTTCACTTGAGCTGCAGGGGTATACTGGGTATAGTGCACAGTGTTTTGACTTTGTGGTCTAGGGTTAGAGCTGGGGTGAGTGACTATTGGTCCAGTGTTTTGACTTCTGCACTCCCTATCAAAGTGCCCTAACCTATTGCACTTGTAACACTTGATTTTCGATTTATCCAACCCAACCCTCAAATTTCCATGAAGTCCTGGGAATTTTCTCCCTGTTCTTTTATAGAATTTGCTTGTTCTAACACTAAGCAAAGCCAACTGGTGCAGAATATCCATCTCTTCTAAGTCAATGGGATCAAAATGTTGTAAATCATTGAGTTCAAAGCTTAGATTGTCTGACATCTGGTTTTCGCTTGCAGTGAATGTATAACTTGCAGAGTGAGGATCAAGGTTGTTAAAATTTCCCCCAGCAGTTATGTCAATGAAATGATCATAACCCTGATCCTTACCACTGCTCCCAGATTCTTCTTGACCCAGAAGAGCAGTGTTACCGAATGTATAATCATCAACGGCTTTTCCTGACTCTTGTAATTTCCTTTTCTGGTTCAACTCCCTTTCGTAGGTCAGGAGTCGACCATGGAGTTGGGTCAAGGTCAGATCCTTGAACTCAGGTGAGTTTTGGGTGACAAAAGCTATGGTGTCCCATTTTTCAGGCAGTGATCTGAGGAACCTGCTATTTTGAGTTGAGTTTGTAAAAGTGGTTTTAACAAGCCTCAGTTCACTGATGAGACAACTGAAACGCTCAAATTGTTGCGTCAGTGATTCACCTTTAACATGACAAAATGTTTCGTACTGTTGGTTCAGGATTTCCCTATTGTTTTCTATGACTTCTTCGGTCCCCCCAAACTGTTCCTTAAGTGCGTCCCATAACTCTTTGGCACTGTTACAGTGTAACAGTCCAGCATATATCTCATTGGGCAGCGCTGATGCTATGATGCTAAACGCTTTAGCATCTAGTTCGAACTTTTGATAGTCAGTTTCGGTATAATTTTCAACTGGTTTTGGAATGAACTTTTTAGCATCTTCAGCGCTTGGCACTGTGGGAACGTGGGGACCAAAGACGACAGACCTCCAACATCCTGTGTTTAGTTGAGCGAGGATGTGACCCATCCTCCTCTCCCAGATGTTGTACTCATTTCTTTTTAGCATAGGTGGTTTAAAAAGCGAGCCGATGTTGTTTTTATCATCCTGAGATTGTGACGTCATTCTTGTTGTTTTACAGACACTGAGAAATCAACTTTAATGGTGATTAATCCTTGCACTGTTTTTCAACGGACGAACAAACGATCAGTATCAACTGTTATGAGCCGAACTGTTTACGTCAAAATGATTGTTAAATCAAATTTGACTGTCCAGGCTCTGATACCAATTGTTGGATCTGAGTTTGGTTTTGATTGTATTTTACGTTTGAGATTAAGATGGAAATGAAAGAGTTGTGCAGCGGAATTAATATGAAAACAAACTTTGCATACAATCAAACGAGAGTATTGCTTTGATCAAGACATTTTCAACAAGGAACCGAATGATTGAATTATCTTTCAACAACGATTACAAGTAATGCTTGAATACAAACTCCCCCTCAGCCAGAGCTCAGTGTTTGTTCGTGCAAAGAAGACGGTATTGCAAAGAGCTAATAGAACAGTACAGAGCACTGTTCTATTTATAGGCACTAGCAAACCACTGAGCATCTAATGCTGACGTCACCATGAAAGTGACATCTAACCTCCTAACAAACTCTAACCTCTGATCTATACAAACACTGCTATGCTAACTACTGCTATTACATTTCATTACAAACAGACTATATAACAGCTGCTGCAACCTTCCACTGCTGTGAACCCAGCAGTACTTATCCGGATTAGCAGTGCTTGACTCAAGGCAGTAGATTGAATCAGCAGGGCTTTAGTCTTTCATCAGGTCTTTACTTGAGCAGCAGTTGTAGGTCAGCAGTTTGCACGATCAGCAGATAGGAGGTCAGCAGTTGTTGAAATCACTATCAAGGGGAGAGATTTGTATGAACCATCTGTAAACGTCTGCTTATTCTGGATCCACTGCTCTGACCCAGTTTTGGCTTTAATTATCTGTTCCTCTTGATAGGGTTCAATCTCAACAGCTGTAAGTCTGTTCATATCAGTCAAGCCCTTTGAAACTTCTGTCTCTTTCTTCTCACCATTATCCTTATCATCTTTCTTCTTCTCTTCTACCACAACATCTGCTTTTTCATCTAAAGCACGACCTCCTACACTCTTCCTTGATGAATTCTGATAACGTTTTTCTAAACCTTCCCACAGATCTCTAGAAGTCCCATAGTGCTTGATGGTATGTTTAATTCCCTCAGGCAAGGACTTCTTGATCACTGCTAAAACTTTCTTCTCAGCATCAACCATAAGTTTCTCAGATTCATCCATCATCTCATAAGAAATCACCTTAACCCTTCCTTCAACACGACGTGTAGGAGCAACATATCCATCAATCATACAACACCACATTCTAATATCTTCACTCTTCACAACCGATTCAAACTCCTCCTTCCAGACATAATATTCTTTGACGTTTCCCAGCTATGGCCAAATTTTAACAGACTAACCGACCTTGTCCATTTTGACCATCTTTAAACACGTTTTACCGTAATCGTACCGATAAAAACGTACGAAATTTTTCCGAAAACGGTTTTTACCAAATTATACCGTTAGAATCGTCCCGAAAAAACTAATCCAATGACATATAATGTCGAAAACCAAAATTGGGAATTTCCAGAGTTTTTTTTTTGTCCAAAAAATCAACCGAGTCCAACCGTGCAAACGGTTTGTCGAGATGAGCTACGGATCACTTTCTATTTTCAAAAACGTTAAATCCTCTATACGTATCTAAATAAATACTCCACCTTTTAATTTTGCTGGCAAACCAAGTTAATTTCGCTGTGTCACGCTAATTATGCTGGCAAACCAAGTTAAATATGCTGATAGAGTAGTTATAAATTATGCTGGTAGAGGAATTATAATTATGCAGGTTTTTAAATTCGCTGGAATAAATATGCTAGCTGATCAAATTCGCTGGGTAATTCCTCTGATCACTTAAATTCGCTGGGTAATTCCTCTGATCACTTAAATTCGCTGGGCAATTCCTCTGATCACTTAAATTCGCTGGGCAATTCCTCTGATCACTTAAATTCGCTGGGTAATTATGCTGCCTAGTCAAATACTCCAGTTAATTTCGCCGGTTAATTATGCTAGCTGATCAGTTCACTATAATGACGACTATTAACTTCGCCGATCACCGTAATAATGTCGCTGAGGACGATTACACGGTTACCAAAGTCGCCTTTGGATTTAATTTCACCGGTCACCGAGGTTAAATTCGCTGGATCAGATAATTCCTCTGATTTGTCAGCGGAATTGTTAATTTTGCTAGGAAATTATGGAAACTCAATAAGTTCGAATTTTCTGAAGATTTTCCAGATCCTTCTAACAGTTTCCTGCAAAATTGAACAACCAAATCAGCACTAAAATTTTCAAAAATTGTCAAGAACACGAAGAACAATCTTCGAATATTCAAGCCTTTCCAGCCAAAATCCTTCAAACAATCAACCAAACCTGCAACCAAAAACACTTAAACAGCAAAATTAAATACGTAAACAGATCAAACAGACCAAAAATTTCGAAAATCCCAAGAACAAAACTCAAAATTTTCGAAATTTTTCCAAAACCCTAGTTTTCATGTTTCAAATTTTCGAAAATTTCTTCAGGTTTCTGCAGCCACCAATTCTGAACCGAGCTTCTTCAAGAGCCTAACGCTCTGATACCAATTGTAGGTCCCCTTGATGTATGGATCTTTCACAGAATTGTCTTTCCAATCAAGGGTGCGGAATCCTCTTGATCAGAATATATTACAGAAACGAGTAGAAACAGAATTTCTCAATCAAACGGGTCTTCTATTGATTATCCAACCTGCAGTTTACAATCAATTCAAGACCTCACAACCTCACAGCCACTATCTGTGATCTTGCTACTAAACCTAATTTCGTTTTTCCTCTCTCTCTCTAGACTTTCTCTCTCTAAAATTTTCTAACCCCCAAACCCTAATCACAAAAACATGTTTATATACCACATGTCTGTGAACTAGGCTTCCTACATGGACTAGGCCATTTTCCAAGCCCATTACAACAAATAACTCACTAATCAATAAGCTAAGCCCAATACAAAATATCCAAAGACTAAATAATTAAACTATTAAGCTGTTGTCACCGAATATGCACCAACAGAATTAGAGTAAACCATGATGTTTGAAAGCAACAAAGAAGTCAACTTTTTAATGATGTTTTGTAAACATGGCCGTTTATCGGGTCATTGGTCCAATAAGCCAAATGAGGCTAACGCATTTTGTAGAGGCCCATGCCTCTTAAAGGGGTGATTCTAGTTTTAAAAATGAGAGATGTAGTAGTTTAAAATAATTGATATAAGGTAGAGTAGGAGTAAAATTTATCGTTAAAAAAAGAAAAAAAATAACTTTATAATAATTAAATAATACATAAATTTGGGGGTGGCGGTTGTAACACCCCGAAAATTCCATCCAATTATGTGATGACAAGTGTCCAATTCTCCAGCTAATCTCTACTAAGTGAAGGGAGAAACCTCCAACTAATCCCGATTATGTGGAAGGAGGAAGGACCTACACTAAACGTTAACTGAAACATGTTTTGAATCTCTAACTAACCCCGAATCTGGGAAGGAGAAAAAGAAATTATTAATGTGCGTCAGCTAAAACGCGTCCCGGGTCTCCGACTAATCTCAACTACGGGGAAGGAGAGGGACTAAATGTGCCAAATGGCCAAAGATGTAAAGTCCAAGGACTAAAGGTACAAAAATCTTAAACTTTGAATTCTGAAGGTCTCATACGAACCGCAAAGGGTAAAACCTTACGATCTGTAAGCTTATTCAAAAGATTTGCACGCTTAAGGTCCTTACAGACCGTAAGCACTCATCCGTTACAGTCCGTAAGCGACTGCCAGTGGCAGTTTATGCTTGGTGCCTAAGAATTTCTGCCATGGTGATATCATTAGACTATCGTCGGAAAAAGCGGTTGCCGGAAAAAATCTCTTCCGCCGCTCACGGCTGCGTCATTCGTCGGAGTTTATTCGTCGGACCACCGCCATGGTGGCCGGCCGTCGCTGCCATGCCGGAGCTCCGCCGGTAGTCGCCGAATTCCTGAGTTCAAGAGAGAGAACAGAGAGTGAAAGTGTGGTGTTCATGTGTTTGAATGAGGTCTGAAATGAAAAGGATGAGGGTTAGAGCATTTATATCTAGGGTTTGTGAGTGGGTTGGGCCCAAGGCCCACAAGCCCACCTCTTGTTTTTTTGTGCGGCCCGATACGTTTCCAAAGTCCGTTTTTGAACCCGATCATCGTAAAATGTCAAAAAATAAATTTTTTTAGTTGAAACACTCAAAATTACGTCAGAAATTTATGATTGACGCGTTCATTCATCGGTTGAGTTAAAATCGCGTAATTGCTTTATTTGTCGTTTCTAGTCTGTTTTTTATCTGATATCAACTGTGACCATTAAAATTTGAAAACGAAACTAAATATATCATAATATGTTAATATCGAGACATAACTCAAGTTCGGTGCTTCCGTTTCGTTGTTGATTATCGGTGCGCTATTGTTTCCGCGTTTTTCGTTCACTTTTGCGTTTTGTGTCGTTTAAAGTATGATATTTTTGCAAAACCACATTCATATGTATAAGTTATACGTATAAACTTCGTATTTGTCGGCGTTGTCAGTATGTTGTCCGGTGTCAGTTCGTTACCGCTTATCGTTTAGCAGTTTTTCCGCAAATCATCATTCGCGTACTGTAAAGTCGAATAGGCGTTCCTAGGCATTCAAAAGCCTAATTAAGTTAATTCGTGTATCAAACACTATTTATTATAGTCTAAACATTTGTTATTCGCGTAATTATAGGGCGCAAATTACTGGTTGTCACAACTGAAACCCTTAATTTGAATGGCAGATTGAATTGTATAATTGTGAGTAGTTACGACCATTGAAATTGCTATGATGAATAACTGAATTAAATGTGAAGATCGGCTTCAAGACATCGATGGGAAATCCAGGGTTTCTAACTAATGATTCTGAATTGATGGTAGAAAGGGAAGAAAATGTCACGGCCCCAGCCCCGGTTTAACCCGGTCAGGAGCCGCGGGACAGGAACCCGTGGTATTTAATTGATGCGACAGCGGAAGATTTTAACAGTATCTTTTAAAACTTGAAATGCCCGATTATTTTATTTCATAATTCGGGATAAACCCCGTAATTTACAATAGAGGAATTTTACTAGGAAATTCCCTGATTTATTAAAACATGTTTATTCATTTTAACTGACCCACTTCTTCAAGCTTGTTAGTGCTCCGTAGCACGTTTTCCTTGATTTACAGCAGGTCGCCTGAAACATGTTTTAAAAATATTTTGTCAGCGGGGAAATATTGGTGAATCATTCATTTTGATAAAATGACACATAGTTATAAATTACAGCATAAGAGCGATTACAATGGCTTCTATCTTATTTTTATATGGCGCCGTGTCACCTGGTGACGATGGTCATACCACTATTGGGTCTTTCCCCAAGTAGTGACGTTTATCACTGTTAGGATTTATTAGCCTAACCGTGAGAAATTAGTAATGTGCACAATACCCCACTAGCGACTTAATCCCTGTAATTATAAAATTTGAAAATGGAGTATTGTAAAACATTTTGATAAAAGAGAATGACTCACATTGTAGATTTATACGGGCATAGTTTAGCCTACTGATAAGCCTGATAACCTAATTTAAACAACAATGCATACGAACTAGGTCAGTAACTAATACAGCATTTACGATAACTCACGAGATTAAACCCTCACGACGAATGACAAAGTGCAATACTTAAACATCCATCGAATTCACGACGAATGACAAAGTATAAACCCAATTGGAGCAGCACTTAAACATTGATCGGATAGTTTCAATCGATCGGACATTGAATCGTAGCAGCGATCGAGTTAATACCCTGTATCGTAGCAGCGCCTCGCTATTGTAACTTGTAATTTCGACTTTTGGACAGTATACTTCGTGATTTTGATTGAAATTTCGACACATAATGATAGCTCTGGATCAAATCTATTTACAGGTGAAAAATAGGGTTCACGCGGCCCGCGTGAACCTTGGCTCGATCTTTACGCGGCCCGCGGGGGGCACCTATTCGTAGATTAGGGCTACGTTGTCATCAGTAGACTTGCCACGCGTGCGACACGTTGCCCGGATGCTTATCCGGTCAAACCTCACATTGACGCGGCCCGCGTAAGGTTCAAGCTTACCTTTAGGCGCCCCCGCCTGAAAACCAAAAATCTTGATTTCTTGATTTTTGATGCGTGGTATGGTTTCAGGGTCCGGGTTTTTACTTGTAGGTTAGTTTTAGAATATTTTTTAGAGTCCTTACAGAAAATCATCAAAAATTAGCTCATCTAATTTGCTTAATAATGTATTATAGATATAAATACGTAAAAACTTGAAATTTAAAATTATTATATAATCTTTATTAATACTTCTAAAAAATCAAAAGAGTAAAATGTTTATTTATATACTATTAATTTATAAGAATCTTAGGCATCATTGCTTGTAAGTTGTGCTATATACATTGTACAAGTTATTTTCCATTTATCCTTTTATTTATTTTCTTGGATGGTGGCTATGGGTGTGTACGGTTTGGTTTTCGGTGTTTGAAAACCGTTCGGTTTCAGTTATTACGGTTTTAACAACGGTTCCTTTCGGTTTTTCGGTTTATTAAACAAATTACGTTAAATTCAAAATTTAAAAGTATAATTCAAAGTTTAAAAAAATTTCTTAAATTTTACATTTAAGTTAATATATTTAGTCTTTTTTATTAATATTGTTCACATAAACCAAACCTTCTAATCCACTTTAATGTTTTTATTAAGACGTTTTCTTTTATAATACTTTGAAAATCATTTAATTTTTATGTTAAATTTAGTTATTTCTTGTAAACAATGGATAAATCATTTTAATTATACAGAAACATGTTAATGTTCTTATTATAAATATTTGACAATCAAGAATAAAATTATTAATTCTTAGTAGCATGGATAAAACACTTAAAAATAAAAATATATGGATTTGACATACTATTATAACATGTCGGTTTGGTTGATTATTTTCGGTTATTGAAAATGATTATCCGAAAACCGAACCAAAATTTTTGGTTATTAAAAATCCGAAAACCGAACTGTGGAGTCAGAAATAAGGAGATGTTTAGTGCATAACGAGAGAGGGGTCGTCGTAGGAGGTAACAACAACCCTCAATCAGTTTTTCGGCGAGGCGGTCCCGGTGCTTTAGTGCTCCGATGATGAGGTTTTGAGATGGTGGGGGTTGGAAGTAACTTTCAAGGATTTGGACACAGTTGAGGGGTTACATATACATATACAGATACAGATTATATATGTATGTAGGTATATACCTCTGAGGGTATGTTATACAACATTTATGAAATCAAATATTGAAGGAAAAGTTGAGTTTAAGATAGAGAAATAGAGAAAGGTTTTGGGGAAAGATAAATAAAGTGGGTAACTAGGGAAGTTTATACATATAGGTAAGCAACAACTCTTTTATGGAATAAAAAAATAATTTTGTTAAAACCTTTTGTTTATTACCATCACAAGCACCGTCAAAGCCACCACCAACCACTATAAAGTAAATTATAATCTTATTTCAGTTTTTACTCGATGTATAATAATTAGCAATTTAAAACATGATAATCTATACTTAAAATAAGATAGATTAATCCCAAACTTTTTTTATTATTACATATGTTTTGAGGTGCTTTTTGAGAAAAAAAAATACGTAGACATATAGGAACACATACCACAACAAAGGCGAAATTGGTATTCCTAGTATACGTTACGTCTAAATTTGTAAGCCCTAGCCGCAACGCGACGGAGCTTACATTAGTTTTAATCTTTATTAAAATACTTCTAAAAACTAATATGTATTAATAAAAAAACTAAAATGGAGGTGAATGTTTTTTAATTACTTAACTTTAAAAAACATTAAAAAACTTAAAGGCTTAAAAGTGAAAAAAAAATGACAAAATTGTCCCTAAATTTGGTCACTTTTATCTCTAGTCCAAAATGAAACTTTTGTAACTGGATATTTGAATTTTCATTTTGGTTGTTATTTCCATTCAAATCACTAACTAAGTTAAAATATATGGTTAACTCATGGACGATTTTGAGTTATTGACTTTATTTATAGGGGTCCGTTTTTTTCTAATCGCCCCAGACCCAAAAGTTTTTAAAGATTTTCGGAGATGGCCATCCGTAACTAACTAATAGTAATAAAAAAAAAAACCTTAATACGTACCCTGATATTCAAATTATAAATGCATTAATATCTAAAAAAATAAAGACAAATAATATATCAAATGCATAATAAACTCGGCAAACAACAAAACTAAAACAGTATAACATAAGAAACTAGCAAAAGGCTTGTAACTCAGGGTCATTTTGCAATATCTTCATGTCTTCTTTTTCCAAACACACGGAAGCTTCGATCCCATAGCCATCAGGAGTCGCCATCAAAATTGTTGTGTTCTTTATCGTTCCACCAATGCTTACTTTCACGGGCTTCCCCCACCCAAAATCAATATCGTACATTGGAAACCTACACAAGCTTGAATATATGTAATACTCATCAACTATTTTTAACCTCTCCAAGGCAACTTCAGGTGACATCTTCGCAACCATTTCCATTGCACTTTCCAAATTTTGAATACTTCGAAAAGCCGCCTTCCCTTTCCTCATTTCACTTATCGATACATGCGGTGTGAGTTCGCGTTGATTCCGTGTAGGAACATCTACTGAGAACACAAGATTTCCTACCCGTGTTCCTGCCACTTTCTCTACCAAAACGCCTCTCATATCAATCGGAAAGGCCATGCCACTTGGCGTGAAAGTTCCCGAATTATTCTTGGTACGTGCAACCATTGCGCGCGTGTGGAGCAGCCATGACACAACTTCAACCCGAGTAGGGTTTGCGATAGGTTGTCCGGATTCAATAGTCATTGCTGTCACCTTGGCTTTGAGATTGTTTAACATTTTATTAGGGAAAAAAAAACTCCTTGTAACACAACCATCACGTGACCTGTCACTTAAGAGGTCTGGCAATGTAAAGTTTTTATTTTGGTAATGCACAATTTCTGGATTAATAAGTGATACATCTTTTTTGGCAGTCACTGTGGCCCAATGATTGATGAAGTTTAGCATAGTTCGTGCGTCACCAACTTTGTGAAACAAAGTTGATGCCACTGCTACCCCTCCGCATGTAAACCGGGTGACTTGAACAGCTAACGGGCAAGTAACACCTTCGGTATCACCTCTAGTTCGCGGGTGGAACCAGATCAGATCATTTGGAAAGAGTGGATCAAGATCTTCGTGTTTTAATTGTTGTAGGAAATCCGATAATGAGCTGTCATTGCTTGCTTCTATATACTCAACCCCCTCGTCATTGCAATCGACAAAACTAGGGCCAGATTTCTTCACCCGACCAGCAAACGGATAATACTGAGCTAGGGTTTTCGATAAGGAGTTTTTCAACTTGAGCGTTATATGATGAGAGCTTTGTTCATTATTTGGGTAGAATGCAACAATCGGGGTGTGTGAATTTAATGAGATTTGATCGAACAATGAGAGGTTATATGTTTTGGAGTGAGAAGGGGTTGGAGAAGAGGGTTTGATGATCTCTCTAGAGACAATTGTGTGAAGTTGTCTTCTACCAAATCTTAGAAGCTTGCTCAACATTTTGTTTAAAGAAAGTTATAATCTGGAATGTGGTAAGGACTACACTTTCTTGTGCATTCCTTCTTTTATAGCTTTAGTTTAATCCTCTGCGTTGCATCTTAAATGCATTCGGTTTCAAATGCTCACATCCTTTTCTCTTCATTGCTACGTCGACTTTCTAACACCTTTTAGAAAAATAAATAATATACGTTAAATATATTGTTTGTGTGTGAGAGACGCCCTGTCACCCACCTTTTGAATTTGGAATTTCAAACGACCACAGAAACGTTTGAAGTTGAAGGGGTTTTCCAATGAATCCATTTGTCCACCTAGGCGTCCGGATGTGCTATATAACTACGGTTACCTTGGGTCTGTCCGATTTGGACGCTGAAACTGAACCTACAACCAATATCAATTTTTAGATTTTCATAGGAGTTCATTTTAGTTATGAATGGTTTGGTTGATTTTATTTATGAAAAAGATGAGGAGTCCATTTTAGTTATGAATGGTTCGGTTGATTCTATTTATGAAAAAGATGAGGAGTCCATTTTAGTTATGAATGGTTCGGTTGATTCTATTTATGAAAAAGATGAATCGATTAATTAGACCGTTAGTAAGGTTGGTTTTGGACCCACGCATTCAAACTAATTAATTCAATTAATGTATCCAGTTATATCATAGATCAAATTAAAGGTTGGTTTAGTTTGGGTCTGGTTTGTTTAAATTTCTTAAAATATACATATAACATAATGGAAACATAAGTATCTATACTGATTCGCTTATTTCATTTCAGTTTTTTTGGGTATTCGATTATGATTTGAGTATTTGGATACCTTGAAAACTTTGTATGCGGTAAACAAATATACACTGTCAAGCATCTTGAGTTTGACTCTGAAGTGGAAATTCCCATAGAAGTAGAAAATTGTGCTCAGAGCAAATAATTGGCATCATTGAATAAAGAATATGGAGCTGGGGTGTAAACGAGCCGAGCCGAGCCCGAGCTCGACCAGGCTCGAGCTCGGCTCGTTGGGTTTTTATGAAGCTCGAGCTCGAGCTCGGCTCGGTTCGACCCTACTTCTTTGAGCTCGAGCTCGGCTCGCGAGTAAAACCCAGAGCTCTAGCTCGGCTCGAACTATTTTGAGAACAACCTTAAACGAGCTAAAAGCTCGGCTCAAGCTCACTTTAACATCGCTTAAACAAGCCAAAGCTCGGCTCGAGCTCGGCTCATCAATGCTATCATCATTATTAATATATTATATATAAAAAATTAAAATCTTGTTTGGGCTCGTTTAGGCTCGCGAGCCTAAACAAGCTTTGTATTTCAGGCTCGAGCTCGGGCTCGATAACAAAACTAGCTCTATTTCAGGCTCGAGCTCGGGCTCGGGCTCGTTAAGGCTCGACTCGTTCGAGCTTTTAACCGAACCGATCACGAGTAGCTCTCGAGCCTCTGGGCTTGTTTACACCCCTAGTTGGAGCATTAAACCCTATACGCCTCTCATTGCTTTATACGCTGCTCATTGGTACTATAATATCTGAATTTAAGGTATATTGCTGACAAGACAGCGGAGTTCAGACTGAAAAGGCTGAAAAGGTGATCCGCATATACGCGCTCATGGCCCTATACGCTGCGTATTGTTTCGAATTTTTTCCCTATACCCCGAGCTTACGGGATTCATGTAATACAAATGTTCAAAAATCCCAAAAAAGTGATGAAAATGATAAAAATTTTCAAATAAACGGTCTGGTTAAATTAGATTCGAATCACGATGTCAAATTGGGACTTTGAATATTTTTTTGGTGAAAGGTCGAATGAGTCATACGTCTCCGAAAGCTTTTGGTTACTCGGCGTTAATCGAGGTGAGGAGGAGGTGGTTTCCGTGCGTCGTTGTGATGAAGGGAGTGTGCGGCCCGTGATGCCTGATTTGAACCAGGTAAAAAATTCATATTGGCGTTATGGTTATTAAAGTCTAACCATTAAGTTGTTTCAGGTCGTAGAGGAGGCGGGACCATCTTACGTGGCTCAAAGCTATCCGCAACACGCCGGAACTTACCATTCGCATCAGGAAGGGAGTGTGCAGTCCGTGATGCCTGATTTGAACCAGGTAAAAAATTCATATTGTCGTTTTGGTTATTTTAGTCTAACCATTAAGTTGTTTCAGATCGTAGAGGAGGCGGGACCATCTTTCGTGGCTCAAAGCTATCCGCAACACGCATACGGGACTTACCATTCCCATCAGGAAAAACAACGCAAGAAAAAGTCCGAGGAAGGTGCTTTTGACTTCGAGGAAGACGATAACGAAATCGAGAAAGGTGTTACACACTTCGAGGAAAGTGATCAAGACGAGGATGATGGTGGTGGCGGGGACGATGGTGGTGGCGGTGACGATGGTGCTAATGACCTGAAAAAACAAGGAAAGGTATAACATAACCGTCACTTACGTGTTATTCGTTATGTATAATGTTTATTAAATTTTAGACAATTTTGATTTTGTATACGTGTTATTCGTTATGTATAGGTTTATTAGAAGGGTGCCTATTAGAATTTAGACAAAGTTGATTTTGTTTTACGTGTTATTCGTTATGTATAATTTTTATTAGATTTTAGACAATGTTGATTTTGTATACGTGTTGATTTTGTATACGTGTTATTCGTTATGTATAAGGTTTATTAGATTTTAAACAAATATAGTTTTAAATATAGTTTTAAATTACCGTTGTTTCAGGTATTTGCGACACTTAACGAGTTAAAGAATTGGGCTTACAAAACAGAAATTGCGAAAGGTTACGTCATTGTGACCCAACGAACGGTAACAAAAGGCGAAGATTCGTCAGCAAGGACAGTGAAGATATAATTGCAATGCGACCGTGGAGGCACATGCAAAAGTAAAGCAACAGTTCGGCGTTCTGGTAGCAAGAAGATTGGGTGTCCTTTTAAAATGATAGGGAAACTAGACGCAAGTAGTGGCAATTGGAGCTTAGTGGTGAAGCAAAAGGATCATAACCATGAGCCTGCGGTATTTCTCGAGGGTCACGCATTTGCGAGAAGGTTGACCCCAGACGAAGAATCATTGGTAGAGAGACTTTATATTCAAAACATGGAGCCTATGAACATACATTTAACCATAAGAAAACAAAACCCACAGAGCGTGTGCATTCTACGAGACATACAAAACGTGATAAAAAATATTAAAGTCAAAATGTACGGTGATCGGACTCCAATGCAGATATTGGAGCAAATGTTGCATGAAGGAAGGTATGTTTACCACACCCGGGTGAATCCCGAAACAAATGCGGTCGAGGAGGTTTTTTTGTTCATCGGTACTCGTACATAATGTGGCGTGCTTTCCCACATGTGTTGATGATTGATACCACTTACAAAACGAATGAGTATAGACTTCCGTTTGTTCAAATTGTGGGTGTGACATCGACACACAAGTCGTTTTGTGTCGCTCATTCTTTTATCTCTAAAGAAAAACAGGATAACTTCTTGTGGGTCCTACAGAAGCTTAAAGGATTGTTGGTAGAGGGTATGGAACCGCGCGTGAGAGTAACAGATTGCGATAAAGCTTTGATGAATGTTTGCGATAAAGTATTCCCAAAAGCATCCAAATTGCTATGTAGGTGGCACATCTCACAAAATATTCTAAAACACACCAAGGCAAAATTTGCAACGGCTGAAGAATGGAAAATATTCAAGCTTTCTTGGTCTCGATTGTGTAATTCTCCCACTGAGATGCTATACAATTATAACTTTGAGCGGCTATATACGCGACTGACTAACGACCATAGATCAGGTACGTATTATATTACTTCACATTCATTCATGTATACACACATACATGTAACCTCCCTGAATTTTATATACGCAATTATATTTTACAAACTATAGGGGCCTATTTTGACATTTTGTGAAACTATAAGTTGAGGGACTTCTTTGTCATTGTTTGAAACTTGCTTTAAAAATGGTTCAAACCAAGTCCAGGGACTAAACTTTCATTTATTGAAAGTTATAGTCTAGGGGTTATTTTGACATTATTTAAAAGTACAAAGTATTGGGCATAAAATGTAATTATTGAAATCTAAAGTATAAGGGTTGAAATAGCCTTGTTTGAAACTTATTTTAACTCTAAAATCTTAACCAAGTTAAATGTTGAATAAGAAATCCTTTAAAAAAAATTAACTTAGTTAACTACGTTAATTAGAATAACAAAAAAGCGGGGTTTCTTGTATAACCCGCCCCTTAGCAAGGATCGAACCCGGACCACTCGTGTAAAAGCAGCCCTTCTTTACCAGTTTATCCTCCTGTATAGGAGCTGATTGATACCCTAACATTAGTTGTTTTATACTTTAAAAAAATAACTTAGTTAACTATGTTAATTAGAATAACAAAAAAGGGGAGTTTCTTGTATAACCCGGCCCTTAGCAAAGATCGAACCCGGACCACTCGTGTAAAAGCACCCCTTCTTTACCAGATTATCCTCCTGTACAGGAGCTGATTGATACCCTAACATTAGTTGTTTTATACTTTAAAAAAAATTAACTTAGTTAACTATGTTAATTAGAATAACAAAAAAGGGGGGTTTCTTGTATAACCCGCCCCTTAGCAAAGATCGAACCCAGACCACTCGTATAAAAGCACCCCTTCTTTACCAGTTTATCCTCCTGTACAGGAGCTGATTGATACCCTAACATTAGTTGTTTTATACACTTCTTAAAACCCAACCGGGCACACACCTTTTATTTTCTTTCTACATTTTTTATCACTTTTATAAAAACTAACATTTTTATAAACTCATATACATCAAACCTGATTTACTAAAAATATAAACTATAATTATTTCCGGTTTTATCTAATTATTATGAATTAAGTTAGTTTTAATCTTATTAAATTCATTAAAAATAGTAAACTAATTTTATAAAACCTGAAAATTTTTGTATAATTATTTTAACATCAGAATGATGTTCGAAAATATAAAATTGATATTTTTCCCAAAATTCGATTTTTAACCAATTTAATCCAATAATTACATAGTTTTATTTGTTTAATTAATTATTTAAAAATAGTTAATTTATCAGAAACAGTTTGTTTCAGCCTTTGGTCGGGGTGTTACAATACAAACATTACAAATCGTCATATTCTGTTTTTTTAGGAGTTTTGGACTATTTGTATACTGTCTGGCTACTACCCTATAAAGAAAAGTTTGTTTCAGCCTGGACTAACACAAGCCCTAAATTTGGTCAACATACAACCAATAGAGTTGAAAGCCAACATGCTAAGTTTAAGAGATACCTTAAGGGGCCAAACAGCTCGCTCCATAGACTTGTGTGGCTTGTTGACAAAGTTGTAGAGTCACAACGCATACAAATAAACCTCACTTTTCAGGAAAGCCGGTCCACGAAAATGGGGGACCACATGATATCATTCTTTGATAACCTATGTGGTAATGTTTCCCTGAAAGCATTAGATTTGTTGCTTGTGGAGAAGAAAAAGATACGTATGTTGCTCGCAGCAGGTGGAACTTGTGGTCACCAGCTTTTTACGAGTTGTGGGTTGCCATGTGCTTGTCGAATGGAGTGGTGGGAAAATACAAGTAATAAAAACAGGCTTCAACCGCTTATTCTACTTCATATGAATACCCACCCCCCCCCCCCTCATTTCTAACTATTGTTTTTAAAATACAGATTGCAAAATTCCTCTTGCCGCCGTAGACAAATTCTGGACAAAACTAGATTTTAATGCTGAAGAACTTAAGGAAGACGATAATAATCTTCAGGAGGAAATGGACAGATTCATGCAACAACTGAAGGCGCAACCACCGATAGTGTAAAAAAGTATGTTGTCGAAGATAAAGGAGGTGGTGAATCCAAGTATGACTGACCATCAACCGCCTGAGGTACAACAAGATACTCGGGGGCACCCAACCTCTAAAGCACAACAAAAAAAGAAGGAGGAGGTTGCGAGACGTAAAGATACCCAGTCCGAAGCAAAAGGCAAAAGCCAAAAGAAGGACGAGGACGCTCAAAAGCCAGCAGTGCAACGCAGTCGTTCAAAGAAATATAAGGCTAAAAAGACAGTTGAAATTATAGATGAAGATTTTCCACTGTTGGTGGGGGATAGGTACGTCAACAATCATTGACCTATATAATATCCTACGTATTTCCATACATTTTCCCTGATAAAGATTTTCCACAATATATTTTCCAATTACAGGTACAAAAACATGATCGATCGTTTTAAGGACCGGTTTCCATCTATGTATCGGAGATACATAACGCATATGGAAGATGCCCAGCCTGACGGTAACTGTGGGTTTCGATCGGTGGCTATGGGTTTGGGGTTGGACCAGAATGCTTGGATGTGGGTCCGCCAAGAGCTACTGGATGAGATGTTCATTAACAAAGCCCGGTGGTGGCCTATTCTTGACTCTTTTGATCCGGGATTTTACACTACAGTATATCGATCAATAAACTAGTTGCACGTGGAACCTGCACCAATGGCATGCTGGATGTTCTTGCCATACGCCGGATTGTTGGTGGCTCAAAAATTTGGTGTAGTTGTTCAACATTTAAGCAATGGTGTTTATCAAACATAGTTTCCCATGTTTGATGGTCCAGCGGAGGGCCATTCTGTTCTTTCAATTGCCTATGTGGAAGATGGCCATTTCATCAACGGATGATGGTCCGATGCCTCCACCGAATGGACTATGGAATATGTATCGAAGTACTAAAGCTATGGAGTGGGAGACAATGTACATGTCTCGTCTTTCGCAGGGTAAGAAGTTACTTCGTAGTAATAGAAGTGTTCGAAGAGACTTTATTAACTTGTTGTAGGTTCTCGTTGTAACATGTAAAACTGTTTAATCGTATTATTATGTGTTTATTTTTTTTAATTTACATTCTATTATCTTTTGAATATAGTGTAAGCAACATTTATTTTATAAAAAATGTTAATTACATTGTTTTATAATGTAAAAACACTTATTTACATCACTATTTTTATTAAAAAAGGCAACATGTGCAGCATATTGGGCAATGAGAGGTGTATACCAGCCTCTATATGCTGCTCATAGCACAATAAGCGGCTGCTGGTAAGCAATCTATAAGCCACGTATTGGCCAATGAGGAGTGTATACCAACACAAACAACTTTTCAGCTCACTAAAGAGGGAAAACTAGATCAAAATCAATTCAAACACACACACACCAAAACACCAAAAACACACACAATTCTCTACCGTATACCATTTATATCCTGTATCGAACCATACGGTGCGAATTTTCACAAGAGGTTAGTAACATCTTCATCTTTCCTTTTTTGTTATTGTTTTTTTACGGGTTTTTTTTTCTGAAATATTTTGGTTGTGGTGTTTGGCGGTAGAGGTGTTTGACGGTGGTGGTTGTTAGAGTGGTTTAGGTTAGGATGGTGGTGGTCGTTAGAGTGGTTGAGGATAGGACGGTGGTGGTTGTATCTATGGGTTAGGGTTTGACGGTAGTTGTTTGGCTGTGGTGGTTGTGGGTTGGCCGTGGTGGTTGTGGGTTGGCTGTGGTGTTTGTGGGTTGTCGTAATTTTATTAATATTTTGACAAAATATTAACTTTTAATTGTTGCAGAGATGTCGTCAGATGAGGAACAACAGGCACCAAATGGTGGTCCGGTATTCAATCCAATGGCCAGGGGTAATTGTGAGCAGTACGAATTTTTAGACTTCCCCCAGAGAAGTACGGAATACAGACGTTTTGCCAAGTTCCGGGGTATGAGAGTGAGGCAGCAGAGGGCGTTGTGTTGGGACGCGTTACGGGAGTGTGGCGAGGAGCAGAGGGCCCTGGGTATAATCAGAGAAAATAACCCATGGGATCGTATGTTTTTTTATGCGGCTGGGCCTTCTTATAGGCCTATGATGGTGGAGTTCCTCTCCACGTTTATCTATTGACCACGGCCTGCTGAGTAGCCTAACTCAGATATGGAGGATCCGATGGTGGAACCACCCCCTGCTGAGGTAACTTTCTGTTTATTCGGGGAGCGACATAAAATGTCGCTGCGTCAGTTTGCTTTGGCCACCGGATTATACACTGATGAGGAGTTGGTTCAGGATATTTATACCACCGCGATCACACCTATGCCTGATGATCAGTTGCTTGCTTGTGGCCCACCCTCTGTGATGTACCCTTCGGTCATAAGGCCCGTGTCTCGTTGATTCCTGACCCACTTGTTCGCTACATACACCGTTGCATTGCCACGTCGATATCTGGGCGTGGCAAAAGCAACGAGTGGGTCACGAAAGCTGATCTGTTCTATCTTTACTGTTTATTCACAGGGACGCCGTGCGCCCTCCATCGCTGCCTGGCGGAGTATTTCGCCTCATTTTCCTGACATCAGAAGCGTGGCGGATTGCACGGGGGGGCGTTCATCACGCTTATTGCCCAGCATTGCGGTCGGTATTTTCCATTCATCAGTGAGTTGCCACCGCCTGCCCCTTTCGAGTATTTGGGTATTAGGACGATGAGAGGGATGAACTTGGCGGTGAACTTTCCGGGCATTGGTTATCAGTTTGTCGGTTTGAACGATCAGATTTTCGTAGCCCAGCCGTTAGTACATCAACATCTGCTGGAGGCTGCGGAGGTGGATATGCCTCATATTTTTGATGAGCCTGTTGGAGAGGGTGACGTCGAGCCTGAGGTTGAGCAGGGGCATCCGCAGGAGCTGCCACAGCATCCTCGGCGCGTCTATCATGCGATGAGGTTGCCTCAGTCCTCTTAGCGTCTCCTCGAGAGGCTTGTGGCGGGTCAGACGGCTGTGATGGAGAGGTTGGCGCTGCAGGATCGGCGGATGGACCGGATGGAGGATATGATGGGGTGGATGATGGCTAGCGAGGCTGATAGGCGTACCGAGGCGGGGTTGCCGGTTCGAGACCCGCCACAACCACGAGTGCATCCGGGGTCCGACTCGGAAGCCGGCCCGTCCGGAACGCAGGCAGGCCCTTCCGGCACGCAGGTGGGCCCGTCCGGCACGCAGGCAAGCCTGTCTGACACGCAGATGCAGTTGACATGTTATGATAGTGGTTCTGATGACAGTGACGAGGAAATGGCTTAGGAGTAGTATTTATCTGTTTCGTTTGGTTGTATTTTGGGTTTAATGTGGTTGTGCGAACAAATATTTATTCGTCTTTTGTTATTTATGTTTAGTTGTATACCCGGTTATTTTTGTATAAACGTTTAATCTTTTATCAGCATGTATGGATGGTAACATGTTTAATATTTTATCAGCATCTATGTTGTATTTTGGGTTTAATGTGGTTGTACGAACAACTAGGTATTGGGATTCTTATAACGAAGGGGTATGTTGGTTTTTTTTTTAAATGCTAAGCATGTGCAGAAGGGGTATAAACGGTTATAAGAATTTCAGGGACTGGATTTGAAAATTAGAATTACAGTTAGTTTTTAATAATTGAGCAGGGACTGTTCTTGTGCAAAACAAACCTCAGGGACTGGATTTGAAAAATTAGAATTACACAAATAAAAAAGGGAGGGGTCCTTCTGTATCGGACCGGCCTTCCTAGGGTTTCGAACTCGCAAATCTCGCATAGAACACACAAGCCTTAACCAGTTTATCCTCCTGTACATGAGCTGATAAACTAGTTATAGTATATCCTTTATACACTTGCATTTGAAAAAGTAGAATTACACAAATAAAAAAAGGAGGGGTCCTTCTGTATCGGACCGGCCTCCCCAGGGTTTCGAACTCGCACATTTCGCATAGAACACACAAGCCTTAACCAGTTTATCCTCCTGTACAGGAGCTGATAAACTAGTTATAGTATATCCTTTATACACTTAGATTTGAAAAAGTAGAATTACACAAATAAAAAAAAGAGGGGTCCTTCTGTATCGGACCGGCCTCCCCAGGGTTTCGAACTCGCACATCTCGCATAGAATACACAAGCCTTAACCAGTTTATCCTCTTGTACAGGAGCTGGTAAACTAGTTATTGTATATCCTTTATACACTTAGATTTGAAAAAAGTAGAATTACACAAATAAAAAAAAGAGGGGTCCTTCTGTATCGGACCGGCCTCCCCAGGGTTTCAAACTCGCACATCTCGCATAGAATACACAAGCCTTAACCAGTTTATCATCCTGTACAGGAGCTGATAAATTGGTTATAGTATATCCTATAAGGTGCTCATTGAACCATACGGCTCTCATTGAACACAAACACTTTCCCAACTTCAATAAAGGGGTAAACTAGATCTAAAATTTGAAAACTCACACACTAAAACACCAAGAACACACACACAAACGCTTTGGACCACATGATTTTCACAAGATAAACTCTGGACCAGACGATGAAGGTTAGTTTGTATTCCAAATTTTATTGCTTAATCTTCAACCTTTTTTTATTTTTTGGTTTTATTTCCGTCGTTTGTGGTGGTGTTGGGTTTGGGTTTGACGGTGGTGGTGGATTGACGGCGGTGGGGGATTGGTGGCGGTGGGGATTGACTGTGGTGGGGAATGACGGCGATGGTGATTGACGGCTGTGGTGGTGGTGGTGGTGGTGGTGGTGATTGACGGCTGTGGTGGTGGTGGTGGTTGTGGTGGTGGTGGTGGTGGTGATTGACGGCTGTGGTGGTGGTGGTGGTATTTGTGGTGTTGGTGGTGGTAGTGGTTATGGCTGTGGTGGTGGTGGTGGTGATTGACGGCTGTGGTGGTGGTGGTGGTGGTTGTGGAGGCGGTGGTGGTAGCGTAACCCTACCCGACTTCCGGCCCGACACGTTTGTCGGGTCTAGACTTATATCATTGTTTTTTTTTAAATGTGCATATGTTAATTTTATTCTTATATTTATTATTTTTAACAATATATTTTCGGATGTCGGGTCTAATGCTATAATTGTATGTTTTATTAATAGGATATCGAAAGTCGGTGTTTTGACGGTGGTGGTAGCGTAATCCTTATGGAGAAGTACACTGCATTCGTATTTCAGATTCAAACGCTTAACTGCGTTCGTATTCCAGATTCATGCACCGGAACGTCCACCAACGGCAATGCTTCTGCACTCACAATCTGTGACGGTGGAAGTAGATATTTACCGGTGACTATGAGGTTTAACTGGAATGTCCTGGAACCTCCACCAACTACAATGCTTCTGCGTCAGCAACCTCGAGGGAGAACTCCTTCTGTGTGGATTGGTTCTTCATGCTGTGGAACCGGTTTCTGAGAATTCTTCTGCAACGAGGGAGCGCCAGATCAGGTCGGAGGTTCTTCATGTGGTAATGGGGAAGCGAAAAGCACGTTTACCGTGGAACGCATCCTTAAACTTGATAGCAACAATATGGTGACCGAATAGAGATCTGAATAACCGATACAGTTTGCAAGAATTTAATAATATGTAACAGTTAGCGATTTAGGTATTAGGGTTCAGGGTTTAATCGTTACATTTTGTATTAAAATGACATGTTTTGTGTATTAATATAAAACGATGTTTCATGTATTTATTGCGTTATGGTTAATAAATGACAAATGAAAAATAATTAAAGACATAATAATAATTGATAAATAAAAAATTTGACATTTTATAATACACAAAATTCATTTCATAAAATATCGTCATGGGTCAAAAACCCTACCCGACCCCCGGCCCGACCCGTTTGCTGGGACTAGATATAACATCGTTTTTTTAAATGTGCATATGTTTTATTATTATAAGTTGCATAAACTCTCAAGACATAACATTCCGCTAAATCACCAAAATACGAGAGTCATTACATTCGTTTACATAAGTTGCATAAACTTAAATACAGCTAACGACAAATACAAATACGGACAAAAAAACAAAATCCAACAGATTATCAAACAGGTGTCCCTCTTACGAACGACCCTTGAATTTTTATTTTCCGTTTCTGCTACTTGCTCTTTATACATTCGAACCTCCTCTTTCAAATGCTTGACTTTGTCTTCAAGTACTGCTTTCGTATCCAGCAAACCTCGGATGACTTGAACTGTCCGAGGACACATGGGAGGGTCGATCCACGCAAAGAATTTGCACCGAGAACGCTGAAACCGAAGGCGAATTAGTGTTTCTAAGTGTAAAAAATACGTCCCATTAAAAGTGTCATATTTTAAATTTTCAAAGTATTTATTTATAAACTTTGACTTTAATTATCGATTTTTTGTGTTATATAAAACTTGATGAAAATTAACCCGATAAAAACACTTGTAAAACACACTCAAATCATATAACTTTCATCAAGTATTATCTAACACAAACAAAATTATTTAAGGTCAAAGTTTATAAATAAAGACTTTGAAAATTCAAAATATGACAATTTTAATGGGACGGAGGTAGTAGTGCTTAAAGTACATACCAATTGAAAGCAGGTGTAAAATTGACACCCGGGATTAATATCCGTCCAAGATGTTTTTATCCCAGCTTGCCTTCCACATCTACAAATAAACATTGTGAATGTAAAGATGGATATGGATTACACTTTCTCGTACGTAATAGTATTTGTTTAGAAAAAAAAAGACTTAATACGTCACTCATAGCACAATGAGATGCGTATAAAGTACAAAATCTAACCACTTTTTCAGAAAAAGTAAATACATATGCCTCACATAGTGCTATGAGGTCCGTATAACAAAAAGTTAGGTGGTGTATATGCCTCACATTGACCTATACGATCGTATACGCTGACACCTTTTCAGAAAAAGTACATACTTACGCGTTTTGTTTGACTTATTTACCGAGGAGCCAGCTCTTTGACGGATATGCACTGTGACAACTGTGCTCTGTAATCGATGAACAATGTAAAACAATTTTAATTATCAATAAAACAATGTGTTTTGGTGTTATTATATGTGTAATTGTGTTTGATGATTTTACGATTCGATTCGATTCCGATTTCAAGCTTTAAATCGCTTTCTTGAAAGTTATACGCAAACTGGTGCGTAAACGCAGTCAGTTTAACGCGACAAATACTCCGAAATAGTGAAATAGGCTTAACATACCTAAAATAGCCTTTACATAACTTATAAATAAGTTTTGGATTGTTTAGTGTGTTGAAAACAAGTCTATTCGATCGCAGGGACTATTTGTGTCAAACTGCAAAACTGTACCAATTTGTATGATATCGAAGAGTCTGGAACTTGATCATAAGCTAAACATACCATAAATAACCTAAACATAGCTTAGAAATAAGCTTTGAGGGGTTCGGTGTGCAAAAACATGCTTATTTGATCTTACAGGGACTAAAAGTGTCAAAAACGGCGTAAGTTTGCATTTTCGCGCATATCTTACGTTCTGACCACATCTGGACATCCAAAATTTTTGTACACACCAAAATATTTTTATTTTAGTGATCGGCATGCAAAAATACCACTCGTCGCTTAATTTGGTTCGTTTTAGCGTCCGTTTGAGTTTCGTCGTAATTTAACGAACAATGCGACCGTACGACCAAACGAACCGACATCCGAGAGTGTTCCAAGCACATTTTGAGTCCTCTAAACTTTATTGACCTTGTAGAGCCTTGAAAATGGCTTAACGGGGGTCAAAAGGGCCTGAAATGAGCTTAAACCAAGTGCAGGGGTCTGTTCTGTAAATTATCAAACTAATGCTAAACTGGGGAGCCCATACGGGCCGCGTAAGCCCACCCCATATGCTTATGCGGGCCGCCTGAAGTGCCCAGCGACCAGAAAACTAAGTTTCAGCTGCTGTTTCATAATTCAGGGGCCAATCTTGCAATTTCTTGGTGTGGTGAGCAAGTTATCTTTTCCCCAAGGCTTTGCACCAGCTTGTGACAATTGTAGGGCCTTGATCTTTGCTTGGAGGCTACACAATCCATGTGTAATGATCTTGTGAAGTTGCAACAACTATAAATAGCAAGGCCAACTTCCATTTCATTTGCTCATTCCTCATTTCTCTTCTCTACATCTGATTTGGGAGCTCTCTCTCAAGTGTTTGGAGCTTTCTAATCAGATTATTCTTTGTAGAAAAGATAGTTAGGACCTATTGTAAGTCTTCTTTCATGCTTATTCTTTATGTTTAAGCAGAAAGTCAAACAGTTTGGCCAACAGTTTGACTTTCGGTTTTGACCATCAATATGTTAAGTCAAAGTTCAATTGAACTTTGCAACGTGATTGTAATCACGATGGTTATAATCATTAGCGATTATGCCTACGGATTACCACGTTAACTAGGCGTAGTGACGAGTCAAAGTTTCGGTCAAAATGCGTTTTAGAACGCATTTTGCAACGGAACTATTTTCGGGTATCAAAACCCATTGTTTTCATACCAAATCAGTTTTATAAACTAGTTAAACATGTTTTGACATGTTTAACTCGTCACTATTAGTTTAGTGCTTGTTTAGGGTCGTAACTTAAGCGGTCTAAACAACCGCTTAGATTTTCGAACCCGACCCGTTTGGTCGATCATTAGGATCCGACCAAGCTTGATTAGTGATCATAGTTGCTTAGGGAATAACCACTGAGGTTATACCTTATGATCACATAGGATTGGTTAGTTATTTGTTAAGTAGCTTGTATGCCCATAAGAAATGACCAAAACGCCCTTTTGAAGCTTAAATCCGTATTTTATATATGTGAACATGTTTTTGACATATAATCTGATTTAGTAACATGTTTAGGAGTTATTGAGTATATAAGACTTGACATACCACATACTTAACCATCCGAACATAGTTTTGTGCGAACGACGCGTTAAAGTAGCATAAGCTACCTTAATGGGTCGTAACGGGTCGAAAGCACTTAGGTTAGGTTCCGATTTAGAATGTAGGCTTTGTTAAACCATATCACATGAGTTCCAACACTCAATTGGTTTACAAGATCTCATTCTGTCCGATCTTCTGATTTAGGTGTTGATTTATTTACTAGTGATCCAATTACTAGGTACTACTTGAATTTCCTTGGTTTTTCTGAGCTTCGCTAAGTTCTTTAGATCAAGGATACCCTTCATTCAAAGTGAGTACATGGTTCCCCTATTTTACTGTTTTCAATTGTTTTGGGGTGATTCATATGTGCTAAATGTTTTCAAGGTTTTAACGACGGTTTTCAAAACGATTTTCGATATTTAAACGATGGTTTCAAAAGCGATAAAGATGGTTTATATTAAACTAATAACGATTTCAATAATGTGAACGAACTCGATGGTTGTAATTACATAACGAATGACATTCATTAGCATTGATCAAGCCGACCAGTATTAGGTTATGGTACCATAGGATCTGACAAATCCCGTTATCAGACTACACCCATGGTTATGTGTGGGGGTTATGTAGGTAACGACCGAATCTGATGATTGTTAACTTATCCTTTGGTGGTTTGTGAATACGATAAACGAGGTGGTCGAGTCACGAAGGTTTGAATGTTATTAGCGAGACAACCATAAGTAGTTTCACAACTAAAACGAATACGATTTTGGGACGAATTAAACGACTTGGAACGACTTAAACGATATAAACGATTTGAACGAATGATTGGTTTTGGGTAGTGATTAGATAATGGGACGGGTGTAGCATGATAAAAGCATGGTAGATACGCCTCTGGTACATCTTATATATAAATGCTTTTATCATATTACATTTCATGTCATTATTTAGTTCACTTGGGAAACGATTTTGAAACGATATCACACAACGAGGTTTTCGAAATGATATAAACCATATGAGTTTTATTAATGAGATGCTTTACGAATTGGTTTACTAAAACAAAAGTCTTTGAGTTAGGAGTCATGGCTACGAGATTTTTATAAATAATAACCATCTTGATTTGAGCTGGTTAATCATGTTGCAATATTATATACTTTTCAAAACAAGGTTTTCGAGGTATTGCAATAAATATACATAAACGAGCCATAATTCCGATACTCTTACAAAACCTATGTACTCGCCAACATTTCTTTGATGACTATGTTTTTACATATGTTTCAGGTGATAATGCTTGATGTTGATTGCTAGGAAGCAAGTTCACTTAGGATCCGGACGTGGCATTAGTGACTTAAAAACGATAATAGACGATGTTTAATTTGTTTGTTTTGATTTAAAGACAATGTAAATTACTTAATAAATCTATAAAACGAAACTTTTGAATTACCATGGTTGTGAAACGATGATTCTGTTACAACACTCCCCGACGTTTCCGCCACGGTTTCGTTGTTTTAACGCGGTCGGGGTGTGACATTCACCCAACTAGATCCCCAAAAAGTTCTTGCACCACTGTAACACCCCGAAAATATAAATCCTTATATTAAAATTTAAAAGTAAAATAAACAAGATTCAACCAACTAGGAATTTTAACTCAGTTAAATACAAGCCTCGAAATAACCCATGATAGGGTTAAAACACTCAAACTTAAGGATAAATCAAAGTTGAGGGTGTAAACTTGTCAAAACTGAAACTTAGGTTACTAATAATAACCAAAACAAAACCAAACACCCAAAAGCTGGTGTCTGGTCGAACAGAGAGCAAGGGGGGGGCGACACAGGGTTTTCTTCAAACCCTTGTTTCATATCAAATCTCCAAATTGAAGTTTCAAATCTGCCCTAAATCAAGTCTTGAATGTAAATTAGTAATCCCCTTGTAGTAAGGATCAAAAGGTATGTAAAATTTTTATATTTTGAATCACCATAAATTCTAGGTTAATGGTGAATAGCTGAAATTGGACCTAGATAGGTCATGCATGAATGAATCTTGAAGCAATATGTTGTTTAGGATTAAACCCTAGATGATAAATTGTGAAAATCATTGCATGTTACTTGAAGAAATTACAATCATCATTGTAGGTGATTTATGATAGTGTGAAGACTAGACAAGTACTAGAATTGTGAATCTTAATCTAGAGAAAAACTGAATGGTATGATGAAATTCAGCAAATTGAATGTTTAAATGATACAAGTGGCTTAATTATAGTGAAATTGGATGTTAAATTTCATGTCATGAACTTAGTAATAATTGTAGAAAAATCTGTCTCGTTAGGTGTTCGTAGTAATGCCTAATCGAAGATTTAAATACTAGAATAGTAGGAAAACGCAGAAATTATCATGACTCATAATGATACAATTATGGTCATGAAAAGAGTTCTAAACAAGTTGTAAAACTGAATTTTCTAGGCAAAGAGTCCGGATCATCAAGCGGACAAGCCGGAGGGAATTCAAGGGGGAAAGGCGTGCTCTAAAGGTACGAAATTATCGTTTCGTTACATTATGTATTATTCGATAGTTTTATGTTGTAGTTTGAAAAACATGGTAAACAAGATAGATCAATATATCACTGAAGTGACTTTTCGTCTTAATCTAGTGAGACGGGTCAAAACAATTGTTAGAAATTTGATGTTTGAATTACCTTGTTTGATGATTAACTCTTGGTGTTTAAACGGGTCGAACAATCAAATAAGGCATGATTAATATTTCGGATTATGATAGAAAGATCTTTGATGATTGATTAATATATGTATCATTTAAGTAATATGAGGTTTTAAAGGTTTCGGTATCATAGAAAAACAGAAATTCGAGATGTTAGAATATTGGTGTAAAAATCAAACAAAGTAAAAACTTGAAATCCCAGGTACTACCGTAAATTACGGTAGTACCGTAATTTACGGTGTATGTAAATTGTTTACGGTGGAAACCACCTGATTTACGGTGACCATGTGTCTTCATAACTCACCGTAAATTACGGTAACACCGTAATTTACGGTGAACCCAGAAACCTTTAATTTGTTTTATTTTATGTTGATGATTGGACTATACGTTTAAGTATTATGTACCAAAGTCAAAACTAATTTCTTTTATGGTTTTGACCCTAGGTGTTTAGATGGATCGTACGGATGGTGATCAAGCAATGTCGAAGAACCGAACACAACTTTTGAAGCTTCCGCTATGTGTCTTAATCCTACTTAAACTTTGTTCATGGGTTGTATATCAATTTACAAACAACTTTTGAATGTTCTAACTTAGTCATGTGTTGACTATGGTTTATGATACTTCTAAAACATATGTAAATCTTTATCTTTTGGTATAAATATGTATAAATCTAGTAATCTATTCTAGTAAAAATTTAAGGGTGTTACAAGTTGGTAATCAGAGCTCAAGGTTGTCAATAAGTGTTCGGTTCAAGCTTGATCGATCGTCCGGTAAGAATTAATTTATTTTATTAATAAATTATGTACTATGTATAAAATGAGAAATGAACAAATATACATGGAAAGAGTGTGTAAGCTCACTCAAAAACAAGAAATGCATGAAACAAGAATTATTAAATCAAGTCACGGACTTGATTGAATAGAAACAAGAATGATTAAATCAAATCACGGACTTGATTGAATAGAAACAAGAATGATTAAATCAAGTTACGAACTTGATTGAATTGAAACAAGAATGATTAAATCAAGTTATGAACTTGATTAAATCAAAACAAGTAAAGCATGTGTTATAAATAGAATGTTTAACAAACTATGTAAACATTTCAGAAATAGAGATGGCTGATGAAGGTAATGATAATGCGGTGCCAAGAGTCACCGAGCAAATGAAAGAAGTGATTGCCGAAGAGGTCGGAAAGGCGATTGAAAACAGCCTGTCGGGCTTTATTGATAAAATTCAAAACACAGTTTTATCAATAGTAGAAGAAAGAATCAAGAAATTGGAAGATGATTCCAATTCAGCAAAGGAAAAGCATGGTGGACGAAAGCCTTGTTCATACAAGGAATTCATGGCCTGTAAACCACCATTATATAATGGAGAGGTTGATCCAATTGTGTGCCAACGATGGCTAAGTGATATCGAAGGAGTATTCGAGAGTTCTCATTGTGATGAAAATGACTACGTAGCTTATGGTACGGGTCAATTAAGAAGTCAAGCGAAAGATTGGTGGGACAACAAAAAGAAGGAGATTGGAAGTGAAGCGGCTAAGGCCATGACATGGGAGGAGTTTAAGACGCCGTTTCTTAAACACCATAGTCCCAAAGCGGTCATAAATAGAATCAAGGAAGAGTTTATGCAACTCAGACACAAGGGTGAATCCATAGACAAGATCACGGGGATGTTTATGGACAAGATAAAGTTCTGTGATGATTTGGTGACAAACGAAGAACAAAAAGTCTATTACTACCATAACATGCTAAGTGCGGAGTATAGAGAGTTCATAACCCCTTCAAAATACGAGACCCTTACCGAGATTGTCAATGCTGCTCGGGAAAGGGAGATCGAATTGAAAAAGAGCATAGAACGGGGTGAACGAAGGGCACAAGATGCGAATCCAAGCCCTACTAAGAAGGCACGAACAAACGAAAATGCAAAGAAATCTGAGACGAAAGGCGGGTCGCCAAGTTGTAGAATCTGCGGGAAGGGTCATAAAGGCGAATGTCGTTACAAGGATAAGCCTTGTCCCATATGCAAGAAAACGGGACATATGGCTATATCATGCCCGGAGAAAGTGACGGTTTGTTACAACTGTTATCGAACGGGTCACAAGAAGTCGGAATGCCCGGAACTGGTTGAAAAGAAGAATGGGCAAGAATCGAAAAGTGAAGCCCCGAGAGCAAAGGCAAGATCTTTTCAACTAACTGCCGCAGAAGCAAAGGTTGAACCTGACGTGGTCTCAGGTATATTTGCTGTAAATTCAATTCCTGCACACGTGTTATTTGATACGGGTGCGAATAAATCCTTTGTTTCATATGGACTTATTCGACATCCTTCATTTATTCTAACAAAATTACATGTGCCTTTAGAAGTAGAGATAGGTAATAACAGAAGCTTTATTGTTTGTGATGTATGTGAAAATTGTAAACTGAGCATCGACGATGAAGAATATTTGATAAATCTAATCCCTATGTCGATGGGAGAATTTCAAGTAGTCGTTGGTATGGATTGGCTATCTCGACACCATGCAAAGGTCGTGTGCTTCCGTAAAGAGATAAAACTAACATCTCCGAGCGGGAAACATGTCACCATTTATGGCGAAAAAGGAGGCAACCCCATAGTATGCTCAATGATGAAAGCTCACAAGCTAATGAAGCGAGGATGCAAGGCATTCATAATATACGCTAATGAGCCCGAGAAAGAATCACGAAAGATTGGAGATGTACCGGTAGTACGAGATTATGAAGATGTTTTTCCGGAAGATTTACCGAGGATACCGCCTGAACGGGAAGTAGAGTTCGGGATCGAATTGATTCCGGGCGCGAAACCCGTAGCAAAAGCCCCGTACCGACTTGCACCGTCGGAACTACAAGAGTTGATGTCCCAAATCCAAGACCTGCTTGACAAGGGATTCATAAGGCCGAGTGTGTCTCCTTGGGGCGCACCGGTATTGTTCGTGAGGAAGAAAGACGGGAGCATGCGTATGTGTATTGATTACCGGGAGTTAAACAAACTCACGGTAAAGAACCGATACCCGCTCCCGAGGATAGATGATTTATTCGACCAACTACAAGGTGCGAATTGGTTTTCCAAAATTGACCTTAGATCGGGGTATCATCAACTAAAGGTCAAAGAAGAAGATGTGCCGAAGACGGCTTTCCGCACGAGATACGGACATTACGAATTCCTCGTGATGTCATTTGGGCTAACAAATGCACCCGCTGCTTTCATGGACCTCATGAACCGGGTTTGCAAGCCAATGTTGGATAAGTCGGTCATCGTGTTTATCGATGATATCTTGGTGTACTCGAAAAGTGAAGCTGAACACGCGCACCACTTACAAGAAGTGTTAGAGACACTTAGGCGAGAGAAGTTATATGCAAAATTCTCTAAATGTGCCTTTTGGTTATGAGAGGTTCAATTTTTAGGCCATGTCATAAATGCCGACGGAGTATTGGTGGATCCGTCAAAGATAGAGGCAGTGTCAAAATGGAATCCCCCGAAGAACCCTTCAGAAATTAGAAGCTTTTTGGGGCTTGCGGGGTACTATAGGAGATTCATTCAAGATTTCTCTAAAATTGCGTCACCGCTAACCAAGCTAACTCAAAAGAAAGCAAAGTTTATTTGGGGAATTGATCAAGAGAAAGCGTTTCAAACGCTAAAAGAAAAGCTAACCCAAGCTCCAGTACTGACATTGCCAGACGGAGTCGACGACATGGTGGTTTATTCGGATGCTTCATTATCGGGGCTCGGTTGCGTGTTGATGCAACGGGGCAAGGTAATAGCCTATGCCTCGAGACAATTGAAGATACACGAGAAGAAATACCCCACGCACGATCTCGAATTGGCAGCGGTAGTGTTTGCATTAAAAATATGGAGGCATTACTTGTATGGGGTAAAGTGCACCATATTCACCGATCACAAGAGCTTGAAATACTTCTTTGATCAGAAGGAGTTAAATATGCGACAAAGGCGATGGCTGGAAACAGTGAAGGACTACGATTGTGAGATACATTATCACCCCGGAAAAGCAAACGTGGTAGCGGACGCTCTAAGCAGAAAAGCGGACTATGTCCCAATACGAGTGAGGTCGATGCAACTCGTGGTGACCTCGGGTATACTTGAACGTATTCGAGAGGCGCAGTTAGAAGCAGTAAAAGAAGAGAATTGGAAGAAAGAAAGAATAATTGGTCAATTGAAAGATTTGACGGATGGGAATCATGGGTTGAAGACTCGATCCAGAAGGATATGGGTCCCACATACTTGTGGAGTAAAGGCGCTTCTACTTAACGAAGCTCATAAATCCCGTTATTCGATTCATCCGGGTGCAACCAAGATGTACAATGATTTGAAACAAAATTATTGGTGGCCCGGAATGAAGAGGGACGTGGCGAAATATGTGGAAAAATGCTTGACATGTTTACAAGTCAAGGCGGAGCACCAGAAACCATACGGCAAACTCCAACCGTTAGAAATTCCGGTTTGGAAATGGGAACATACTACAATGGACCTGTTAACCAAGTTGCCTAATACGAATCATGGTTTTGATGCCATATGGGTAGTGGTGGATAGATTGACGAAAAGTGCTCACTTCATTCCGATTCGTGAGACTTATACGTCAGAAAAGATGTCAGAAGTCTATTCCAATGAAATCATAGCACGTCATGGAGTGCCGGTGTCCATCGTGTCCGATAGGGATACCCGATTTACCTTGAATTTCTGGCGTGATTTCCAAGAACAAATGGGGACCAAATTGTTCATTAGCACTGCGTACCATCCTCAAACGGATGGACAAAGTGAAAGAACGATACAAATATTGGGAGACATGCTACGGGCGTGTATAATCGACTTTGGAGGCAGTTGGGATGTTCACCTACCGTTAGTCGAGTTTTCGTATAATAACAGTTACCAATCTAGTATTAAAATGGCACCATACGAAATGCTTTACGGTAGGAAGTGTCGAACCCCGGTTTGTTGGGGTGAAGTGGGTCCACGTGAACTCGCCCACCAAGATATAGTGCGAGCCACGAACGAAAAGATCGATAAAGTTCGGGCACACTTGAAAGCGGCTCAAGACAGGCAAAAGGCGTATGTTGATAAAAGGAAAAGGCCAATTGAATTTCAAGTCGGTGACATGGTCATGCTAAAAGTGTCCCCATGGAAAGGCGTTATTAGATTCAGAAAAAGGGGGAAGTTAAGCCCAAGGTTTATCGGGCAATTTAAAATTATCGGGAGAGTTGGCAAGGTAGCTTACCGTCTTGAACTACCGGAGGAGCTAAGTGGGATCCATGGCACGTTTCACGTATCGCAATTAAGAAAGTGCCTAGCAGACGAAACGACCTATATCCATTACGATGATATCGAAGTGGATAATAGTCTAAATTATGCGGTAAGACCGGATGAAATTTTAGACAGAAAGGTCAAACGTTTACGAAATAAACAAATTGACCAAGTCAAAGTCAAATGGGAGCATAGGAAGGGTTCGGACACTACATGGGAGTCCGAAGAGGAGATGCGACGTCTTCACCCTACTTTATTTGGTACGTATTACGGTTTCGGGGACGAAACCTTTTTAAGGGGGGTGGACTTGTAACACCCCGAAAATATAAATCCTTATATTAAAATTTAAAAGTAAAATAAACAAGATTCAACCAACTAGGAATTTTAACTCAGTTAAATACAAGCCTTGAAATAACCCATGATAGGGTTAAAACACTCAAACTTAAGGATAAATCAAAGTTGAGGGTGTAAACTTGTCAAAACTGAAACTTAGGTTACTAATAATAACCAAAACAAAACCAAACACCCAAAAGCTGGTGTCTGGTCGAACAGAGAGCAAGGGGGGGGGGGCGACACAGGGTTTTCTTCGAACCCTTGTTTCATATCAAATCTCCAAATTGAAGTTTCAAATCTGCCCTAAATCAAGTCTTGAATGTAAATTAGTAATCCCCTTGTAGTAAGGATCAAAAGGTATGTAAAATTTTTATATTTTGAATCACCATAAATTCTAGGTTAATGGTGAATAGCTGAAATTGGACCTAGATAGGTCATGCATGAATGAATCTTGAAGCAATATGTTGTTTAGGATTAAACCCTAGATGATAAATTGTGAAAATCATTGCATGTTACTTGAAGAAATTACAATCATCATTGTAGGTGATTTATGATAGTGTGAAGACTAGACAAGTACTAGAATTGTGAATCTTAATCTAGAGAAAAACTGAATGGTATGATGAAATTCAGCAAATTGAATGTTTAAATGATACAAGTGGCTTAATTATAGTGAAATTGGATGTTAAATTTCATGTCATGAACTTAGTAATAATTGTAGAAAAATCTGTCTCGTTAGGTGTTCGTAGTAATGCCTAATCGAAGATTTAAATACTAGAATAGTAGGAAAACGCAGAAATTATCATGACTCATAATGATACAATTATGGTCATGAAAAGAGTTCTAAACAAGTTGTAAAACTGAATTTTCTAGGAAAAGAGTCCGGATCATCAAGCGGACAAGCCGGAGGGAATTCAAGGGGGAAAGGCGTGCTCTAAAGGTACGAAATTATCGTTTCGTTACATTATGTATTATTCGATAGTTTTATGTTGTAGTTTGAAAAACATGGTAAACAAGATAGATCAATATATCACTGAAGTGACTTTTCGTCTTAATCTAGTGAGACGGGTCAAAACAATTGTTAGAAATTTGATGTTTGAATTACCTTGTTTGATGATTAACTCTTGGTGTTTAAACGGGTCGAACAATCAAATAAGGCATGATTAATATTTCGGATTATGATAGAAAGATCTTTGATGATTGATTAATATATGTATCTTTTAAGTAATATGAGGTTTTAAAGGTTTCGGTATCATAGAAAAACAGAAATTCGAGATGTTAGAATATTGGTGTAAAAATCAAACAAAGCAAAAACTTGAAATCCCAGGTACTACCGTAAATTACGGTAGTACCGTAATTTACGGTGTATGTAAATTGTTTACGGTGGAAACCACCTGATTTACGGTGACCATGTGTCTTCATAACTCACCGTAAATTACGGTAACACCGTAATTTACGGTGAACCCAGAAACCTTTAATTTGTTTTATTTTATGTTGATGATTGGACTATACGTTTAAGTATTATGTACCAAAGTCAAAACTAATTTCTTTTATGGTTTTGACCCTAGGTGTTTAGATGGATCGTAAGGATGGTGATCAAGCAATGTCGAAGAACCGAACACAACTTTTGAAGCTTCCGCTATGTGTCTTAATCCTACTTAAACTTTGTTCATGGGTTGTATATCAATTTACAAACAACTTTTGAATGTTCTAACTTAGTCATGTGTTGACTATGGTTTATGATACTTCTAAAACATATGTAAATCTTTATCTTTTGGTATAAATATGTATAAATCTAGTAATTTATTCTAGTAAAAATTTAAGGGTGTTACAACCACACGAGACCAACGTTGGACCACACGATGAAGATCCGGAAGTACACACACACGCACGGATTCTTTGTCTCTCGTATTGTTATCGCTCCCGTATCGCTTCATACGCTCGGAGTATTTAAGGTTAGTTCGTATTCTGTATTTTTATGTTTAATTTTCATTTTTTCTCTGATTTTTGTGGTTTATTTTGGTCGGGTATATTGGTGTTGGGGTGGTAGGGTGGTGGGTTTTTGTGGTTGACGGTTGTGGTTGTGGTTGTGTTGTTTTGTGGGTGGTGGGCTGTGGTGTTTGTGGGTGGTTAGGTGGTGGTTGACGGTGGTGGTGGTGTTGTGTAGTCGGTGGTAGGCTGTGGTGTTTGTGGGTGGTGGGCTGTGGTGTTGGTTTGTTAAGATTAACGGTAGTGAGGTTGTGGGCTGTGGTGGTTGAGGTGGTGGGTTGTGGTGGTTGACGGTGGTGGCTGTGGTGGTGTTGTGTTGTGGGTGGTAGCATGTGTTGTTTGTGGGTGGTGGGCTGTGTTGTTGGTTTGTTAAGGTTGACGGTGGTGAGGTGGTGGGTTGTGGTGGTTGAGGTGGTGAGTTGTGGTGGTTGACGGTGGTGAGGTGGTGTTGTGTTGTGGGTGGTAGGCTGTGGTGGTTGTTGAGGTGGTTGAGGGTGGTAGGTTGTGGTGGTGGTGGTGTGTTGTGGTAGTTGGGATGGTGGTTAGGTTGTGGGTGGAAAGTGGTGGGCGGTGGTGGGCGTCCGACTGGTGGTGGTGGTCGGCTGTGGTGGTAGTGGTTGGTCGGCTATGGTAGTGGTGGGTGGTCGGTTGTGGTGGTGGTGGTGGAGGTGTTGTTGTTTGTTTATTATATTTTACAATATAATTTCTAATATCGAGTCTAACACTATAATTCTATGTTTTTTAACAGGATATCGAAAGTCGGTGTTTTGACGATGGTGGAAACGTAATTCTTATGGAGAAGTGCACTGCGTTCATATTTCAGATTCATGCGCCGGGACGTCGGTCTAGGGTGAGGTGCTTGGCGGTGGGGGATGCATCATTCAACATCAATTTCCAAGTCACCCGGAACTCCGACATTGTCAGATGTTACCGTGCAAATAGCACGGAACTCTCATATTGTCGATTCCGGGTGCACTCTTGATAGCATCTACCGACGCGCGAGACAACCATAAGTAGTTTCACAACTAAAACGAATACGATTTTGGGACGAATTAAACGATTTGGAACGACTTAAACGATATAAACGATTTGAACGAATGATTGGTTTTGGGTAGTGATTAGATAATGGGACGGGTGTAGCATGATAAAAGCATGGTAGATACGCCGCTGGTACATCTTATATATAAATTCTTTTATCATATTACATTTCATGTCATTATTTAGTTCACTTGGGAAACGATTTTGAAACGATATCACACAACGAGGTTTTCGAAATGATATAAACCATACGAGTTTTATTAACGAGTTTTTAACGAGATGCTTTACGAATTGGTTTACTAAAACAAAAGTCTTTGAGTTAGGAGTCATGGCTACGAGATTTTTATAAATAATAACCATCTTGATTTGAGCTGGTTAATCATGTTGCAATATTATATACTTTTCAAAACAAGGTTTTCGAGGTATTGCAATAAATATACATAAACGAGCCATAATTCCGATACTCTTACAAAACCTATGTACTCGCCAGCATTTCTTTGCTGACTATGTTTTTACATATGTTTCAGGTGATAACGCTTGATGTTGATTGCTAGGAAGCAAGTTCACTTAGGATCCGCACGTGGCTTTAGTGACTTAAAAACGATAATAGACGATGTTTAATTTGTTTGTTTTGATTTAAAGATAATGTAAATTACTTAATAAATCTATAAAACGAAACTTTTGAATTACCATGGTTGTGAAACGATGATTCTGTTACAACACTCCCCGACATTTCCGTCGCGGTTTCATTGTTTTAACGCGGTCGGGTTGTGACAGAAGAGTTTGTATCAGAGCCAATGGTTATAGGGAATTAGGTTATTAGCATTGCTTTGACCTAGACTATAACTTTCTAGGACCCTAACGCAAGTATTCTTGCGTTTAGATTTTAAAACAATATCGTCACCTATCCTTAGGTGATAACCACAACGAGAACACAATAACAAATCCGCTTCGAAAATTAATCATCTATCGTTGGATGATTTATTACAAGGTTTTGATCCCTCTTAGTTTTCAAAATCTTATCAAAGTTTGGGTCTAAATAATGTGAACCGTGCAAACTGGAAGAGTGAATGCCTGTACCCTGAGTTTTTTGTCTAAGGCTAGAGTGTTCGTATAAATCCGCAGTATCGGACCAGTCAATCTTACCTGGGAACTCTTGGGGTGAGTGTTCACTTATAGGCGAGCATGTCTTCAGTGATACATTATTATGACCCATTTACTTTGATTAGTCACTGCGTGTTGTTTGTTTGTTCGAGGTAACAAACAAATGATTGCCTTCCTTGCGGTTTGTCGATGTTTTCAATACCTCTTTTGTTTTCCCAATTGTCGACCCTACTCGTTTCTCATGTTTCCTTGATAGACAATGCCTCCTCGACGCGAAGCTCAAACTTTTACTGCTGAAGAAGTCGCAGCCCTTGTCTCTCAGCAAATGGCTGCAGTACTTCCAGGCGTTGTGACCCAAATCCACGAGCTATACAACAACAATAATAATAACAACAATAACGTGCAGTGTAATTTCAAGAATTTCAATTCCGCGAAGCCGCTTAAGTTTTCTGGGTCACAAGGAGCAACTGCACTCCTGCAGTGGTTCGAGAGTATCGAAAGCACATTCAGACATGTGCAATGTCCGAACGCGCGTAAGGTTGAGTTTGCTTCAAGCGTGTTTGAGAAGCGAGCTCTTACATGGTGGAACGAAGTGAGGCGTGATAGGGGTGCCGAAGTGGCATTAGCACAAACTTGGGAAGAGCTCCGAGCTCTAATGATGAGAGAGTTCTGTCCCCGTCACAAGATTCGAGCTTTGGAATGAGAATTCGACGATTTGAAACAAGACGGGGGAGAACACCGTGCTTATACGGATCGATTTGAGGAGCTCAGTTTGTTATGTCCCACTATGGTTACTCCACTGGAGAAAGCAATCGAGAGGTATATCGATGGTTTACCCGATTCTATTCAGGATATTGTGACCGGTGTTAATCCTACTACCGTCCGTCATGCGATCGAGTTGTTGGCTACCCTGACTGAGTCCCAAGTCAGGAAGGGTAAACTCACCCGCAAGGGTGATAAAAAGAAGTCTACCGATTCTGAAAAGGAAAAGGGTAAGGGTAAGAAAGGTGAGTCGTCGAAGAAGTCAAGGAAGCGCAAGGCTTCCCAAAACTTTGCTGTCACCAACCAGAACCCTCAGAACCCACCGACTCAACCACCTGCAAGGAAAGCATATGCTGGTACCGCACCTCACTGTGTTCGATGTAATGGTCACCATGTTGCCCAACAGGCCTGTAAACAGTGTGCTACATGTGGTAGACTTGGGTATTTGGCCAACATTTGTCGTTTTGGTCAAAATCAAGCTGCTCAGGTTCCAGCACAAGCTCAAGGGAATGCTGCAAGATTCTCACCTGGTTCGTGTTTCAATTGCGGTGAAATGGGTCATTTCCGCAACAACTGCCCGAGGTTGGTAAATGCGAATGCGAACCCGAATGCGATGGCGAATGTGAATCCGCAACAACTGGTTCGTGTTTCAATTGCGGTGAAATGGGTCATTTCTGCAACAACTGCCCGAGGTTGGTAAATGCGAATGCGAACCCGAACGCGATGGCGAATGTGAATCCCGCTCGGGGACGAACATTCAAGCTGAACGCGAATTAGGCGAGGGCGGACAACGAAGTTGTTAACGGTACGTTCCTTGTTAACAATCAACTTGCATCTGTTCTTTTCGATTCTGGTGCCGATAGGAGTTTTGTTTCGTTATCCTTTGAGCCTTTACTAGCGATACCTAGAACTAAACTGAGAAAACCCTTATCTGTTGAAGTTGCTACTGGTAAACCTCTCGTACTCGATTCTGTTATTCATGGTTGTCAATTGAACCTCGATAACCATCTTTTTCCTATTGATCTCATACCGATGCAACTTGGGAGTTTTGACATTATCGTGGGGATGGATTGGTTAACCAAACAACATGCCGAGGTTGTTTGTTTCGACAAAATCATTCGTATTCCCCTTTCGTCTGGTGATGTCCTAGAAGTTCGTGGCGAGAAACCATCTGGTGGATTGAAACTCATGTCCTGTACGAAAGCCCAGAGTTATCTACGAAAAGGATATGTTGCTTTTCTGGCACATGTCACCGAGGAGAAAGGCAAGAACAAAAGTATTCAGAATATTCCGATTGTTCGGGATTATCCAGAGGTGTTTCCTGATGAACTGCCTGGTTTGCCTCCTGTTCGTCAAGTCGAGTTTCATATTGACCTTGTACCCAATGCCAACCCGATTGCGAAAGCACCTTATTGTCCTGCACCGTCGGAGATGCAAGAGTTATCGAAACAGCTTCAAGAGTTATCTGATAAAGGATTCATCCGTCCGAGTTATTCACCTTGGGGCGCTCCTGTCCTCTTTGTGAAAAAGAAAGATGGATCTTTTCGAATGTGTATCGATTACCGTGAGCTTAACAAGCTTACCATCAAGAATCGATATCCCCTACCCCGAATCGATGATCTCTTTGATCAGCTGCAAGGTGCTACCTGTTTCTCTAAGATTGATCTGCGTTCTGGGTATCATCAGCTTCGTGTTTTCGAAGAAGATATTCCCAAAACTGCGTTCTGGGTTTGACAAATGCCCCAGCTATCTTCATGGACTTAATGAATAGGGTCTGTAAACCTTATTTAGACAAGTTCATCATTGTGTTTATCGACGATATTCTCATTTATTCGAAGTCTCGAGCCGATCATGAGCTACACCTTCGTTTGACTTTAGAACTCCTGAAGAAGGAACAACTTTTTGCTAAATTCTCTAAGTGTGAATTCTGGCTTAAAGAAGTTCAGTTCTTAGGACATATAGTCAACGAGCAGGGTATTCATGTGGATCCATCCAAGATTGTTGCAATTAAGGATTGGAACACACCAACGACTCCTACCGAGATTCGTTCTTTTCTTGGTCTTGCTGGATATTATCGTCGTTTTATTTCAAACTTCTCTAAGATTGCGGTTCCACTCACTACTTTGACTCAGAAGAATAAGCCTTTTGAGTGGGGACCCAAACAAGAAGAAGCGTTTCAAACGCTGAAACAGAAGCTATGTAATGCTCCTGTTTTATCTTTGCCCGAGGGAAACGATGATTTCGTTGTCTACTGCGATGCATCCAACTTAGGCCTTGGTTGTGTTCTTATGCAACGAGGTAAAGTTATAGCATACGCGTCTAGACAATTGAAAGTTCACGAGAAGAACTACACAACTCATGATCTTGAGTTAGGCGCCGTAGTTTTCGCGCTTAAAATATGGAGACACTATCTCTATGGCACGAAGTGTGTGGTTTTCACAGATCACAAAAGTCTCCAGCACATTCTTAATCAGAAGGAGTTGAGCATGAGGCAACGACATTGGGTTGAACTCTTGAACGACTATGATTGCGAGATTCGCTACCATCCTGGTAAGGCGAATGTCGTAGCCGATGCCCTTAGTCGAAAGGAGCGAGTCAAGCTTCATTCTGTTCGAACTCTATCTGATCTTCAAACTCGTGTTCTTCAAGCTCAGCAATCTTGTGTTTCACAAGATTTGATAGGTAAGGAATTACCACATCAGCTTGAGCTTAAACTCGAAGCGAAGGATGATGGTTTACTCTATTTCAAGGATCGTTTGTGGATTCCGAAACAAGACGATCTTCGCACTTTAGTGATGGACGAATCTCATAAGTCTCGATATTCTATCCATCCTGGTGCTGACAAAATGTACAAGGATCTTCGTACTCAGTACTGGTGGCCTGGTATGAAGAAAGATGTTGCCTTGTATGTATCGAAATGCCTAACTTGTCTCAAAGTCAAGGCAGAACATCAACGACCTTCTGGTTTGCTTATACAACCAGAGATACCGGTTTGGAAGTGGGAGAACATTGCGATGGATCTCATCACTAAGTTACCGCGTACATCTAAGGGTCATGATTCTATATGGGTTGTAATCGATCGATTAACGAAGTCAGCTCATTTTATTGCGATTTGTGAGGATCTATCTACTGATAAACTTGCAAAGATTTATGTTGATGAGATTGTATCTCGACATGGTGTTCCTTTGGACATCATATCCGATCGTGATGCTCGATTTTCATCTCATTTTTGGAAGACCATGCAATCTGCTATGGGAACCCAACTAAATCTAAGCACTTCTTATCATCCCCAAACAGATGGACAATCTGAGAGAACAATTCAAACTTTGGAGGATATGCTTAGAGCATGCGTGATTGACTTTGGTGGTAATTGGGACTCTCATCTTCCTTTGATCGAGTTCTCTTACAACAATAGTTATCATGTTAGCATTAAAATGGCACCATTCGAGGCTCTCTACGGTCGAAAATGTCGTTCACCTGTCTGTTGGAATGAGACCGGTGAAGCTCAGCTTACTGGACTGGAGCTTGTTCTGGAAACAACAGACAAAATCAAGAAAATTCGCGATAATCTTGTGACAGCTAGATGTCGTCAAAAGAGTTATGTGGATTTACGACGCAAGCCCTTAGAATTTCAAGTCGGAGACCATGTCCTACTCAAGGTGTCACCTTGGAAGGGAAGGAAAACTTGCACCACGATATGTTGGACCATTTAAGATTGTTGAAAGAGTTGGAAAGGTTGCCTATCGACTAGAGCTACCTCCAGAGCTTGGAAATATTCATCCGACTTTTCACGTGACCAATTTGCGAAAGTGTTTAGCTGACGCTGATCTTCACATTCCTCTCGACGAGATTCAAATCGATGAAATGATGCACTTTGTCGAGAAACCTGTGGAGATAGTGGACCATACTTACAAACAGTTGAAGAACAAACGAATTCATTTGGTCAAAATTCGCTGGGAATCCAAACGTGGCCCAGAGTTTACTTGGGAACGTGAGGACCAAATGAAGGCGAAATATCGGCAATTTTTCTCACAAGTTTCCTCTAGTTAAAATTTCGGGACGAAATTTCCTAAAGTAGGGGAGACTGTGACAACTGTGCTCTGTAATCGATGATCAATGTAAAACAATGTTAATTATCAATAAAACAATATTTTTTGGTGTTATTATATGTGTAATTGTGTTTGATGATTTTACGATTCGATTCCGATTTCAAGCTTTAAATCGCTTTCTGGAAAGTTATACGCAAACTGGTGCGTAAACGCAGTCAGTTTAACGCGACAAACACTCCGGAATAGTGAAATAGGCTTAACATACCTTAAAAAACCTTTACATAACTTAGAAATAAGTTTTGGATGGTTTGGTGTGTTGAAAACAAGTCTATTCGATCGCAGGGACTATTTGTGTCAAACTGCGAAACTATACCGATTCGTATGGTATCGAAGAGTCCGGAACTTGATCATAAGCTAAACATACCATAAATAACCTAAACATAGCTTAGAAATAAGCTTTGAGGGGTTCGGTGTGCAAAAACATGCTTATTTGATCTTACAGGGACTAAAAGTGTCAAAAACGGCGTAAGTTTGCATTTAGCGCATATCTTACGTTCTGACCACATCTGGACATCCAAAATTTTTGTACACACTAAAATATTTTTATTTTAGTGATCGGCATGCAAAAATACCACTCGTCGCTTAATTTGGTTCGTTTTCGCGTCCGTTTGAGTTTCGTCGTAATTTAACGAACAACGCGACCGTACGACCAAACGAGCCGACATCCGAGAGTGTTCCAAGCACATTTTGAGTCCTCTAAACTTTATTGACCTTGTAGAGCCTTGAAAATGGCTTAACGGGGGTCAAAAGGACCTGAAATGAGCTTAAACCAAGTGCAGGGGTCTGTTCTGTAAATTATCAAACTAATGCTGAACTGGGGAGCCCATACGGGCCGCGTAAGCCCACCCCATATGCTTACGCGGGCCGCCTGAAGTGCCCAGCGACCAGAAAACTCAGTTTCAGCTGCTGTTTCATAATTCAGGGGCCAATCTTGCAATTTCTTGGTGTGGTGAGCACGTTATCTCTTCCCCAAGGCTTTGCACCTGCTTGTGACAATTGTAGGGCCTTGATATTTGCTTGGAGGCTACACAATCCATGTGTAATGATCTTGTGAAGTTGCAACAACTATAAATAGCAAGGCCAACTTCCATTTCATTTGCTCATTCCTCATTTCTCTTCTCTACATCTGATTTGGGAGCTCTCTCTCAAGTGTTTGGAGCTTTCTAATCTGATTAATCTTTGTAGAAAAGATAGCTAGGACCTATTGTAAGTCTTCTTTCATGCTTATTCTTTATGTTTAAGCAGAAAGTCAAACAGTTTGGCCAACAGTTTGACTTTCAGTTTTGACCATCAATTGGTCAAGTCAAAGTTCAATTGAACTTCGCAACGTGATTGTAATCACGATGGTTATAATCCTTAGCGATTATACCTACAGATTACCACGTTAACTAGGCGTAGTGACGAGTCAAAGTTTCGGTCAAAATGCGTTTTAGCACGCATTTTGCAACGGAACTATTTTTGGGTATCAAAACCCATTGTTTTGATACCAAATCAGTTTTATAAACTAGTTAAACATGTTTGGACATGTTTAACGCGTCACTATTAGTTTAGTGCTTGTTTAGGGTCGTAAGTTAAGCGGTCTAAACAACCGCTTAGACTTTCGAACCCGAACCATTTGGTCGATCATTAGGATCCGACCAAGCTTGATTAGTGATCATAGTTGCTTAGGGAATAACCACTGAGGTTATACCTTATGATCACATAGGATTGGTTAGTTATTTGTTAAGTAGCTTGTATGCCCATAAGAAATGACCAAAACGCCCTTTTGAAGCTTAAATCCATATTTTATATATGTGAACATGTTTTTTACATATAATATGATTTAGTAACATGTTTAGGAATTATTGGGCATATAAGACTTGACATAGCACATACTTAACCATCCGAACATAGTTTTGCGCGAACGACGCGTTAAAGTAGCATAAGCTACCTTAATGGGTCGTAACGGGTCGAAAGCACTTAGGTTAGGTTCCGATTTAGAATGTAGGCTTTGTTAAACCATATCACATGAGTTCCAACACTCAATTGGTTTACAAGATCTCATTCTGTCCGATCTTCCGATTTAGGTGTTGATTTATTTACTAGTGATCCAATTACTAGGTACTACTTGAATTTCCTTGGTTTGTCTGAACTTCGCTAAGCTCTTTAGATCAAGGATACCCTTCATTCAAAGTGAGTACATAGTTCCCCTATTTTACTGTTTTCAATTGTTTTGGGGTGATTCATATGTGCTAAATGTTTTCAAGGTTTTAACGACGGTTTTCAAAACGATTTTCGATATTTAAACGATGGTTTCAAAAGTGATAAAGATGGTTTATATTAAACTAATAACGATTTCAATAATGTGAACGAACTCGATGGTTGTAATTACATAACGAATGACATTCATTAGCATTGATCAAGCCGACCAGTATTAGGTTTTCGTACCATAGGATCTGACAAATCCCGTTATCAGACTACACCCATGGTTATGTGTGGGGGTTATGTAGGTAACGACCTAATCTGATGATTGTTAACTTACCCTTTGGTGGTTTGTTAATACGATAAACGTGGTGGTCGAGTCACGAAGGTTTGAATGTTATTAGCGAGACAACCATAAGTAGTTTCACAACTAAAACGAATACGATTTTGGGATGAATTAAACGATTTGGAACGACTTAAACGATATAAACGATTTGAACGAACGATTGGTTTTGGGTAGTGATTAGATAATGGGAAGGGTGTAGCATGATAAAAGCATGGTAGATACGCCGCTGGTACATCTTATATATAAATGCTTTTATCATATTACATTTCATGTCATTATTTAGTTCACTTGGGAAACGATTTTGAAACGATATCACACAACGAGGTTTTCAAAATGATATAAACCATACGAGTTTTATTAACGAGTTTTTAACGAGATGCTTTACGAATTGGTTTACTAAAACAAAAGTCTTTGAGTTAGGAGTCATGGCTACGAGATTTTTATAAATAATAACCATCTTGATTTGAGCTGGTTAATCATGTTGCAATATTATATACTTTTCAAAACAAGGTTTTCGAGGTATTGCAATAAATATACATAAACGAGCCATAATTCCGATACTCTTACAAAACCTATGTACTCGCCAGCATTTCTTTGCTGACTATGTTTTTACATATGTTTCAGGTGATAACGCTTGATGTTGATTGCTAGGAAGCAAGTTCACTTAGGATCCGGACGTGGCTTTAGTGACTTAAAAACGATAATAGACGATGTTTAATTTGTTTGTTTTGATTTAAAGACAATGTAAATTACTTAATAAATCTATAAAACGAAACTTTTGAATTACCATGGTTGTGAAACGATGATTCTGTTACAACACTCCCCGATGTTTCCGCCGCGGTTTCGTTGTTTTAACGCGGTCGGGGTGTGACATTCACCCAACTAGATCCCCAAAAAGGTCTTGGACCACACGAGACCAACGTTGGACCACACGATGAAGATCCGGAAGTACACACACACGCACATATTCTTTGTCTCTCGTATTGTTATCGCTCTCGTATCGCTTCATACGCTCGGAGTATTTAAGGTTAGTTCGTATTCTGTATTTTTATGTTTAATTTTCATTTTTTCTCTGATTTTTGTGGTTTATTTTGGTCGGGTATATTGGTGTTGGGGTGGTAGGGTGGTGGGTTTTTGTGGTTGACGGTTGTGGTTGTAGTTGTGGTTGTGTTGTTTTGTGGGTGGTGGGCTGTGGTGTTTGTGGGTGGTTAGGTGGTGGTTGACGGTGGTGGTGGTGTTGTGTAGTCGGTGGTAGGCTGTGGTGTTTGTGGGTGGTGGGCTGTGGTGTTGGTTTGTTAAGATTAACGGTAGTGAGGTGGTGGGCTGTGGTGGATGAGGTGGTGGGTTGTGGTGGTTGACGGTGGTGGCTGTGGTGGCGTTGTGTTGTGGGTGGTAGCCTGTGGTGTTTGTGGGTGGTAGGCTGTGTTGTTGGTTTGTTAAGGTTGACGGTGGTGAGGTAGTGGGTTGTGGTGGTTGTGATGGTTGACGGTGGTGAGATGGTGTTGTGTTGTGGGTGGTAGGCTGTGGTGGTTGTTGAGGTGGTTGAGGGTGGTAGGTTGTGGTGGTGGTGGTGTGTTGGGGTAGTTGGGATGGTGGTTAGATTGTGGGTGGAAGTTGGTGGGCGGTGGTGGGCGTCCGACTGGTGGTGGTGGTCGGCTGTGGTGGTAGTGGGTGGTCGGCTATGGTAGTGGTGGGTGGTTGGCTGTGGTGGTGGTGGTGGTGGTGGTGGTGGTGGTGGTGTTGTTTGTTTATTATATTTTACAATATAATTTCTAATATAGAGTCAAACACTATAATTCTATGTTTTTTAACAGGATATCGAAAGTCGGTGTTTTGACGATGGTGGAAACGTAATTCTTATGGAGAAGTGCACTGCGTTCATATTTCAGATTCATGCGCCGGGACGTCGGTCTAGGGTGAGGTGCTTTGCGGTGGGGGATGCATCATCCAACATCAATTGCCAAGTCACCCGGAACTCCGACATTGTCAGATGTTACCATGCAAATAGCACGGAACTCTCATATTGTCGATTTCGGGTACACTCTTGATAGCATCTACCGACGCGCGGTAGTTCCGTGACCACCATATACCATCACGCGTCTGAACCGGCTTTTAAACCGGATAGAATCTACGAAGAAACTGTTCGATTTCACAGTTTGTTTAAGAACCTGATTCAGATACACAACGGTCTCTTTGCTTCGTCCACTAGAACTATTTGTGTATGCATTCTTTTGGTTCGATTTCACGGTTTGTTTAAGAACCTGATTCAGATACACAACGGTCTCTTTGCTTCGTCCACTAGAACTATTTGTGTCATAAGAACAGGTTCATCAAATCGAGAATCAACTTCTTCATCATATTTTTCATGCATTTCCATTAGCCACAGTTGTACGAAGAAACTGTTCGATTTCACGGTTTGTTTGAGAACCTCATTCAGATACACAACGGGTTCGTGTGAATCTAAGTAATAATATGTAATAGTTAGCGATTTAGTGTGTAGGGTTTAGGGTTTCGGCTATGTATTGTATTACATTTTGTATGAAAGTGTTGTGTTTTGTGTTGTTTTATCAAACAATGTTCATTTACATTTGCGTTATGGATTATAGAGAATTTGACGTTTTATAATAACACTTGATAAAAAAAATGTAGAAGTTTTATAATACTAATAAAAAAAAATGTTGACGTTTTATACTAACACTTGATAAAAAAATGTAGAAGTTTTATAATACTAATTAAAAAAAATGTTGACGTTTTATACTAACATTTGATAAAAAATGTAGAAGTTTTATAATACTAATTAAAAAAAATGTTGACGTTTTATAATAATAATTAATAAATAAAAATGTTGCCATTTTTCTAAATATATTAAATAAAAAATGACATTTATATACCTTCCTTTTATAACAATAAATAATAATAAATATAAATGTTTATATTTTTTTTATTTTAACAACAATTTAAAAAAATATATAAAGTTTTTTTTTAAATAATATTTCACCCACTTGAAAACCCTCTATGCCCTTCAAATTTATTCCACACAAAAGAGCCAATGATTGGGCTTACACCCAATCATTGACAATTAATAGGATGTGTGAAAAAAGTAACCAAAAAGTAAACGTATAGGGCAACGAGGGGTTTATCAGGTGGGTCCATTTTCAGGCGTATAGGGCAATGAGGGGTGTATAGGGTTAGGGGATTTGTGGATAAATTGAGGAGGATGTGTGGATAACCAAAGCCAATATAAAACCAACAATTTATTCAACTTCATAAAATTATCAATTTCAATCTCATCACATTATAAAAACAAGAGTAAATTGCAATTTTACCCCCTGAGGTTAGGGGTGATTGGCACTCTTACCCCCCCTAAGGAAATAATTGCAATTTTACCCCCCACTGTTAACTCTTATGTCGCAACATTACCCCCTAAGCTCAGTCAAAGGTAGTTTGACCCTAATAGTTGAGGGTATTTTGGTAATCTTACCCTTATTTATTATATTATTATTTTTTATTATCTGTTGGCAAGAAAAGCCCTAATATAATTTGCACCACCACCATTTCTCCCTGAAACCCTTTTCACCACCTTCTTCTTCACTCCCCCCACCGCAGAGAGCACCACCACAGCTTTGCCTACCACCGTCTACATCTCCACCGTATTATTATAATTATTATTTAAACAAAACAACCCTAAGATAATGTTCAACAGCCGTCGTCTTTTTCTTCGTTTCACAAACAGAAACCAAAAGGAGATGAAGATGATGATGGCGGTGCAGAGGTTGGTCACTCGAAACTAAGGATAGTCGGAGGTGCAGAGGTTGGTCGGTATCGATGAAGATGACGATGATGGTGATCGGATTAAAACGGAGATGAAGATGATGATGGCGGTGAGACAATAACGGTGAATGGAGAAGACGAAAGTGACCGGAGACTGACGGTGATTGTAAGATGATCGACGGAGAGGTTGTGGATGATTGTAAGATGATCGACGGTGATTGTAAGATGATCAGCGGTTTGGGGATAAAATCAGCGGTGGTCATCTTCAAGTTTGGGGATAAAATCAGCAGTTTCATTAAACCTTTATCTTTACAAACATTTTCTTGAATTTGCACTATTTGCTCAAAAATTGGTTTTTGATTTCAGTTAATTTGTGGGTTGTTCAAGATTCCCATATTGGGTGAGTTGAGTAATTTGCAAATGTATAGAATTATGAAGAGACTAAGTTGAGTAAATTGACAATAAGAAAACTGAATTGAGCATTTTGATCTCTTATTGGGTGTTGTCAGATTACCTTTTCATAGTGTCTTAATATTCTATGTTTGCAGGTCGAGAACATGGATGCTGAAAATATATATTCTGGAATTAGTGTGGTCATTCAGTTTATTTTCAACTATATTTGCTTTCAAACACTAAAGGTTGGTGCTGTTAAACTATATTTGATATTGTAAGTTTTATGTTAGGCTGCTTGTGAATGATACAAAGAGTGAGGTTGTCCATGAACTGGTTGTGAATGATACAGAGAGTGAGTACGTTAATGGAGGTTTTAACTATTTGTGGTGTTTTTTAGCAGTTGTTTGGGTAATTTTACTTTGGGTGCCAGTTGTTTCATACTGATATGAATGCTTATTGGTGAGGGAGATGGTGGTGGTGGTGGTGATAGGTGGTGGCAGTGGTGGTTGATGGTGGTGGTGGAGTGCTTATGATTCAAAGTGGTGGTTGACTGATCTTTGTATTATCCCCAATTTTATGGGAGCTTAGATTTTAATTTATGTTGAATAGATTGTGTGTTGAATGGTTTAAATGGTCAATGGGTGTGCAAATTTAGTGTATGGTTCAAAGTAGGAGTTGTTACGGAGAAGTTGCAGGCTGGGGTGTGGAGATGACGGTGGTGATTGTTGAAGATGAAGGCGGGTGGTGGGTTTTTTTAGAGAGAGAGAGAGGGGGGAGGAAGAAGATGGCAGTGGTGGTTGTGGTGGTGAATGGCGGTGGCAGTGGTGGTTGAGGGTGGTGGCTGGAGGTGGCAGTGATGGTTATGGTGGTGAATGGCGGTGGCAGGGGGTAATATTACAGAGTAAACAAAGCACAGGGGGTAAAATAAAAGGGTATAATAGTCATTTCACCACCAAGTCAACAGATCAGTCAACAAAATTGAGCTTAGGGGGTAATGTTGCGACATAAGAGTTAACAGTGGGGGGTAAAATTGCAATTATTTCCTTAGGGGGGGTAAAAGTGCCAATCACCCCTAACCTCAGGGGGTAAAATTGCAATTTACTCTAAAAACAAGAAACGAAAATGATCATAAGTATAGCATCAAAAATATAGTGATGGAACATCACATGTTAAATTACTCGGTCCTCACCAATGATACATAGAGTTCCTTAGAGATCTAGCTCAGCCCTTGTCACAGCTCTTTAGTTGGTTGTGTTGTTGATGGCAGCAAGACACCTCATGTAGTCTTCTCATCTATAATGTTAATTTTCACCTAACGATTTCAATGTAGCGTACTTCAATGACTTCAATGTGGTGTCCTACACTAATTTTCACCTAGTGGCCTTCAATGTAGTATCAAAATAAACAAGAAGACTCTGAAACTGTAACACGTACCAAAAAAATTAACTTGTTTTAATACATTTTGCGGAGAAGTGTACTAATTTTTACATTTTAATATATTTTTGCAACACTTGTAAAAGATATATCATTGACAATGACCTTTAAACTATGAACCATATTTATATATTAGCCTTTTTATTGAGTCTACTTGAATACACAAAAGTTTTATTTATAGTATTCCTTATTTGTGCTTAACATGTACATATCTTTTTGAGAACCCAACCTGAGACTTTTGACGCATTCATTACTTCAATCTAGCTTTAGATGCACATGTATACACATATTTTAAGCTAGCATAAGCTAAGTAAGCACCTCAGACACGAGCAACACAAGTAATGAAATCGGACCAAAAATAGTGCATGACGTATAATTCGTCAATATGACAATAATACCCACACATGTTTGGCCAGTGAGGGGACTTAACCATTAAAACAAACTGGGTTAGTTATAAAGGATGATTTATGCAACAAAAACTAAACGTAAAGAATGAATTCGGTAACTTTTAAACATAAAGGATGTATCCTGTCATTTTTGGAAACCATAAAGCATAGAAGTAATGAGGCGACACATGTATTACGTGAGGGTTCTATGGGCGATGATATTTGCATTCATTTACGAACACATGTTTCTAGCGCACGTATTATAATTACATGTGTTAACTCGTATTAAATTAGAAAATAATTATTACCAGTCATAATGTATTGGAATGGGAATGGCATCAATAGGTCGTATCGGGCAATGATTATTATCAAAATGGCTTATAATTAACGGTGTTGAGTTGTAACTAGATATATTGGTTGTTAAATTGGGTTACAATCAGTGGCGGAGCTTGACCAAAAGTTTCGAGGGGGCGTAAAATGATGGGACCTAATTTTTTTCCTATCGTTATGTTTCGGGTCGATCGATTCGGGTCAAGTCAAATAATAATAGTTCCAAATAAAACTAAAAAAAATTCATTCATTCAAAGGACCTGTTCTTAGACATAAAAATTTGTGATTAAGTTTATTGTGTGGTGGGTAACCTAGGGTTAAACAAATAACAGTTAAAATATATTTACAAAAATACTCATCACTTATATACAAAGTGGTAACAAACTTTACTTTAATTTATATATTGTATAAATATTTAGGAAAAATAATTTGGGGAGGCGATCCTATATAATTTTTCCTAAATATTTATACAATATATAAATTAAAGTAAAGTTTGTTACCTAGGGGGAGGCGATCCTATATAATTTTAAAATTTTCGGACGAAAAATCGAAACCTATACACTTCTAACCGAAATATTAGGGTGGGCGGGTGCACCCCCGGGCACCAACAAACCTTCGCCCCTGGTTACAATTGGTCATATTAAATCCTAATGGCTTATAATTAACGGTGTTGAGTTGTAACTAGTTATATACGTCATGATAAGTTATATTAGATCTTAAGAGCTGTTATAACTCAATGGTGACATGATGAGCTTAATACGTGATATTATATTTTAATTGGATTATTTTATGTTGTGAAGAGTCATATTGTGACATGTTAAAATGCCCTAGACGTAGGGTCTCATAGTAGGATTTACTGTTTGGCACATAGTTCTTAAACTAGAAATTCATAGATAACTAACAAAATCATTCAAGACAAACAATTCTTAACATCCCAAAGAGTACATGCCAAAAGCCAAAACATAAGTCTTTGAATTTCATAATAGGGATATCTAAGATAACTATGGTGCCAGTTCACAAGATAGGATAATCTTGAATTTGATGCTCGTGATGTCTATAAAAAGCTCTTGAGCGGACTTATACTTTAACCAGGTGTGCATACAAAAAGTCAGCTCCGATGAGTGAATTCTAGTTTTATAAAAGCATGTACAAAACTTTAACATGTGTTATGTATAGTATATCATAGTATACATGACATATCATAACATAGCATTACATACATAACGTAATATATTATAACATGCATTCCTTTACGCATAGGAAAACTATAAAGGCACTACCTTATTCATGCTTATAGCGTTAAGTTTAGACGTTTTAAGCATTTAGCGTTAACTTAGATGTTTGTATTAACTTTAGACTCATTTGAGACTATAGTGTACGCTTGCATTAACTCTAGATGGCTTGATGATGCGTGTGTGGTGTGATATATATTTAAGTATATTTTAAGCCCTTTTTACACGTTAGTCAAGTTTTAAATTTATAAAACACGATATTTTACTAACACCAAACACACATATGGGCAAGTGCACCCATCGTGAGCGTAGTATAGTGTTGGTAAGATACCGGGGTCGTCCAAGAAAACAAGAGCTTTTAGTACCGGTTTATCCTTAACGTCTAATCAAATCAAAAAGTTTAGAAAAAGGTTTTAAACTAGAAAAATAAAAACTAACTAAAATACTGAAAAATAAAAATAAAAACAGATAGACAAGATGAATCACTTGGCTCCGACTCGTGTTTAGTGTAACCTTTGATTATTTCCACACTTTCGCACTATTTAAGAGATTATCTTAGTTATTGTAGTAGGCCCTTTTTTTGAAGGTGACGTTACCCTCAACCCAGTAGTTTGAGTCAGCAAGGATACAATCCTAAAGGGTCGGATTATTGAAAGATAATTAATTAAGTTATTAATGCGTATTGTGGTAGGCCCATCTTTTGAAGGTGACGTTACCATCGGCTAAGTAGTCTGAGTCAGCAGGGATACAGTCCTAAGTAGACGGGTTAAAGTATTAATAGTAGCTTACATATGAGGGAATCAAAGAGTTTGGACCCCCGCCATCCAATACCGGTAGGTATTGAAGGAGGTCCTACTAAATTTGACCCAGGTCCTTGCAGGATCTATACACTGAATAAGGCAAGACTCTTATCAAACCGTTCCCTTAACCCCCGACCAGGTAGCCAACATACCTCCATATAGACCGTGGAGATATGAATGGTGAAAATCTTTTATTTTATATAGACAGTAAAATAATGCCAAGACACCACGGACAAACAATAAGGAAGAATCACCTTCATCATAAGAAATTAGTTATTAAAGTCATTAATACATAACCAAGTAAAAAGTGCGAAAAGCTTAAAAATAAAAAGTATTACACTGGACACTTGTCTTCACCAAGTGATGTAAGAGACTTAGGCAAACATGGCCTTTGATTGTCAAGAACTCTTACGATCAATCTTGGATCCCGAGACGACTCACACACTCTATGATGGACAATGGATGATGGTGGTGGATGATGGTGTTGTGATGGCGGTGGGTGGTGAGTGAAGTGTGAGAGAGGTGGTGTGCCAAGGGATGGTTTGCAAATGAGCCAAGCACCCCTATTTATAGACTGAACAGTAGCTTGGGCACGGCACCGTGTCCAGTGGGCACGGCCCGTGTCCATCCTCTTCTCTGTCTTCATTAATTGCAGTTTGTCTGCATTAGTTGACCACGCCCCCGTGTCCCCAGGGCACGCCCCCGTGTGCAGAAGCATATCTGTACTATCAAGATTTGCCTGGATTCTGTGAATCTTATAGTTGACCACGGCCTCGTGTCCGCTGAGCACGGCCCCGTGGTGGGCGATGGAAGCTTCTATAGCTTTGTCTTTTATGCTGGCACTTGGGCACGCCCCCGTGTTCACCGAGCACGGGGCGTGTTCAGCCTTCTGTTCTCTTGTTTTGCTTGGGAAGATGCTTTCGGGGAGGTCGAGCATGCCACGTTAGTTCCTTTTCTTGTTTTTATGTGAGATTTAGCTGCCTTTTTGCTTCTTTTGTTAATTTGAGCTCATTTAATCCTGAAAATACAAAAGCAAGACAAAAGCACACTTTTTCCAACGTTAGTACTAAAAAAGGGTTAGTTTTATGCCACAATTGTTGTAATTTATATGTTGCATTTTGCACACATCAAATACCCCCACACTTGAATCTTTGCCTTTCCTCAAGCAAAACGCTTTATAATGTGGCTTTACACTCCCAAATGGAATGGGTAGAAGAGATGGTTTTTTGGCTTGTCATAGAGTGTCGGGATTTCCAAGATTCTTTATTAAGTTTATTTTTATTTATGTACAATCCTATTCATCATGAGTTATTTAAAACTTTTCATAAGATAAATTACTTATTAGGGCATAACATGCCTTTTTAAAATTTCATTTATATACAAGTTCACATACCTCACGGGGGATCACTCAACACTCGGCCGAATATGTATTTTAGTGAATCACTCGAGAGCGGCATGGAACTTACTCCTACCATAGGCTTGCCAAGCAATCAATTATCCTCCTTTTTAACTATAAACCTTTGTAAATATCAAGAAGACTTTTGGGTGAAGGGTTAGGCTTGGGTTAAAGGTAGGTGGTTGGGTTAGTGGTTAGTAGAAAATGGCGAAAAGCGTAAAAAGCATCGGTTTTCGTAAGACTTTTTATTTTTTTGCACGTTTTATTTTCATGAAGCTATTATTCAAACAAAGTTATTTTTGATGAACTTGCTTGTTTATTTCTTTTGGTTCATCATCAACATTTTATTTTTTTTGCAAAAGTCATAAGAAAAACCGAGCTTTTACTAAAACATAGGGTTAAAAATAAAAAGAGTTTTGGTGGGTGAAAAGGGTGTTTGTTTTTGGGTTAAGAAATGAAAAGGTTTAGGCTCAAAGGGGTTAACTAGGGGGATTTTGGGTAGGTGGTAAAAAAAAAGAAAAATAATGGTGTAGAAATAAAAAGGGTTAGTCCTAATGCCTCTATCATTTACTTACTTGGGTTTAAGTTGGTAAGGACCGGGAATGTATCGTCGTGGCAAGTTCTAGAGTTGCAAGAACCAAGCGGCTATTCACACAAGAAACGAAAAATGAGCATTTAGTTTAAAGATATGTATTTGTATGCTCAATAAAGGCTCAAAACTCACTTTTGTGGGAATGGGTTTTTATGTGATCAAGTATATATAATCAAATTTTAACTAAGCTTGTCATGCCTTTTCAAAATTTTCTTATGTTGGTTCTTTTTATCACGACGCTATCGGTTGTAAATTTTTAAAAATATAACCTTTTTAGAACTTGAAATTCCCAAGTTAAACCTAGACAAGTAAAAAAAAAATGAAAATTTGATTAGCGGTTCCAATAGAGTTTTGTGTAAGGCTTGTGATTAGGACTTGCGAGATTCAAAGTTTTAGCATCCCCCCCCCCCCCCACACACACACTTAAATTACACATTGTCCTCAATGTGTCCCAAAAATAAGTTTTTAGGTTGATTAAATGTGTAAAAATGTGTTAAAAAGCAAAATTTTATGTTACTGGGCGTCTGGACACGGCCCCGTGGTGTCTGGCAGCGGCGCCAAAAACTTGATGCGTGTGTGGTGTGATATATATTTAAGTATATTTTAAGCCCTTTTTACACGTTAGTCAAGTTTTAAATTTATAAAACACGAAATTTTACTAACACCAAACATACATATGGGCAAGTGCACCCATCGTGAGCGTAGTATAGTGTTGGTAAGATACCGGGGTCGTCCAAGGACACAAGAGCTTTTAGTACCAGTTTATCCTCAATGTCTAATCAAATCAAAAGGTTTAGAAAAAGGTTTTAAACTAGAAAAATAAAAACTAACTAACATGCTGAAAAATAAAATAAAAATAAAAACAGATAGACAAGATAAATCACTTGGCTCCGACTCGTGTTTAGTGTAACCTTTGATTATTTCCGCACTTTCGCACTATTTAAGAGATTATCTTAGTTATTGTAGTAGGCCCCTCTTTTGAAGGTGACGTTACCCTCAACCCAGTAGTTTGAGTCAGCAAGGATACAATCCTAAAGGGACGGATTATTGAAAGATAATTAATTAAGTTATTAATGCGTATTGTGGTATGCCCCTCTTTTGAAGGTGACGTTACCCTCGGCTAAGTAGTCTGAGTCAGTAGGGATACAGTCCTAAGTAGCCGGGTTAAAGTATTAATAGTAGCTTACATATGAGGGGATCAAAGAGTTTGGACCCCCGCCATCCAATACCGGTAGTAGGTATTGAAGGAGGTCCTACTAAATTTGACCCAGGTCCTTGCAGGATCTATACACTGAACAAGGCAAGACTCTTACCAAACCGTTCCCTTAACCCCCGACCAGGTAGCCAACATACCTCCGTATAGACCGTGGAGATATGAATAGTGAAAATCTTTTATTTTATATAGACAGTGAAATAATGCCAAGACACCACTGACAAACGATAAGGAAGAATCACCTTCAACATAAGAAACTAGTTATTAAAGTCATTAATACATAACCAAGTAAAAAGTGCGAAAAGATTAAAAATAAAAAGTATTACACTAAACACTTGTCTTCACCAAGTGATGTAAGAGACTTAGGCAAACATGGCCTTTGATTGTCAAGAACTCTTACGATCAATCTTGGATCCCGAGACGACTCACACACTCTATGATGGACAATGGATGATGGTGGTGGATGATGGTGTTGTGATGGTGGTGGGTGGTGGGTGAAGTGTGAGAAAGGTGGTGTGCCAAGGGATGGTTTGCAAATGAGCCAAGCACCCCTATTTATAGCCTGAACAGTAGCTCGGGCATGGCCCCGTGTCCAGTGGGCACGACCCCGTGTCCATCCTCTTCTCTGTCTTCATTAATTGCAGTTTGTCTGCGTTAGTTGACCACGCCCCCGTGTCCGCTGGGCACGCCCCCGTGTGCAGAAGCATATCCGTACTATCAAGATTTGTCTGGATTCTGCGAATCTTATAGTTGACCACGGCCCCGTGTCCGCTGAGCACGGCCCCGTGGTGGGCGATAGAAGCTTCTATAGCTTTGTCTTTTATGCTGGCACTTGGGCACGCCCCCGTGTTCACTGAGCATGGGGCGTGTTCAGCCTTATGTTCTCTTGTTTTGCTTGGGAAGATGCTTTCGGGGAGGTCGGGCATGCCACGTTAATTCATTTTCTTGTATTTATGTTAGATTTAGCTGTCTTTTTGCTTCTTTTGTTAATTTGAGCTCATTTAATCCTGAAAATACAAAAGGAAGACAAAAGCACACTTTTTCCAACATTATTACTAAAAAAAGGTTAGTTTTATGCCACAATTGATAGAATTTATATGTTGCATTTTGCACACATCACTTGACAACCTTAAGTATAGACCATCTTTAGACACATACTTTAAAAAACTTTATACTCTACCCTTTTACCATTATACTATACCTTACACACGTGAGATTTGTATTTTAGCAAAATGTTAACTTTAGACATATTTCTTGAAAATATTCCTGACACCTATAAGGCTAGAAGCCAAAATTATTCCAATCCTAAAGACTATTCTCTTATGTAGAATGCACACATTTTTTTAAAACACTTTAATGAGCATACATATGACCTTAATGAATCTATCAAAAGGGGTATGGATAAACTCAACTGTAAGAACTAGTTATTAACTAGTGGTGTTCCCCGTGTTTCGCTGCGGGCTTTTGATCGGTATCGGTTTGGTTTGGTTTGTCAAGGTATCGGTATGATTCCGGCACTCAATGTAGCAAACGAATATACTTGCATGTCTGGAAAACCAAAAAAATACTATAGCTTATGGTACTAAAAAATATTCTATCGGGATACGTCAGAAAAACCATATTAACAAATACTCTATCAATAACAATGTTCTTCAGACGGTACTAAAAAATGTTCTATTGGGATACGTCAGAAAAACATATTAACAAATACTCTACCAATAACGATGTTCTTCAGACGGTACTAAAAAATGTTCTATTGGGATACATCAGAAAAACCATGTTAACAAATACTCTACCAATAACGATGTTCTCAAGACGGCAGCGGTTCAGTTTGTCATGGTAAAGAACAACTATATAAACACGTTTGAATTACACTTTTATCGAATAATAGACAAAATGTAAGCATGTCGTAAAGGTATATACGAAATTAAGAAAAAAAGCAATATAAATAATAGTAACAATTAGAATAAAATAATTGTTGAATACTAAAAATAAAGAAATAAATTTAACAATCATTGTTCATGTAGTTGAATTTTGTTATAGTATATAAAGTCGAATTTATATCGACACGAATTAGAAAGTCGAGGAGGTAAAAAAAATCTAAGAAACCAAATGTAACTACCATACCCCATGCTAATTGCTAAGTGGTAAACAGATGGTGACCAAATTAGGAAATAAACGTAAAACAAAAACTAATAAAAAGAATTCAAAACTTTATTGTAAAATAAATAAATAAAAACACCCACAAAGGACAAAAGAAAGGTACTATTCATCACCTTGTTATGAATTAATATATATAAAGAATTCTATAAATTGAATACTATTAACACCTTCCAAAACAACCTTTCAACTAAATCAAATCTTTTCAAAGGTTCACATGTGACATGGTCAACTTTTGACATGACATAAGAGGTCAACATGCCAACTCTCGCACAAGTCCTTCATGCGAGATCTTTGACATGACACAGTTCTCGCATACACATAACTTTTCGCATTGATAGTTATGTGAAACTACTATGCGAAATCTATCATGCGAGAACCTTCTATATAAAAAATTGCAAATATTAGCATGCGAAAAGTATTATACAAGAACTATCATGTGACACTACAATGCGAAAATTCATCACGTTGGATCTCACTTGTGTTCTTCTTCGTTAAAACCCTAAAAAGTTGTTATGGTGGCTCTCACAACGTTGGTCTATAAAGACACTATACAAACCTCATGTAACAAAACACCTCTAAATCCTCGTCCAACATGATCTCATCCATAATCGTTTGTAAATACACAAGCATTATGCGAAAACTTCACCTTTAACTCTTGGCGACCAAACAAACAAGCTCAAATCCTCTTTTTAAACAATGAACACCTCAACAACGCTTGTTTCTAATCTTGGATAACAAACCCAATTGTCAACTACACTTGGTGTAAATGACGAATAAATGTCGGTTCATCAATTCTTTTAAATTTTTTTTTTCAAATGTCTTAGTTCCATGTTTATTTACATTTGTGTTGGTTGCAAAACTTGCACAAGAAGTTGGATTTCCATTGGAGTTCACAAGTTTTTGCAAGTCGAATGAATTTTCGCATCAACCTCATCCTATATATATATAGGGAGGTTCATTTGAGAAGAAAATTTAATTGAGAAGAAAAAGAACAAAGGGTACAATTGTAAAATGTTAAGTAGTTTTTCATTCATCTTATTTATTACTATATATATATATATATATATATAGGGTCAGGATTTAGGGAAAACGGTGAAAAGTGTGAGAACAGTGAGAACTATTTTGGTGTTGATATGTGACATTAACGCTAAATTACACTACGGGTAATATTGTCAAAAAAACTCACTCACATGAACTGGGTGTTCAAATAAAACGCCATAAAACACTTAATTCAGAAAAACGCCATGAAAATACCCAGTTAAAAACACCATATGTCACACCCCCAAAATACCACATGCGGAAACCCCCGTGAGGCGTGTGACGTATCAGGATCTAGCCACTAATCACATTGAACTCATAGCAAGATTTCAAATAAAAGTTTTCATTCATTAAAATAAAGTATTACAAAACATTAATTATAACTCAACGTATTCAGCGGAAGCAATGTTTAATGTTTAATCAAGTCAAAGCCCAAGCGTATGTAACCAATTAGTCTTGTTTCGTATTTTCATGTATCTCTACCCATGACCACTGCAGCATCCCAGACAGCAAGTTCCATAGCCACATATCTAATAACCTGCGAGCATGCAGACAAGTGTATCAGCACAAAGCTGGCGAGTTCACAGTTTTTGTAAAAACGTTTAGTTGCCAAGTGTTTAATTCAATTCAAAGCAATGTTGATAATAACTCGAGTATCGCAAGATGGCGTCAGCTTGTTTGCCCGTCCCCAATGCCCCTATCAAGCATTGGTCATGATTTAAGTTCATTAGTTCACGCTCGTCCTCTCAGGTACGGTGTGAGGTTGCCAAGCCTAATAGCGCTATCAACTAATATCCCGTTACCTCTCAGGTAACTAGTTCGGTAGAAGATGGGACTTAAGGTGATAGGAGTGAGTGTATTATCCAGCATCCCAGTTTAACCTAGAAAAGACGTATTCCTCTCAGGAATACCCGTTTGTTTGTCCCACCCACCGGGACGCATGCTCAAAGAGTAGTGAACTCACCTTAGATTGCTCGGTATGTTATGTTACCTGTTCCAAGTTGGTCAACCAAACCCTACCGTCGTTACCAAAGATAGTCAGTTTCGTATACACATAAATCACGTAATCTCTTTACACATTATCCAAGTAGTGAACAAATAAAGCACGTATCATCATACATGTCATACTAGTTAATCATGCAATACATCAATCCATATCGTTATGCAGCAAGTATTCAAGTTGTATTCAAAGTTCACACCACAAGTTCATGTTTCACTAACACTTAACAGTTAACTTGTCACTCTCAAGAGTGTGCGATTAATCCTGATTCGTGCGGTTCACAAGTTTCCTTGGCCCAGACCCAGTGAACAGCCCAACCCAATGTGTGATCAAATGTTAATATGCGGCCCATTAATGTGGTTCAGCCCAACGAAGTGTGCGGCCAGATTTCCGAGTGTGCGACCGGGTCTCTAATGTGCGACCGAGTTACGTCTAGTGGCCCAACACCCAGCGGCCCATGAGAAACTGTGCGACCAAATGAGGGTGTGCGGCCTCGTATTAGTGTGCGACCTTGGGTCGGTGTGCGGATTCCATTACACCTTGCCATAATTTACGGGTCAAATCCCAACTACCCATGTTTCCAAATACTTAGAATAACCTACTATAGATTCACATCAACCCTAACTGACAGCCGTTACCATCATATCAATACAATCAATGTGCACATGAATTCTAATCATCGCCTATCAGTTTCATTATGATTCAAGTTTTAAACAAATCAACATCACATTAGTTATCATCATCAGTAATCCAGCAAGGCCCTAACTAACATTTAATCAATTCCAATAGATGAAGACCTCCTATAATCATTCAATCAATCCATGACAAATCATTATAATTTAATTCCCATACCCTACTAACATATGTATGACAATCTTTCTAATCGACATAAATCCAATGCACATCAGATTATGTATGGATCCCTAAACTTCATATAGTCACAACATATCATATAACAATTTCGATTAGATCAAGAACATCAATCTATACGAACAATCAAAACTTCACATCCTACAATCCCTAATCTATCGACCACTACCAAGAAGTGGTGACATAAATACCTCCCTACAAGTCATGAATTAAGAATTCTCACAACACCTCTAGACTGATCTCAACAGTTGCTAACAAAATCACCCAGCGATACCCCTAGGTTAATGGATTTAATGTATGTGATTGTACATTTATAAGTGTTATTGATGAGCACATGTCTTTTGTCATTTCAACAAACATAATGATTTCTTTGAATGAAGATGACAAGGATTATCTAATTAGTGGAATTTCAAGAGGATTTTGTACTTCTAGTATATGAGGTGTCTAGTTTGCCCTATATACACGAATACAATTTTTAAGAGACTGTTATGAGAAGCAGAGCTTACTCAGCGATATTTTTTAGAGGGAATTGATGCCAAAACGATAAATTAGAAAACAATATAGTAATAGTAAAGGGGCAGGAGGTGCATTGTTGTATCATGTATGTAAGTCAAACCGAGAGGTAACACTACTTTTTTGGTCGTTAAATTGCTGGAGTGCCAACAATAGACAACAGGTCTCCAAATTCCAATGATGGCAACGACCAGAAGACGTATTCCACATCGCCAACACCATACAAGCCATTCTTCACCAAATAGCTCATAGATTATAACCTAGCATGTGTACTAAAGGATTCTTGAGTGGTTGGGGGTTCTAATCAAATAGCGGACATTGATGTAGAATTTGTAGGTCCCCTTGATGTATGGATCTTTCACAGAATTGTCTTTCCAATCAAGAGTGCGGAATCCTCTTGATCAGAATATATTACAGAAACGAGTAGAAACAGAATTTCTCAATCAAACGGGTCTTCTATTGATTATCCAACTTGCAGTTTACAATCAATTCAAGACCTCACAACCTCACAGCCACTATCTGTGATCTTGCTACTAACCCTAATTTCGTTTTTCCTCTCTCTCTAGACTTTCTCTCTCTAAAATTCTCTAACCCCCCAAACCCTAATCACAAAAACATGTTTATATACCACATGTCTGTGAACTGGGCTTCCTACATGGACTAGGCCATTTTCCAAGCCCATTACAACAAATAACTCACTAATCAATAAGCTAAGCCCAATACAAAATATCCAAAGACTAAATAATTAAACTATTAAGCTGTTGTCACCGAATATGCACCAACAGACTCCCCCTTGACAATAGCTTCATAGTGTAACTTTGTCTTCAAACATCTTGTGTTCTTTTGGTCTTTGGATAGCGTCAGCTACACAGCTTCTGACATCAACAGACTCCCCCTTAGCAGATGCTTCCAATCTCCAAAACTTTAATTCATTTGTAGATCAGTTAGATAGCAATCCTTGGTTAAGCAAGTAAGCTCCAACTCTTCATATCTCTTTCTCTCTGCAATGTAGTAGAAGGATCCTACCATGCATCTTCACATATCTTTACTCTCAATCTGCACTTTACTTGTATTCTGCACTTCTTTTTGATAACTGCATCAATCTGTTTAGCAACACAAGCAAGTATCTCGAAAAACCATTAGTCTTTTTCACATTTAAAGATAAACAAATATTTTATCTTATCATGCAAAAACAACAACCCATCAGTTTAAAATGGAAGTCTTTTAAAAAAAATATTTTTGGTATTTTTGATATTTTAAGAAAGCAGTAAACTATTTACAAAAGCAATAAACACTCTTTTTTTATGAGAATCACCGGTAAGAAGATCATATCAGCACAATCAAACTGTTTCACACTATTAGATAATTCTTTATTTAACTTTTCGTGAAAAGCAGTCCAAGACGATTACCAGTATGTTTGTCCACTTAAACAAAATGCATGAACATTTCAAGTACCATTACCGTATGATACGTTAAGGTAATTTTTATTACTGATATACTAGTGTGTCCCACTTCAGGATATACCCCCGCGATCAAGGTATGCACAAAGATTCATCGTAGTAGGTGAGTATACTGAATTCATCCGTTTTTTTTTCAACGTTTAGATAATTGGTGAACAGGTCAGTACTTCCGTACAGCAAAGAGACCAAAATATCTAACGAGGGATATGACAAATACCATTTTTTTTGTACGATTTATGCATTTTGCACATTTGAATAACTCTCTTTGAGAGCTTCTTCATTTAAGGGTTTTGGCATTTTTAGCTCTTTTAAGATATCCTGGGTGTGTCTAGGTCAGCATGTATCTGGATGCAGCAGAAGGACACCCCTGATATCCCCTGATGAAATAACAGTATAAAGACCCAAAACTTCAGATTTTGGCAATCTATCAACGCAAGATTTAAGGTCATTAAACCATACACCACTGATGTGTTCCCCACTCATACTCAGTTTATTTAGGTTTATATCACATTGGTAAGTTTATTATTTCATGCTTTTGCCTACTGGTACATCATATGATGAAGCTGCTATCACACTTAAGCATTTTAATTTCATTTTCAGTGTGACAGTCTAACTTGCCGATGTACTATCATTTCTTCTTTTTCACACAGTGATAACTCATTTTTGATTTTCTAGTTTTTTTTTATGTTTTTCATTTTTCAATGTTTTTGTATTTTTTATTTTTAACTTACTAACTTACTCCCCCTAAACTCACGCACTATCTAAACTCTTTTTGGCTTAGGGAAATTTCTCCCCCTAAATTTTTGTTTTTATAGAGCAAGTTTCAAAAACACCAATTTAAACACAAACAGACTCCCACTTTAACCTGACAATAAGTTTTTCAATGTTAAAGTTTAGAATAATCATAACAATCACTAAAGTAAATAATTCGTTACCAATTTTAACCTATTATTCACCTCAGACACTTTACAGGAATAACCACTGTCGAACACATCAACAGTCCTTCTTGGCCATCCTGCACACACTCAACAACTTAGTTAGACTTAACAACCCAAACCTGACCGGTTTTGGGCTGACCATGTAAATCCACATACGAAGCTTCTAACCAATATCCATCACACCTTACTTGTGTCTTGGATGTCGTTGTTGAACAAGATTTATAACTTCCACTAGGTCTTTGATCACGAGAGTTCCAATAAAATCTCGGATTTTCTGACCTTTGAAAATTATTATCTTGATACCTTCTTCTCACATTATTATACCATGAATTTTGGAAAAATTTTGGATGTTGTTGAACATTCGAGTTACTGAAACCCCTGTGTTCGTTTCTTTGTTGAAAATTTCGATTACCAGCAGTTTGGTATCGATTTTGATATCCAAAATTTCTATTTTGACTCTAAAACCGATTTGATTTACCATTATAATGACTAAATTGTGGAGAAATACTTCTTGGTCTATTAAATCTTCTTGATGTTGAAGTCTTTGATTGAAATCTTGGTTGATTACTTTGACAATGTGGTTGCACATTATTATTTAAACCAACTCGATTTCCATCTTTAACCTCATCAACTTTTTGTTTATTTTTCTTCAAAGGACAACAACTTGCCACGTGCCCTTTGTTGTCACATCTAAAACAAGATTTTGTCTTATAATTTCTCTTTTTCTTAAATCTCTTTTTAAATGTTTTCTTCTTTTCGTCTTCAGTATCCTCATCCGATTTATGAGGTGTACTGCTAGACTCAACAGATTCTTTCAAAGTAACTGGACTATTTGGCAAGTCCACAGCTATCGGATCCACTACAGCTGGTGTAGTAGGCACAAAATCAATTAACTCATTTTCATCGGGTAAAAAAGAGTAGCCTTGATTTTTAGAAGATGAGGCTTTACTAAACCCCAAACCCTTTTTATCATTACTCTTTTTCAAACTTGCTTGAATTTGAGTCCTAACTAATGAAGATTTTCCAAACTTGTCTAACTTTCCTTTAAGTTCAAGAATTTGGTCTTGTGCAACGGCCAATTCCCTGCACTTATCAGAAAATTCATTAGTTTTGTCCTTCACAGTTTCACGAGCCAAATCAATGATCTGTAACAGTTCATTGACTTTGCTTGTTAAACTGCTGATTTTTTGTTCATTTGACTCGAGTTTAATTGAACAATTTGACTCTCGTTTAATCAAAAGAACATTTGACTCTTTCAATTTTTCCAATTCAGCTAACAGAATTTTGTTTTGCTCCGATAGTCTGTTAACTTGACCTTGTAGTTCAGTACAATTATGACATGTATGACTTACAGATTCTGATGATACCTTCACCTCTGCTGTTGTTGGATCTGAGTTTGGTTTTGATTGTATTTTACGTTTGAGATTAAGATGGAAATGAAAGAGTTGTGCAGCGGAATTAATATGAAAACAAACTTTGCATACAATCAAACGAGAGTATTGCTTTGATCAAGACATTTTCCACAAGGAACCGAATGATTGAATTATCTTTCAACAACGATTACAAGTAATGCTTGAATACAAACTCCCCCTCAGCCAGAGCTCAGTGTTTGTTCGTGCAAAGAAGACGGTATTGCAAAGAGCTAATAGAACAGTACAGAGCACTGTTCTATTTATAGGCACTAGCAAACCACTGAGCATCTAATGCTGACGTCACCATGAAAGTGACATCTAACCTCCTAACAAACTCTAACCTCTGATCTATACAAACACTGCTATGCTAACTACTGCTATTACATTTCATTACAAACAGACTATATAATAGATGATGCAACCTTCCACTGCTGTGAACCCAGCAGTACTTGTCCGGATTAGCAGTGCTTGACTCAAGGCAGTAGATTGAATCAGCAGGGCTTTAGTCTTTCATCAGGTCTTTACTTGAGCAGCAGTTGTAGGTCAGCAGTTTGCACGATCAGCAGATAGGAGGTCAGCAGTTGTTGAAATCACTATCAAGGGGAGAGATTTGTATGAACCATCTGTAAACGTCTGCTTATTCTGGATCCACTGCTCTGACCCAGTTTTGGCTTTAATTGTCTGTTCCTCTTGATAGGGTTCAATCCCAACAATCTCCTCTTGGAACAGATAATGCCAAAACTCTTCATTATTGTGGAGTGTTTATTGCCTCATCAACAGTTCCCTTATCTGACCTTTAAATTGTAGTTCAAAGTCTAGGGCATCTGTGTCTTCATCATCCCTGCTAAGTGGAAGATCAAGGAGATCCTGCAAATCTTCAAGACTCAGGCCAAGAGCTTGTTCCCTTGATATTTTCTTCACTTATCCACCAGACCTGAGCAAAGTCAATACGCAGGTCTGTTTGTCAGTTTCCCACTTTTGTATTTTTGAGCCTGGTGGGTTTCTTGGGAGATGTTTATTTGCTGAGGTATTTAGTGAGGCTGGCCTATTCATAACTGGCTTAGCAGTACTTGCAGTTTGATCCAAACCAAGAGTTTCTATGATCATTTTCTTTATGCCTTCTTTTACAAGGTCATCTCCTTTTATCAACTCTTGGATGGTTTCACCTCCCAACTGTTTGTGTACCCTTCTTTTATAGATGGCAACACCAGTTGGGGCAGTGGCTCTCCTGATTTGCAGCTTTGTTGGTCTTTTGGAAACCTCTGCTTCAGGATAGTCAGGCTTTTGAGGAACATTTGGATCTTTCTTTCTTAGTTCCTCCAACCTTTTGTAGGTGGCCCTGACCACATCTTCTTTCCATCTAGCAATTTGTCTTTTGTTTCCATAATATTCAGCAGCAACCAGTTCCTCTTTCATTCTTTTTAGTTCTACCTGTTTGTCAGGTACATTCTTTCTAAACTTTGCCCAGTCAGGAGGAGTGTGAGTGACCTTCCTTTTTATCATGTCTTGAATTCTTGCAGCTTCATCTTCAAGCTCAGGAACAGTCCACTCTTTGTACATGTATCTCTCTCCTTTGTACTTCTTGTGAGCCATGATGCTTTCAATGTAGTCTTTCTTCAAAGTTTCAGCTGCTCTTTCTGAAATTTGTTGACTGACATTTTTTGCAAATTGTTCTAGGGATCTGACCTGTGTGAGCAGATATTGATAGTTTCTTGAAATTTCTTTTTCAGATTTCCCTTGTGTGTTTCTTTTTGAGATATCCTCTGCTTGCTTGGCCTTGATTTTCAAATATTCATCAACATTTTTAGTCCAGGGATATCCTTTGATTGATGGCAAACTCCTTTTGGCAGGGTCATCCTCATAGTAAAAGGATTTTATTTCTTCTCTAACAGCTGCTAGTTCAAGAGGAAATTGAACACCTGCAGGAGGTAAGGGCTTGTACATTTGAACTGAAGAGAGAGGAACAGGTTTTGGTATTGTGACAAGAGCTAAAGATTTTGAAGATGTTTGTGGTGGTGAAGTGTCATCATCTTTGAGAATTAGCCTTCTCCTCTTTGTTTGAGGAGGGGCTGATGATGTTTTGGATGGAACAGTGGTGGTGGATGTAGTGGCAGTGGTTTGTGATTGACTAACAGTTGTTGAAACAACTGGTGTTCCAACCACTGTCGTCTTTACAGCAGATGTTATAACAACTGCTGTCTTCTGCCTTTTGGCAGGAGGTGGTTTTGTTTTTGGTGGTGATGGTGGTAAAGCAGTGACTGTAGTGTGTGTTGAAGTGGTGTGTGTTGAAGTGAGAGCAGATGTTGAAACCACTGAAGTACCAACAGTAGTGGGTACAACAGGAGTTACAACAGCTGTTTTAGGTGGTGGTTTTGGAACAGACTTTGAACGTCTGGTTGGAATGGATTTGGGTAGCCTTACTCTTCTTGTAGGCTTCTTCTTTTCATCAACAAGATTTCCATCATCTTTTGACCCTGAAGTACCCTGATCCGGATAATCCACCCTGGCTTTCCTTTTGGCCTCTCTATCCCTTTTTACACTTGCAACTGCTTCTGCCAGTGCATTTGTGGTCACATCAATTTTCTTGCTTCCATCTGGCAAAGGGATCTGTTTGGTCATGTTTGCATTTTCTGGTTCAATGTAGAGACCATCCTCTATTCCCTTCTTTTTCCACTCCTGAATTTTCTCCCCCTTTTTGGCATTATCTGAGGAAAGTTGATCAATGAAGAGAACTGTTGGAGGAGCAGTGCCAGTGGTGTGCAGGATCTGAGTTTTGAGAGCCTTTAGATCAGCCTGAGTGTTCTTGAACCTTGACTCCATTGCATTTCTCAGTTGTTGAACATGTTTTTCATGTTGCTGATCTGCTATTTGTGCTTGTTGATGGAGAAAAGGTTGAAATAGATTCCAGAGCTCATTTGTAGCAGGTGCTTGTTGTGGAGCAGGTGCTTGAGGTGGAACAGCAGTGGATTGCATCTTTTGAGTTTTCAACACCTGCTGTAGCATGTTTTTAAGATCTGCAACAGATGTATCCAACTTTTCAATTCGTTCCGTCAAATCCTGATATTTTAAATCATCACCCAATTTAATGGGATCATCTGATTTCCCACTAACAGTGGTTTTATCAGTGGTTGAGGTAGGGAGTGTACTCCAAATACTAACCACTGATGCCCCTTTTTCTTGGTACTGGGGTCTTCTTCCTTCAACACTTGACAACCTTTTGATGTTGCCAGTAGGATAAATAAATCCACTGGTGGTTGGCAGAGGTGCTATGTAAGGAATTGCCTCCAAGGAAGTCTTATTAATGTAACCACTGTCCAACTGTAAACCAATGGGTTCAACAGTTGTAGTGGCTGCTTCACTTGGACTACCACCAAGAGTTACTTGTAACTCAAGGGGTCTAACCTCCTCAGGTTGTGTTGGTGGGTTAGCAAAGATTGATACATCAGACCCAGTCAGTTGTTGAGGTATATTCTCATTGATAGGTGATTGAGAAGGACTGGTTAGCGCCTGGTTCAAATCAATTGCATCCAACAGCAGTTTAGTTGGTGGGGGAATTGTGGATGTGATGTTTGGTGAAGAAAGAGGATTTGCTCTGGGAATTGAGCTGTGGATGATGGAAACGAGTGTTTCCAGAGCATCATGATGCGGTGTCCCAATGTATACAACCTGATCTTTTTGTGAAGAAGCAGGAGGAGTTTCGGTTATAGGTTGAGATATTTGTACCAACTGCTGTGAGGAAGTAGCAGCAGTGGTTTCTTGTGACATTTGTGTTGTCACAGGCAGTAGCTCTGGTATCTCATCCTCCAGAGTTGCCTTTTTGATGGGTTTTGGGGGTTTTTGAGTTTTTCTTTTTGGCTTTTTGGTGATTGTAGGTGTGGGTTTCAAAGCAGTTGTGCTGCCACTTTGATCACCTTGAGCAGTGGGCTTAGCAGCAGATACCTGAGGAGCAGTGGTAGCTGCTAAAATCTGCTCAGGCACCTATGCTTGTGTTTTGCAAGGTGTTAACATTCTTGAAAAAGTTTCAGTTGTTAAACTGTTTATTTGAGTAGAATCACCTTGGTTTATTGCAGCTAAATCATCCTTACTGAATTTCTTTTCAAAATAGTAACTTAAAAACCTAGGAAACAGTAAGAATGATTTTGTTTCAACATTATTAACCAAATCTTTAAAAATTTCCCGAGAATAGTTAAAATTTTCTTCTTGAAGAATTGCATATCCCAGATTTTGAATCTTTAAAGGGATTTCATTGAAAGAGGTGGTTTTGTTTGAAACACATAGTAGGAGGGTATGAAATAAAAATCTGGTTGCAGAAGGAAAATAACCTTTTTGTAAGGTAAGTTTCTTCATCATTGTGGCTTCATACCCTCTTTCAATGAAGTCAGTTTGTAACTCTTTTTTAGTAAAAGAAGTTTTACCTTCCTGATCACCGAGTTGAAAGACCTCTGAAATGGATTGTGGCGTGATTTGGACAGCTTTACCCTTTATAGAAGAGTGTATGATGGTTGCAGTGTCTCCTTGTTTTTCAAGGGTTGCATTCTTCCAGAACTCTCTTTGGGTCGCCAAATAGATTGGTGCATCGGCGGTTAACAAAGTTTTGTACTTTGATTTTGCCATTTTGGTGATGATAGAATCGAAAACATTGGTGGTTCCTGGTTTTGTGAGAAGACCCAGGAGATTGTGAGATGGTTTATATGGGATTTCAGTGGAGATTGCCTTTTGAGAGGCTGTTTTCGATGTGGATTTGGATGAGGGTTTTGCAGATGGCTTCGATTTTGTCATTTTGAAGATGATGATCGAAGAAATTTGTGAAGAAATGAGATGAAAAACTGTTTTGAGAAGAGAATTTTTAAGAATTCAATTCGACAGTAAAACCCTGTTTTTGATGTGAAGTGGGGGTTTTATAGAGGAAAAAGTGAAGCCTGACGTGGCAGCGGTTACAAAAGTACTGACCACTATGTACTGCCCACATGCCAAACTCTGATGAAATGAAGGACAGTACTTTTATGAAAGTTACTGATGAAGGCAGTGGTTACAACGGTAAAATGGAAGCAGTGGATGATTTTCACTATCAGTGGATAGCATATCGGTGGATAAGACACTGCTTTTTAACAACAGAGTTTATCAAGGAAATGAGAGAGCAGAGGATGGCTTTCAGCAGTGGACAAATTTTGAAGCAGAGCAGACTTTTGAACAAACAGTGGTTAATGGCAGACTTTTAAGGATTTTAATGAAAATTTCATTTTTAGCTATTTTTAAGGATGGATTTTTGATTTTCTGAAAACATTTTAGTGCTTTTATACATAGAAAAACAAGATGTTGCTTGTTATTCCATGTTTAGCATCCCAATTCTAGAGACCAAGCTTTCAAAGGTGGCTGTATCAAGTGCTTTTGTGAGCACATCTGCCAACTGGTCTTTAGTTGGGACATGATGCAGAGAAATCAAACCTTTTTCATAGCAATCCCTCACAAAGTGATGTCTGATGTCGATGTGTTTGGTGGTTGAATGGGAAACTGGATTTTTGATGATATTTTCTGCTGCCTGGCTGTCCAACATGAGTGGTGTCTTTAAGGCAGTGATACCAAAATCCAGTAACTGATTTTGAAGCCACAGGAGTTGGGCTGTACAGCTTGCAGCAGCAATGTATTCAGCTTCAGCAGTGGATGTTGAAACTGCTGCTTGCTTTTTGCTTTGCCAAGAAACCAAGCAATCACCTAGAAACTGGCACCCTCCTGATGTGGACTTCCTTGTGGTGTGACATCCAGCAAAGTCATTGTCTGAAAAACCTGAAAGCTTGATGTTCCCATTAGCTGGATACCAGATACCAAGTGTGGGAGCACCTTTTATGTATCTGAAGATCCTTTTTACAGTAATGAGATTTGATTTTCTGGGAGCTGATTGACTTCTTGCACAGACACATGTTGCAAACATGATGTCTGGTCTAGATGCAGTTAGGTACAATAAAGACCCAATCATGCTTCTATAAAGTGTTTGGTCAATCAGCTCATCTTTTTCATCAGACATGACCAGCTTATTTGTTGCCATGGGTGTGCTGCATGGTTTACAATCATTCATATCAAATTTGGTCAAAAGTTCTTTAGCATATTTACTTTGATGAATGAAAGTTCCATTTTGCATTTGCTGTACTTGGAGACCAAGAAAGCATTGCAGCACACCCATTGCACTCATTTCAAACTCAGCTGTCATGAGTTCTCTAAACTCTTCACACATTGTGTTACATGTGCTTCCAAAAATAATGTCATCCACATAAATTTGGACAATCATTAAATCCTTCCCTCTCCATTTTAGAAACAGTATTTTATCAATGGTACCTCTTTTGAAACCATTTGAGAGTAGGAAGTTGGAAAGAGTTTCATACCAGGCCCTTGGTGCTTGTTTCAGGCCATACAGGGCTTTGTTCAGCCTGTAGACATGATCTGGATAAAATGGATCCTCAAAACCTGGAGGTTGACAAACATACACCTCTTCTTGAATTGTACCATAGAGGAAAGCACTTTTGATATCCATTTGAAACACCTTCATATTGTGGTTGACAGCAAAGGCCAGGAACAGTCTAATGGCTTCCAATCTTGCAACAGGGGCGAATGTTTCATCATAATCAATCCCCTCTTCCTGTCTGTAACCTTGAACCACAAGCCTGGCTTTATTCTTGACAACAATACCCCTTTCATCAGTTTTGTTCTTAAAGACCCACTTTGTGCCAATGGGACTAACCTCTTCTGGCAGTGGTACAAGCTCCCATACTTGTTGTCTTTTAAACTGTTGGAGCTCCTCTTGCATGGCTTCTACCCAGCTGTTGTCTTTCAGTGCCTCTTGGTACTTGACTGGCTGATGGAGTGATAGAAAACCAGCAAAAAGACCAATGTTTTGGGTTTGGCTTCTTGTGAGCACCCCTTCATTTATGTTGCCAATGATTTGATCAGGTGGATGAGATCTCAAGAAGATTAAATCTCCTTGGTATGGTATGATGGCATTTGTTGGTGAAGGCTGCAAATGTGTATCATCTGAGCTAACCACTGCTGGGGACTTTGATGATCCAGCAGTGGCTTCAAAAGGTGGTGGAATAGGAGGTAATGAAGTGGACAACTGCTGACTTTTATCCACTGTTTGAGGACTTTTGTCAGAAGTGTTTGAAGATGTGGAAGCAGTGGTTGATGGGCTACTTTGGTCAACAACTGTTGAGGTAGCAGTGGTTGAGCTTTGACAACTGTTTTGAACAGCTGATGCTTTTCCCTTTGTAGCAGACCTTTGAGGGATGATGATTTCATACCCATAGTCTGGTGTTGTATCCTCTGATGGACCTGCACTGTTAGTCTTGACAGCAGTATTTTCAAAAGTAAATTTTTCAAGATCAAACAGATCTGCAGGATTTGCTGGGATTTTCATTGATGAAAGTTCATTGAACTTTACATTCAAAGTCTCCTCCACTGCCTTGGTCCGTGTATTGAACACTTTGTAGGCCTTGGCAGTGGTTGAGTATCCCAAATGATAACCACAATCAATTTTGGCTGCAAATTTTGAAATGGAATCTTTTAAGTTCAAAATAAAGCATGGGCAGCCAAACACCTTGAAGTAAGAGATCAGTGGTTTGATTTTATACAGAATTTCATAAGCAGTCTTTTTGTGCCTGGGGTTTATTAAAACTCTGTTCTGAACATAGCAAGCAGTATTTACTGCCTCTGCCCAGAAAGTTAATGGCAAACCTGAATCAGCAAGCATGGTTCTGGCAGCCTCAATCAAAGTTCTGTTCTTCCTTTCCACTACCCCATTCTGCTCTGGTGTTCTAGGGATGCTGTACTGCCTTACAATCCCTTTCTTTAAACAGAAGGCATCCAACTCCTTATTTTTGAATTCTGTGCCATTGTCACTCCTGAAGCTTTTCACTGGAAGGTCAAATTGCTTTTCAACCTGTGTCACAAAGTCTTGCAAAATGCCTGCAGTCTCATCTTTTGAGTGTAAAAAGAAAGTCCATGTAAACCTAGAAAAGTCATCAACAATAACCAAACAATATCTTTTCTTTTTGAGGCTCATGACTTGAACTGGGCCAAACAAGTCCATGTGTAGCATCTGCAAACACTGGGTTGTTTTGGACTCTTCAATGGACTTGTAAGAACTTTTATGTTGTTTTCCTTTTAAACAGGAAATGCAATGTTCAGGACATGAAAACAATTTTTGTGGTAGCCTCTCACCAAACCATTTTTTGAAATTTCAGTGATTGTCTTAAGATTTGTGTGCCCCAGCCTTCTGTGCCAAAGTTCTGTCTCTTTGTTAGAGGCAGCTGAGAACAGACAGGCATCAGTTCTGGGACACTCTTTTGACATATCAATAACATAAACATTGCCACTTCTTTGAGCAACAAGTTTTGTTTGACCAGTTTTTATTATTGCTTCAATCTTTTTGACCATTTCTGGTCCAACAATCCTACAACAGTCTTTTGTGAAGAATGAACCAAATCCCTTGTCACTCATTTGGGACACACTCAGAAGGTTGAACTTTAGATTGTCTATCAGATTGACATTTTCAAATTTTACTTTTCCAGACTGCACTGTACCAGACCCCAGAACTTTCCCTTTACTATTATTCCCAAAGGATATATCACCCCCTCCATGAATTTTAAAGTCTTTGAGGAGGGCTTTACATCCTGTCATGTGCCTGGAGCCTCCACTATCTACATACCAAAGACTATCAAAGCATGCAGAAGCTCCCTGCACATGAAGTAAAAGGATTAGTTCATTAAGGTCTCCAAAGCCAACAAGGCTTTGGATGGGGTCTCAACAGTGTCTGGGATGGATGCAGAATGATGGACAGTGGTTAGGTCAGGGGTTTGGACTGTTTTAGGACAGTGTTTCTCTAACCACTGTTGTGGGTCCTGACCAATCACCTGCTGGTAACCAAAAGGATGCCTGTTCACTCTGGGTTTAGAGGGCCTTTTGTAGGCCTCATAAACGTGTGGAATCCTTTGGTAAGGCTGTTTTTCTTTGCCTTTTCTGAATTGATTGGCAGGGGGTGCATCAGTAACCTGAACATCTCTTTTGACAGATGTTTGGTTCAGCTGTTTTGTGACAGCTGTTTGAACTGGCACAAACAGTGGTTGTTTCTTGGTGAATTTAACAGATGATGATGATGGTGATGATGGACTCAAGGATGTTTTAGCAATGTACTCATTCTTTTTTACATCAAAGTTTTTGAGATACACACATGCTTGAGTCTTGTGGTTTGTTTTACCACAAACAATGCAACTTTCAGCTGAGACAATGACACTTGTTCTGTTTAAATCATAAACTTTTAAGTGGAAACAGTCTTTTTTTAGATGATTCCTTTTCTCACAGAATTCAAAAAACAAGTTATCAATTTTTTTCTTTCTTCTTTCTCTTTTCGGACTCCTTTGCAGCAGAGGTTTTAACCTCTGTTGGGATGTCCTTGAGAGGAATGAATTTAGCTTTTGGAGCTTTAACACCAGCAGTTGATGTAAAGTCCATTGGCTTGAAATTTTCAAGAATATCACACTCATCAGACCATTTTGGTTTAAACTGATAATCTTCAAGCTCCGCAAAAGTAGAGGATCCCATTGGTCTGTCAAGTGTGATTTTGTTACCAAGTTTGTCAGTGATTTTCACTTCTTGGCCATTCTTGTTTGTGGGGATGAACTCAGTGGGTACATCAGTGGTTTGAACAGATTTTCCAAAAGCAGTGTTTTCATCATCATGTTTTCTATAACCAACCCCAAATTTCACATTGCTTTTTATCTGTTTTTCAAGCATAACCTCATACCCTTTGCATGATTCCACCCATCTCTCACATGTGATCTGGGTGGACTCCAACTCCTTTTTGCAAACTTGGTATTTTTCTACCATAGTTTGGAGTTGAGTTTTGGTTATGCTTTGTTCTTCTTTCAGACTGCTGATCTCTTTTTCCTTTTCAGTCAATTTGTTTTTAAGTTCTTTTAAAGATCTTTCAAATTTGACTTCATCAGTTAAGATTTTATCCCGAAGGTTTTCATTTACCTCTTTGATGTTAGCAAAAGCAATAATGCAATTGTCAGAACACAGTTTTTCAAGAACTTGAGGTGATACCTTGGCAGCAGCCATCATTGCACAATCACATTGAGGATTTTCTTCATCATCAGCTCTTCCTTCTTTCTCACCTGCCTTTTCTTCTTTCTTTTCTTCCTTGTTCTCTTCGGACCATGGGTCTGTCAGTGGTTCAATCAGGGTACCTGAACTTTCACCCAACAGTATTTCACCAGCCACAGCAGTAACCACTGCTTCAGTCACCTCATCCACTGTTTCATCACTTAGCTGTTCACCTTCAGTTTCAACCCCCTCTGTTATTGACTCTAATGCCATCAAACAAAATTCATCATTAGAAGGTTCATTAAAAGCATAGAGTGCAAAATTTTCATCACTAAGGTCATCAGGCATACTGCTCCAGTCAACAAACCCTTGAGTGAAAAAACTTTGTTGATCTGGTTGTACTGCTGCTGGAGCAGTGGTTTGAGGTGCAACTGGTTGCACTTGTACCTGTGGAGCAGGGGTTTGAACGTACTGAATTTGTGGAACAGTAGTTTGGACATAATGTACCGGCACAGGGGCAGCAGCATAGTGAGCAGTGTTCACTTGAGCTGCAGGGGTATACTGGGTATAGTGCACAGTGTTTTGACTTTGTGGTCTAGGGTTAGAGCTAGGGTGAGTGACTATTGGTCCAGTGTTTTGACTTCTGCACTCCCTAGCAAAGTGCCCTAACCTATTGCACTTGTAACACTTGATTTTCGATTTATCCAACCCAACCCTCAAATTTCCATGAAGTCCTGGGAATTTTCTCCCTGTTCTTTTATAGAATTTGCTTGTTCTAACACTAAGCAAAGCCAATTGGTGCAGAATATCCATCTCTTCTAAGTCAGTGGGATCAAAATGTTGTAAATCATTGAGTTCAAAGCTTAGATTGTCTGACATCTGGTTTTCGTTTGCAGTGAATGCATAACTTGCAGAGTGAGGATCAAGGTTGTTAAAATTTCCCCCAGCAGTTATGTCAATGAAATGATCATAACCCTGATCCTTACCACTGCTCCCAGATTCTTCTTGACCCAGAAGAGCAGTGTTACCGAATGTATAATCATCAACGGCTTTTCCTGACTCTTGTAATTTCCTTTTCTGGTTCAACTCCCTTTCGTAGGTCAGGAGTCGACCATGGAGTTGGGTCAAGGTCAGATCCTTGAACTCAGGTGAGTTTCGGGTGACAAAAGCTATGGTGTCCCATTTTTCAGGCAGTGATCTGAGGAACCTGCTATTTTGAGTTGAGTTTGTAAAAGTGGTTTTAACAAGCCTCAGTTCACTGATGAGACAACTGAAACGCTCAAATTGTTGCGTCAGTGATTCACCTTTAACATGACAAAATGTTTCGTACTGTTGGTTCAGGATTTCCCTATTGTTTTCTATGACTTCTTCGGTCCCCCCAAACTGTTCCTTAAGTGCGTCCCATAACTCTTTGGCACTGTTACAGTGTAACAGTCCAGCATATATCTCATTGGGCAGCGCTGATGCTATGATGCTAAACGCTTTAGCATCTAGTTCGAACTTTTGATAGTCGGTTTCGGTATAATTTTCAACTAGTTTTGGAACGAACTTTTTAGCATCTTCAGCGCTTGGCACTGTGGGAACGTGGGGACCAAAGACGACAGACCTCCAACATCCTGTGTTTTGTTGAGCGAGGATGTGACCCATCCTCCTCTCCCAGATGTTGTACTCATTTCTTTTTAGCATAGGTGGTTTAAAAAGCGAGCCGATGTTGTTTTTATCATCCTGAGATTGTGACGTCATTCTTGTTGTTTTACAGACACTGAGAAATCAACTTTAATGGTGATTAATCCTTGCACTGTTTTTCAACGGACGAACAAACGATCAGTATCAATTGTTATGAGCCGAACTGTTTACGTCAAAATGATTGTTAAATCAAATTTGACTGTCCAGGCTCTGATACCAATTGTTGGATCTAAGTTTGGTTTTGATTGTATTTTACGTTTGAGATTAAGATGGAAATGAAAGAGTTGTGCAGCGGAATTAATATGAAAACAAACTTTGCATACAATCAAACGAGAGTATTGCTTTGATCAAGACATTTTCAACAAGGAACCGAATGATTGAATTATCTTTCAACAACGATTACAAGTAATGCTTGAATACAAACTCCCCCTCAGCCAGAGCTCAGTGTTTGTTCGTGCAAAGAAGACGGTATTGCAAAGAGCTAATAGAACAGTACAGAGCACTGTTCTATTTATAGGCACTAGCAAACCACTGAGCATCTAATGCTGACGTCACCATGAAAGTGACATCTAACCTCCTAACAAACTCTAACCTCTGATCTATACAAACACTGCTATGCTAACTACTGCTATTACATTTCATTACAAACAGACTATATAACAGCTGCTGCAACCTTCCACTGCTGTGAACCCAGCAGTACTTATCCGGATTAGCAGTGCTTGACTCAAGGCAGTAGATTGAATCAGCAGGGCTTTAGTCTTTCATCAGGTCTTTACTTGAGCAGCAGTTGTAGGTCAGCAGTTTGCACGATCAGCAGATAGGAGGTCAGCAGTTGTTGAAATCACTATCAAGGGGAGAGATTTGTATGAACCATCTGTAAACGTCTGCTTATTCTGGATCCACTGCTCTGACCCAGTTTTGGCTTTAATTATCTGTTCCTCTTGATAGGGTTCAATCCCAACAGCTGTAAGTCTGTTCACATCAGTCAAGCCCTTTGAAACTTCTGTCTCTTTCTTCTCACCATTATCCTTATCATCTTTCTTCTTCTCTTCTACCACAACATCTGCTTTTTCATCTAAAGCACGACCTCCTACACTCTTCCTTGATGAATTCTGATAACGTTTTTCTAAACCTTCCCACAGATCTCTAGAAGTCCCATAGTGCTTGATGGTATGTTTAATTCCCTCAGGCAAGGACTTCTTGATCACTGCTAAAACTTTCTTCTCAGCATCAACCATAAGTTTCTCAGATTCATCCATCATCTCATAAGAAATCACCTTAACCCTTCCTTCAACACGACGTGTAGGAGCAACATATCCATCAATCATACAACACCACATTCTAATATCTTCACTCTTCACAACCGATTCAAACTCCTCCTTCCAGACAGAATATTCTTTGACGTTTCCCAGCTTTGGCCAAATTTTAACAGACTAACCGACCTTGTCCATTTTGACCATCTTTAAACACGTTTTACCGTAATCGTACCGATAAAAACGTACGAAATTTTTCCGAAAACGGTTTTTACCAAATTATACCGTTAGAATCGTCCCGAAAAAACTAATCCAATGATATATAATGTCGAAAACCAAAATTGGGAATTTCCAGAGTCTTTTTTTTGGTCCAAAAAATCAACCGAGTCCAACCGTGCAAACGGTTTGTCGAGATGAGCTACGGATCACTTTCTATTTTCAAAAACGTTAAATCCTCTATACGTATCTAAATAAATACTCCACCTTTTAATTTTGCTGGCAAACCAAGTTAATTTCGTTGTGTCACGCTAATTATGCTGGCAAACCAAGTTAAATAAGCTGATAGAGTAGTTATAATTATGCTGGTAGAGGAATTATAATTATGCTGGTTTTTAAATTCGCTGGAATAAATATGCTAGCTGATCAAATTCGCTGGGTAATTCCTCTGATCACTTAAATTCGCTGGGTGATTCCTCTGATCACTTAAATTCGCTGGGCAATTCCTCTGATCACTTAAATTCGCTGGGTAATTATGCTGCCTAGTCAAATACTCCAGTTAATTTCGCCGGTTAATTATGCTAGCTGATCAGTTCACTATAACGACGACTATTAACTTCGCCGATCACCGTAATAATGTCGCTGAGGACGATTACACGGTTACCAAAGTCGCCTTTGGATTTAATTTCACCGGTCACCGAGGTTAAATTCGCTGGATCAGATAATTCCTCTGATTTGTCAGCGGAATTGTTAATTTTGCTAGGAAATTATGGAAACTCAATAAGTTCAAATTTTCTGAAGATTTTCCAGATCCTTCTAACAGTTTCCTGCAAAATTGAACAACCAAATCAGCACTAAAATTTTCAAAAATTGTCAAGAACACGAAGAACAATCTTCGAATATTCAAGCCTTTCCAGCCAAAATCCTTCAAACAATCAACCAAACCTGCAACCAAAAACACTTAAACAGCAAAATTAAATACGTAAACAGATCAAACAGACCAAAAATTTCGAAAATCCCAAGAACAAAACTCAAAATTTTCGAAATTTTTCCAAAACCCTAGTTTTCAGGTTTCAAATTTTCGAAAATTTCTTCAGGTTTCTGCAGCCACCAATTCTGAACCGAGCTTCTTCAAGAGCCTAACGCTCTGATACCAATTGTAGGTCCCCTTGATGTATGGATCTTTCACATAATTGTCTTTCCAATCAAGAGTGCGGAATCCTCTTGATCAGAATATATTACAGAAACGAGTAGAAACAGAATTTCTCAATCAAACGGGTCTTCTATTGATTATCCAACTTGCAGTTTACAATCAATTCAAGACCTCACAACCTCACAACCACTATCTGTGATCTTGCTACTAACCCTAATTTCGTTTTTCCTCTCTCTCTCTAGACTTTCTCTCTCTAAAATTCTCTAACCCCCCAAACCCTAATCACAAAAACATGTTTATATACCACATGTCTGTGAACTGGGCTTCCTACATGGACTAGGCCATTTTCCAAGCCCATTACAACAAATAACTCACTAATCAATAAGCTAAGCCCAATACAAAATATCCAAAGACTAAATAATTAAACTATTAAGTTGTTGTCACCGAATATGCACCAACAGAATTAGAGTAAACCATGATGTTTGAAAGCAACAAAGAAGTCAACTTTTTAATGATGTTTTGTAAACATGGCCGTTTATCGGGTCATTGGTCCAATAAGCCAAATGAGGCTAACGCATTTTGTAGAGGCCCATGCCTCTTAAAGGGGTGATTCTAGTTTTAAAAATGAGAGATGTAGTAGTTTAAAATAATTGATATAAGGTAGAGTAGGAGTAAAATTTATCGTTAAAAAAAGAAAAAAAATAACTTTATAATAATTAAATAATACATAAATTTGGGGGTGGCGGTTGTAACACCCCGAAAATTCCATCCAATTATGTGATGACAAGTGTCCAATTCTCCAGCTAATCTCGACTAAGTGAAGGGAGAAACCTCCAACTAATCCCGATTATGTGGAAGGAGGAAGGACCTACACTAAACGTTAACTGAAACATGTTTTGAATCTCTAACTAACCCCGAATCTGGGAAGGAGAAAAAGAAATTATTAATGTGCGTCAGCTAAAACGCGTCCCGGGTCTCCGACTAATCTCAACTACGGGGAAGGAGAGGGACTAAATGTGCCAAATGGCCAAAGATGTAAAGTCCAAGGACTAAAGGTAAAAAATCTTAAACTTTGAATTCTGAAGGTCTCATACGGACCGCAAAGGGTAAAACCTTACGATCTGTAAGCTTATTCAAAAGATTTGCACGCTTAAGGTCCTTACAGACCGTAAGCACTCATCCGTTACAGTCCGTAAGCGACTGCCAGTGGCAGTTTATGCTTGGTGCCTAAGAATTTCTGCCATGGTGACATCATTAGACTATCGTCGGAAAAAGCGGTTGCCGGAAAACATCTCTTCCGCCGCTCACGGCTGCGTCATTCGCCGGAGTTTATTCGTCGGACCACCGCCATGGTGGCCGGCCGTCGCTGCCATGCCGGAGCTCCGTCGGTAGTCGCCGAATTCCTGAGTTCAAGAGAGAGAACAGAGAGTGAAAGTGTGGTGTTCATGTGTTTGAATGAGGTCTGAAATGAAAAGGATGAGGGTTAGAGCATTTATATCTAGGGTTTGTGAGTGGGTTGGGCCCAAGGCCCACAAGCCCACCTCTTGTTTTTTTGTGCGGCCCGATACGTTTCCAAAGTCCGTTTTTGAACCCGATCATCGTAAAATGTCAAAAAATAAATTTTTTTAGTCGAAACACTCAAAATTACGTCAGAAATTTATGATTGACGCGTTCATTCATCGGTTGAGTTAAAATCGCGTAATTGCTTTATTTGTCGTTTCTAGTCCGTTTTTTATCTGATATCAACTGTGACCATTAAAATTTGAAAACGAAACTAAATATATCATAATATTTTAATATCAAGACATAACTGAAGTTCGGTGCTTCCGTTTCGTTGTTGATTATCGGTGCGCTATTGTTTCCGCGTTTTTCGTTCACTTTTGCGTTTTGTGTCGTTTAAAGTATGATATTTTTGCAAAACCACATTCATATGTATAAGTTATACGTATAAAATTCGTATTTGTCGGCGTTGTCAGTATGTTGTCCGGTGTCATTTCGTTACCGCTTATCGTTTAGCAGTTTTTCCGCAAATCATCATTCGCGTACTGTAAAGTCGAATAGGCGTTCCTAGGCATTCAAAAGCCTAATTAAGTTAATTCGTGTATCAAACACTATTTATTATAGTCTAAACATTTGTTATTCGCGTAATTATAGGGCGCAAATTACTGGTTGTCACAACTGAAACCCTTAATTTGAATGGCAGATTGAATTGTATAATTGTGAGTAGTTACGACCATTGAAATTGCTATGATGAATAACTGAATTAAATGTGAAGATTGGCTTCAAGACATCGATGGGAAATCCAGGGTTTCTAACTAATGATTCTGAATTGATGGTAGAAAGGGAAGAAAATGTCACGGCCCCAGCCCCGGTTTAACCCGGTCAGGAGCCGCGGGACAGGAACCCGTGGTATTTAATTGATGCGACAGCGGAAGATTTTAACAGTATCTTTTAAAATTTGAAATGCCCGATTATTTTATTTCATAATTCGGGATAAACCCCGTAATTTACAATAGAGGAATTTTACTAGGAAATTCCCTGATTTATTAAAACATGTTTATTCATTTTAACTGACCCACTTCTTCAAGCTTGTTAGTGCTCCCTAGCACGTTTTCCTTGATTTACAGCAGGTCACCTGAAACATGTTTTAAAAATATTTTGTCAGCGGGGAAATATTGGTGAATCATTCATTTTGATAAAATGACACATAGTTATAAATTACAGCATAAGAGCGATTACAATGGCTTCTATCTTATTTTTATATGGCGCCGTGTCACCTGGTGACGATGGTCATACCACTATTGGGTCTTTCCCCAAGTAGTGACGTTTATCACTGTTAGGATTTATTAGCCTAACCGTGAGAAATTAGTAATGTGCACAATACCCCACTAGCCAGTGATTAAGATAACCACGACTTAATCCCTGTAATTATAAAATTTGAAAATGGAGTATTGTAAAACATTTTGATAAAAGAGAATGACTCACATTGTAGATTTATACGGGCATAGTTTAGCCTACTGATAAGCCTGATAACCTAATTTAAACAACAATGCATACGAACTAGGTCAGTAACTAATACAGCATTTACGATAACTCACGAGATTAAACCCTCACGACGAATGACAAAGTGCAATACTTAAACATCCATCGAATTCACGACGAATGACAAAGTATAAACCCAATTGGAGCAGCACTTAAACATTCATCGGATAGTTTCAATCGATCGGACATTGAATCGTAGCAGCGATCGAGTTAATACCCTGTATCGTAGCAGCGCCTCGCTATTGTAACTTGTAATTTCGACTTTTGGACAGTATACTTCGTGATTTTGATTGAAATTTCGACACAGAATGATAGCTCTGGATCAAATCTATTTACAGGTGAAAAATAGGGTTCACGCGGCCCGCGTGAACCTTGGCTCGATCTTTACGCGGACCGCGGGGGGGGGGGGGGCACCTATTCGTAGATTAGGGCTACGTTGTCATCAGTAGACTTGCCACGCGTGCGACACGTTGCCCGGATGCTTATCCGGTCAAACCTCACATTGACGCGGCCCGCGTAAGGTTCAAGCTTACCTTTAGGCGCCCCCGCCTGAAAACCAAAAATCTTGATTTCTTGATTTTTGATGCGTGGTATGGTTTCAGGGTCCGGGTTTTTACTTGTAGGTTAGTTTTAGAATATTTTTTAGAGTCCTTACAGAAAATCATCAAAAATTAGCTCATCTAATTTGCTTAATAATGTATTATAGATATAAATACGTAAAAACTTGAAATTTAAAATTATTATATAATCTTTATTAATACTTCTAAAAAATCAAAAGAGTAAAATGTTTATTTATATACTATTAATTTATAAGAATCGTAGGCATCATTGCTTGTAAGTTGTGCTATATACATTGTACAAGTTATTTTCCATTTATCCTTTTATTTATTTTCTTGGATGGTGGCTATGGGTGTGTACGGTTTGGTTTTCGGTGTTTGAAAACCGTTCGGTTTCGGTGTTTTCGGTTTCGGTTATTACGGTTTTAACAACGGTTCCTTTCGGTTTTTCGGTTTATTAAACAAATTACGTTAAATTCAAAATTTAAAAGTATAATTCAAAGTTTAAAAAAATTTCTTAAATTTTACATTTAAGTTAATATATTTAGTCTTTTTTATTAATATTGTTCACATAAACCAAACCTTCTAATCCACTTTAATGTTTTTATTAAGACGTTTTCTTTTATAATACTTTGAAAATCATTTAATTTTTATGTTAAATTTAGTTATTTCTTGTAAACAATGGATAAATCATTTTAATTATACAGAAACATGTTAATGTTCTTATTATAAATATTTGACAATCAAGAATAAAATTATTAATTCTTAGTAGCATGGATAAAACACTTAAAAATAAAAATATATGGATTTGACATACTATTATAACATGTCGGTTTGGTTCGATTATTTTCGGTTATTGAAAATGATTATCCGAAAACCGAACCAAAATTTTTGGTTATTAAAAATCCGAAAACCGAACTGTGGAGTCAGAAATAAGGAGATTTTTAGTGCATAACGAGAGAGGGGTCGTCGTAGGAGGTAACAACAACCTTCAATCAGTTTTTCGGCGAGGCGGTCCCGGTGCTTAAGTGCTCCGATGATGAGGTTTTGAGATGGTGGGGGTTGGAAGTAACTTTCAAGGATTTGGACACAGTTGAGGGGTTACATATACATATACAGATACAGATTATATATGTATGTAGGTATATACCTCTGAGGGTATGTTATACAACATTTATGAAATCAAATATTGAAGGAAAAGTTGAGTTTAAGATAGAGAAATAGAGAAAGGTTTTGGGGAAAGATAAATAAAGTGGGTAACTAGGGAAGTTTATACATATAGGTAAGCAACAACTCTTTTATGGAATAAAAAAATAATTTTGTTAAAACCTTTTGTTTATTACCATCACAAGCACCGTCAAAGCCACCACCAACCACTATAAAGTAAATTGTAATCTTATTTCAGTTTTTACTCGATGTATAATAATTAGCAATTTAAAACATGATAATCTATACTTAAAATAAGATAGATTAATCCCAAACTTTTTTTATTATTACATATGTTTTGAGGTGCTTTTTGAGAAAAAAATACGTAGACATATAGGAACACATACCACAACAAAGGCGAAATTGGTATTCCTAGTATACGTTACGTCTAAATTTGTAAGCCCTGGCCGCAACGCGACGGAGCTTACATTAGTTTTAATCTTTATTAAAATACTTCTAAAAACTAATATGTATTAATAAAAAAACTAAAATGGAGGTGAATGTTTTTTAATTACTTAACTTTAAAAAACATTAAAAAAACTTAAAGGCTTAAAAGTGAGAAAAAAAATGACAAAATTGTCCCTAAATTTGGTCACTTTTATCTCTAGTCCAAAATGAAACTTTTGTTACTGGATATTTGAATTTTCATTTTGGTTGTCATTTCCATCCAAATCACTAACTAAGTTAAAATATATGGTTAACTCGTGGACGATTTTGAGTTATTGACTTTATTTATAGGGGTCCGTTTTTTTCTAATCGCCCCAGACCCAAAAGTTTTTAAATATTTTCGGAGATGGCCATCCGTAACTAACTAATAGTAATAAAAAAAAAACCTTAATACGTACCCTGATATTCAAATTATAAATGCATTAATATCTAAAAAAATAAAGACAAATTATATATCAAATGCATAATAAACTCGGCAAACAACAAAACTAAAACAGTATAACATAAGAAACTAGCAAAAGGCTTGTAACTCAGGGTCATTTTGCAATATCTTCATGTCTTCTTTTTCCAAACACACGGAAGCTTCGATCCCATAGCCATCAGGAGTCGCCATCAAAATTGTTGTGTTCTTTATCGTTCCACCAATGCTTACTTTCACGGGCTTCCCCCACCCAAAATCAATATCGTACATTGGAAACCTACACAAGCTTGAATATATGTAATACTCATCAACTATTTTTAACCTCTCCAAGGCAACTTCAGGTGACATCTTCGCAACCATTTCCATTGCACTTTCCAAATTTTGAATACTTCGAAAAGCCGCCTTCCCTTTCCTCATTTCACTTATCGATACATGCGGTGTGAGTTCGCGTTGATTCCGTGTAGGAACATCTACTGAGAACACAAGATTTCCTACCCGTGTTCCTGCCACTTTCTCTACCAAAACGCCTCTCATATCAATCGGAAAGGCCATGCCACTTGGCGTGAAAGTTCCCGAATTATTCTTGGTACGTGCAACCATTGCGCGCGTGTGGAGCAGCCATGACACAACTTCAACCCGAGTAGGGTTTGCGATAGGTTGTCCGGATTCAATAGTCATTGCTGTCACCTTGGCTTTGAGATTGTTTAACATTTTATTAGGGAAAAAAAAACTCCTTGTAACACAACCATCACGTGACCTGTCACTTAAGAGGTCTGGCAATGTAAAGTTTTTATTTTGGTAATGCACAATTTCTGGATTAATAAGTGATACATCTTTTTTGGCAGTCACTGTGGCCCAATGATTGATGAAGTTTAGCATAGTTCGTGCGTCACCAACTTTGTGAAACAAAGTTGATGCCACTGCTACCCCTCCGCATGTAAACCGGGTGACTTGAACAGCTAACGGGCAAGTAACACCTTCGGTATCACCTCTAGTTCGCGGGTGGAACCAGATCAGATCATTTGGAAAGAGTGGATCAAGATCTTCGTGTTTTAATTGTTGTAGGAAATCCGATAATGAGCTGTCATTGCTTGCTTCTATATACTCAACCCCCTCGTCATTGCAATCGACAAAACTAGGGTCAGATTTCTTCACCCGACCAGCAAACGGATAATACTGAGCTAGGGTTTTCGATAAGGAGTTTTTCAACTTGAGTGTTATATGATGAGAGCTTTGTTCATTATTTGGGTAGAATGCAACAATCGGGGTGTGTGAATTTAATGAGATTTGATCGAACAATGAGAGGTTATATGTTTTGGAGTGAGAAGGGGTTGGAGAAGAGGGTTTGATGATCTCTCTAGAGACAATTGTGTGAAGTTGTCTTCTACCAAATCTTAGAAGCTTGCTCAACATTTTGTTTAAAGAAAGTTATAATCTGGAATGTGGTAAGGACTACTCTTTCTTGTGCATTCCTTCTTTTATAGCTTTAGTTTAATCCTCTGCGTTGCATCTTAAATGCATTCGGTTTCAAATGCTCACATCCTTTTCTCTTCATTGCTACGTCGACTTTCTAACACCTTTTAGAAAAATAAATAATATACGTTAAATATATTGTTTGTGTGTGAGAGACGCCCTGTCACCCACCTTTTGAATTTGGAATTTCAAACGACCACACAAACGTTTGAAGTTGAAGGGGTTTTCCAATGAATCCATTTGTCCACCTAGGCGTCCGGATGTGCTATATAACTACGGTTTCCTTGGGTCTGTCCGATTTGAACGCTGAAACTGAACCTACAACCAATATCAATTTTTAGATTTTCATAGGAGTCCATTTTAGTTATGAATGGTTCGGTTGATTCTATTTATGAAAAAGATGATTCGATTAATTAGACCGTTAGTAAGGTTGGTTTTGGACCCACGCATTCAAACTAATTAATTCAATTAATGTATCCAGTTATATCATAGATCAAATTAAAGGTTGGTTTTAACAAAGCTTTCAGCATATAACATATTCTTTAGAACAAAGGTTGGTTTAGTTTGGGTCTGGTTTGTTTAAATTTCTTAAAATCTATACTGATTGGCTTATTTCATTTCAGTTTTTTTGGGTATTCGATTATGATTTGAGTATTTGGATACCTTGAAAACTTTGTATGCGGTAAACAAATATACACTATCAAGCATCTTGAGTTTGACTCAGAAGTGGAAATTCCCATAGAAGTAGAAAATTGTGCTAAGAGCAAATAATTGGCATCGTTGAATAAAGAATAAAATATCGGACGCTAAGTTAAATTTAGAATTTAAAAAAGATTATCGCTTATTCTATAGCTTGCTTTTTTTCTGATTACAAATAATCCACACTGTACGGTAGCTTTTGCTACGAGTAGGATTTTAGTAGGTATGTTTGTTTTGTATTTAAAAATCTATAATATTTTACATAAATATAAAACCAACAATTTATTCAACTTCATAAAATTATCAATTTCATTCTCATCACATCATAAAAACAAGAAATGAAAATGATCAAAAGTATATCATCAAAAATAAAATATAATGATGGAACATCACATGTTAAATTACTCGGTTCTCACCTATGATACGCAGAGTTCCTTACAGATCTAGCTCAGCCCTTGTCACAGCTCTTCAGTTGGTTGTGTTGTTGATGGCAGCAAGACACCTCATGTAGTCTTCTCATCTATAATGTTAATTTTGACCTAACGATTTCAATGTAGCGTACTACAATGACTTCAATGTGGTGTACTACACTAATTTTCATCGAGTGGCCTTCAATGTAGTATCAAAATGAACAAGAAGACTCTGAAACTGTAACACGTACCAAAAAAATTAACTTGTTTTAATACATTTTGCGGAAAAGTGTACTAATTTTTACTTTTTAACGTATTTTTGTAACACTTGTAAAACATAAATCATTGACAATGACCTTTAAACTATGAACCATATTTATATATTAGGCTTTTTACAAAGTCTACTTGAATCTACAAAAGTTTTATTTATATATTTGTGCTTAACATATCTTTTCAAGAACCCAACCTGAGACTTTTGACGCATTCTTCACTTCAACTAAGCCTTACATGCACATGTATACACATATTTTAAGTTAGCATAAGCTAAGTAAGCACCTTGGACCAAACGAGCAACAAAGTAATGAAACCGGACCAAAAACAGTGGATGACGTGTAATACTACATCAATATGACAATAATACCCTCACATGTTTGGCATGTGAGTGGACTTAACCATTAAAACAATATGGGTTAGTTACAAAGGGTGATTTATGCAACAAAAACTAAACGTAAAGAATGAATTCGGTAACTTTTAAACATAAAGGATGTATCCTGTAATTTTTGGCAACCATGAAGCATAGAAGCAATGAGGAGGCAACACATATATACGTGAGGGTTCTATGGGTGATGATATTTGCATTCATTTACTAACACATGTTTCTAGTGCACATATTATAATTACATGTGTAACTCGTATTAAGTTGGAAAATAATTATTACGAGTCATAATGGATTGTAATGGGAATGGTATTAATAGGTCGTATCAGGCATTGATTATTATCAAATTGGCTTATAATTAGCGGTGTTGAGTTGTAACTAGTTATATTCGTTGTTAAATTGGGTTACAATTGGTCATATTAAATCCTAATGGTTTATCTTTCGTTGTAAAGAATTATACTAGTCCATATATGTCATGATAAGTTATACTCCCTCCGTCCCATTAAAAATGTCCTATTTTGAATTTTTAAAGTTTTTATTTATAAACTTTGACCTTAAATAATTTTGTTTGTGTTAGATAATACTTGATGAAAGTTATATGATTTGAGTGTGTTTTACAAGTGTTTTTATCGGGTTAATTTTCATCAAGTTTTATATAACACAAAAAATATATAATTAAAGTCAAAGTTTATAAATAAAGACTTTGAAAATTCAAAATATGACACTTTTAATGAGACGGAGGTAGTATTAAATCTTAAGAGCTGTTATAACTCATAATGGTGACATGATAAGCTTAATATGTGACATTATATTTTAATGGGATTATTTTATGTTGTGAAGAGTCATATTGTGACATGTTAAAATGCCCTAGACGTAGGATCTCATAGTTGGATTTACTATTTGGCACATAGTTCTTAAACTAGAAATTCATACATAAGTAACAAAATCATTCAAGACAAACAATTCTTAACATCCCAAAGAGTACATGCCAAAAGCCAAAAGTGTTTGAATTTCATAACATGGATATCTAGGATAACTATGGTGCCAGTTCACAGGATAGGATAATCTTCAATTTGATGCTCGTGATGTCTATATAAAGCTCTTGAGCGGACTTATACTTTAACCAGTTGTGCATACTAAAAGTCAGCTACGTTGAGTTCTAGTTTTATAAAAGCATCTACAAAACTTTAACATGTGTTATGTATAGCATATCATAGTATACATGGCATATCATAACATAGCATTACATACATAACGTAACTTATTATAACATACATTCCTTTACGCATAGGAAAACTATAAAGGCACTACCTTATTCATGCTTATAGCGTTAAGTTTAGACGTTTTAAGCATCTAGCGTTAACTTAGACGTTTGTATTAACTTTAGACTCATTTGAGACTATAGTGTACGCTTGCATTACCTCTAGATGACTTGAGCAACCTTAAGTATAGACCTTCTTTACACACATACTTTAAAAACTTTATACTTTACCCTTTTACCATTATACTATATCTTTATAGGATCTTACACGCATGAGATTTGTATTTTTAGCAAACAGTTAACTTTAGACATATTTCTTGAAAACATTCCTGACACTTATAAGGCTAGAAGCCAAAACTATTCCTTTCGTAAAGGCTATTTGTAACAACCCTCATCAAAAGTCCTATTTATTAAATTAATTTGACCAATAGGAAACCCTAATTGAGAAACCCAAGTGATTCTGAACAAACCCTAAAATTTTCAGAAAAATCGGAATCAGGATCAGGGCCCCTAAAACTCAAGGGGGGTAAAACCCTAGTTAGTATTATCTCAATAGTTTGCTGTCAAAATTGAAAATTCACGTAGAACCAACTCAGATAGGCTAGTCCCAGACGTGGCAAGTCTATAGTAAAAACGTGTCCCTTACGCATCGTAAGGGTTTAAAGCTTACGATGCGCAAGCTTGTTAGAGTCCCTTACGCATCGTAAGGGTTCTAGGCCTACGATGCGTAAGGCTGACCAAACTTTGGGTATAAATAGTAGACATCGGCACTTGATTTTTGGAATTTAAACGACGAACAAACTCGCACTATACACTGAATTACGTTCTGTATAATATCAAAAACACACAAATCCCGAATTGCTGCCGCAAAACAGGGTAATAACTCGATCGCTATTACGATTCATTTTCCGACTGATCAATATATCCAATGGATGTTTAAGTGCCGCCCACATTAGGGTTATACTTTGTCGTTCGTCGTTAATTCGATGGATGTTTAAGTATCGCACTTTGTCGTTCGTTGTGAGAATTTGATCTCGTGAGTTATCGTAAAGGCTGTATTGGTTACTAACCCCGTTTTGTGTGCATTGTTATTAAAATTAGGTTAACAAGGCTAATCCATAGACTAGACTCTGCTCAAATTAAATCTGCAATGTGAGTCATTCTCTTTTTATCAAATTACTTTACAAAACCCTATTTATTTCAAAGTTATAATTACAGGGATTAAGTTTATGTAATCACCATATTACAGCCGGTATGTGGGGTTTTGTATACATTACTTGATAATCTTTACCATTGGGGCAGCCAAGGGGTGATATGACCATAATCACAGACACCATTGGACGAATGGGCCAATGGGTCGAGTGATAAAGTACTGTGGGTAGTTGATTGATATCAGAAACATTGTAATTTTCCTTAATACTGTAACTTATAACAAATGTGTCGTTTTAGTAAATGGAATGATTCACTCAGTATTTCCCGCTGACAAAACCTTTTTCAAACATGTTTCAGGTGATCTGTCGTAATTCAGGAAAAGTGCTGTGGAGCATTTCAAGCTTAAGGAAGTGGCTCATTATAAAATAAAGAAATATATTTTGTAAAATAAAGATTTCTTAGAGAAATCAAATGATTGTAAATTACCGGGGTTTTATCCCGAATTGTGAAATAAAATAATCGGGAAAATTTTAGCTTTAAAAAAAATCCTGATGATAAACTTCCGCTGTTAAACTCAATTAAATAAATACCACGGGATTTCTGTCCCGCGGCTCCTGAAACGGGTCAAACCGGGTCGGGGGTCGTGACAGAAAAAGGTGGTATCGGAGCCACTGAGTTAAGCTAAATTAAGTATTTAGAAATACTTAATTTTTCCTGATTACTATTATGTGATTATGTGTTTATTAACTGATTATTTGTTAGTTACAGTATGGGTAAGAAAAAGCTTTCAAGCATCTATCTTAAATTAGATAGGTCAGTTAACGAGAAGGGAAGTTCATCCCAAACCAAATCCTCAAAACTTCCTGCAATTCCTGAAGAAGGAATATTTGTGCGAAAGGCGCATTATGAGAAACCACTTTCTCCGGATAAAAGAATTTTGATTCTTAAGAAAAGTCAGGAGAAAATAAAGAAAGCCCGAGAGAAGAAAGTTAAACAGGAAACCCAGGAATTAACCAGTAAAACACCTTGGGAAGACAAATTAGATGAAAGATGGGTAGACCTTTATATGCTAGCCACTGTATCAATAAATGCTAATCTCTAATACCATGACTCTAGATTAGCAACCGTATCAATTACAAACATCATCTAGTAAATAAATAAAATTTAGTATGTTTTATTTATTTTTCTTTAAATTAGTCACAGGGTGTATAATAAAATTTCAAAGGTTATTTCTAAAAAAAAAAAAAAAAAAAAAAAAAACTTATTATAAATTTTAACTTAGCCTTTTTACTTGTATGTTAAACAGCATGAATGAGTTATCACAAGCCTTAGAGAATCTCAATCTCTACCCGATAGACTTAGAAGTATCTAAAGAATTTACTGGGTATTTTCCTGATGTGGAACAACCTGTAGAATTCAACGCTCCACCGTTGAAAAAGCCAAAACGAAAGAAAAGAAAGAATTACGTATGGGGAAGTCGTATACGTAGGAAAAAGCCAGCTACAAAACTTCCTAAAATAAATAATCCTTTAGAAAAAGGAAAAGAAATTGTAACCAGGAAAAGTTCTAGACTGCAGGAGATGGAGACTAAAATCAAGGAAGATTCTAGGCAAATGGAAGAGCAATTTGAGGAATATTCTAAGGATATAGAAATGGAAGTTGGACAAGGTTCTAGACCAACTCAGATGGAAATTGGAGAAAGTTCCAAACAAAACCAGGGAAGGACTTTTCAGGAAGAAATAGATTTTCTATTGGCAAGCTGTGAAACTATTCAGCCTGTTAATACCAATATTTTTACCCGTCCTATTGAAAATCCACTCCCTATGAATTTTGAACCAGCAATCCCAGAACCAATAGTCCATAACCAACCGGTAGGAATGGATGAATGGTGGACGAATGATTGGCAATTTGAAAACATTGTCAATGATCCTTATTCCTTTCTTCCCCAATTTGATCCAGAACCTCTACCCAATCCACCAATGAGTAACGAAAATCTGGCTGAACTTCGCCATTTTGGTGAAGAGCTGATGGATGCGGGAAGTAGAATACGGGAGATAGGGGGACAAATTGCCTGGAAGTATGATGAAAGGGAGTTTCGTTTTTAGAAGACAAATGACGAGAGATAGTGGTTTGATGAAAATGTTATTGTGTAATAGTAATATTAATAAGAGTCAGTACGTGTAATATAAAATAATAAAACGGTTGTAGATAGAAACCTGATATATAATCTATAAAAATGGAATTTTAGAAAATTTGCAGTTTTGTTTGTATATTCGTTTATAATTGTGACATTGGATTATTTCTTTTATACTAATTATATATATATATTAATTATCAGATGGCAAACATTGGTAATGAGCCTGTAAATGAAGTAAATGAATCCGAGCAAATCCATGAAGAGCAATTATTAACTAGGCAAGATATCGAGGATATCATTGCACAAGGAATAGCCAATGCTATTCCAGCAATCGTTGCTGCTGTTAAAAAACCTGCCGAACCTCAACAAATTATTCCTAGTAAACGTATTTCTGAAGATAACTTCAGTAATAGCGTAAATGGGGGCAATAATCATATTAATCACGATAATGAACCACGACAAGCTCCGCTCCCTAAGAAAATGAAAGCCGCAACACCTGGTTGCACTTTCAAAGAATTTCTTACTTGTAAACCCACTGAATTTGCAGGCAATGAAGGAGCAACAGCATCACTGCGTTGGTTAGAGAAAACCGAGGCAATAATTGCCATAAGTAAATGTGACAAGGATGATCAGGTCATGTACGCGTCAAATCTTTTTAAAGAAGGGGCGCTTGAATGGTGGAACACGGTGTTACAAGCTAAAGGAAGAAATAGGGCTTATGCCATGAATTGGGAAGAATTTAAGATTCTTGTAGAAAGAAAATTATGTCCTGAATATGAAAAAGATCAAATGGCAAATAAGTTCCTAAACCATCGGATGGTGAATATGGATTGTCGCGGTTATACTTCGACATTCTTTGAATATGCTAGAGTAGTACCAACGCTGGCTTCGCCAGAACCGATACTCATTTCTCGCTATATTTGGGGATTAATTAGCGAAATCCGTAATATCGTTAAAGCTGCGAGACCTCGCACTATTGACGATGCAGTGGAACTAGCCAACACCCTAACTGATGAACTGGTACGCACGCAAGACGAAAACAGGAAGAAGGAATTGGCTAAGAAAATTACCCAAGGATTTCGAGTGGGTAATAGTAATAACTTCAAGAGAAGAGGACCAGGGCAATCTTCAAATCCACCTTTCTGTAGAAATTGCAAAAGGAAGCATTATGGAAAATGTAATGTAACCTGCAACCTTTGCAAGGGTATAGGACATCGTGAAGAAAACTGTAGAAAGAAAACCATAATCTATTTTAACTGTGGAGAAGCAGGGCATTATAAAACAGAATGTCCTAAATTAGTCAAACCAGTAGACAACAAACCCAAGGCGACCGACGGAGCTACTAAGAAGAATGTCAGAGCATTCCAGCTGACCACTCAAGAAGCAGAACTCATTCCAGATGTGATAGCTGGTACGTTCTTAGTTCACAATGTATACGCAAAAGTATTATTTGACTCTGGTGCAAACCAAAGTTTTATAAATACTTTATTCTGTCAAGCTCTTAAGTTACCTTTAACCAACATTAGGCAGATTTTTACAGTGGAAACTGCAGATGGGAATTCAGTTAAAATAGATCAGGTTTTGCAAAAAGTAGAAATAGAACTTTCAGGTCATAAATTTGCTGCAAATTTGTTACCTATGAGATTAGCTGAATTTGATGTTGTGTTAGGAATGGATTGGTTAATAGCCAACCATGCTCAAATCATTTGTGATAAAAACTCTATAGAAATTCAGGCACCTACTGGTGAAATAATCATGATTACAGGAGATAAACCACGTAAACCCATGAAGTTCATATTAGTAATGAAAGTTGCTAGTTATGAACGAAAACAAGGAATAGTATATATGATTTCGGTAATCATTAATACTAAGACTAAAGAACTTAAGGAAATTCCTGTAGTCTTAGAATACCCAGATGTATTCCCATAAGAATTACCAGGGTTACCATCAGATAGGGAAGTAGAGTTTAGAATTCATCTAATTCCAGGAATTACACCGATAGCCAAGGCACCTTATCGGTTAGCTCCTACCGAAATGTTAGAACTGAAAAAGCAATTAGATGAATTACTAAGTAAAGGATTCATACAACCTAGCTCATCCCCGTGGGGAGCGCCAATGTTGTTTGTTAAGAAAAAGGATGGTTCGATGAGAATGTGTATTGATTATAGAGAATTAAATAAAGTTACAATTAAGAATCGATACCCATTACCTAGGATTGATGATCTTTTCGATCAACTTCAAGGAGCTAGATATTTTTCTAAGATCGATTTACGCTCTGGATATCATCAATTGAAGGTACAAGAAGAAGACATACCTAAGACTGCTTTCAGAACTAGGTATGGTCATTACGAGTTTACAGTCATGCCCTTCGGGTTAACGAATGCACCTGCTGCATTCATGGACATGATGAATAGGATCTGTAAACCGTATTTGGATAAATTTGTAATTGTTTTCATAGACGATATACTTATTTATTCAAAAAGTCAGGATGAACATTGTCAGCACTTGCATGCACTCTTAACTTTGTTAAGAAAAGAAAAATTGTACGCCAAATTCTCAAAATGCGAATTTTGGTTGCAAGAAGTGCAATTTTTAGGACACATGGTAAATCACGAAGGTATTCATGTAGATCCTGCTAAGATAGAGGCAATTACCAAATCGAAGGTTCCACAGTCAGCAATGGAAATTAGAAGTTTTATAGGTTTAGCTGGATATTATAGACGGTTTATTAAGGATTTTTCCAAGATAGCTGTACCATTAACTAAGTTAACCTGTAAAGCAGTTAAGTTTGATTGGGGACCTAAACAAGAAGAAGCCTTTAGAATATTAAAGCAGAAATTAACAAATGCTCCAATCTTAGCCTTACCAGAAGGAACTGAAGATTTTGAAGTATATTGTGATGCTTCAAAACTAGGATTAGGATGTGTGCTTATGCAACGCAAGAAGGTAATTGCGTATGCTTCAAGACAATTGAAAAAGCATGAAGAAAATTATACGACTCATGACTTAGAATTAGGAGCCGTAATTTTTGCCCTGAAAATTTGGAGACATTATCTGTACGGAAGTAAGTTTACTATCTATACAGATCATAAAAGTCTAAGATATATATTCGGGCAAAAAGAGTTAAACATGAGGCAAAGGAGATGGATGGAAATCCTAAGTGACTACGACTGTGATATTCAATATCATGAAGGAAAGGCAAATGAAGTTGCAGATGCCTTAAGTCGTAAGTATCATGAAAAGCAAAAGCGAGTTCGTGCTCTCAGATTAAATCTACAATTAGATTTAATGGAACAACTGAAGCATTTCCAAGAAACAGCAATAGAGGATGTTGCTGAAGGAATGAAGGGACGGATTAAAGAGTTAGAACAAGGAATTGATGGAATTTGGAGATTCCACAAAAGCAGAATTTGGGTACCTAAGCAAGGAGAATTAAGAAATAAAATTCTAGAAGAAGCCCATAAATCTAGGTATACTATGCATCCAGGAAACAATAAGATGTACCAAGATTTAAGAAAGAATTTTTGGTGGATAGGCATGAAGAAGGATATAGCTAGATATGTTTCTAAGTGTCTTACTTGTTCACAAGTTAAGGCAGAACACCAGAAACCTTCAGGTCTACTACAACAATTAGAGATGCCAGTATGGAAATGAGAACTTATAACAATGGATTTTGTTACTAAGTTACCCAAGACCAGAAAAGGTAATGATGCGATTTGGGTAATTGTGGATCGATTAACCAAATCTGCTCACTTTCTACCTATGAAAGAAACCTTTAGCATGGAAAGATTGGCAAAATTATAGGTAGATGAAGTAGTATCCTTACATGGAGTTCCGCTCTCCATTGTATCAGACAGAGATAGTCGATTCACTTCTCATTTTTGGAAAAGTTTTCAAGAAGCAATGGGAACTCGACTAAACTTAAGTACTGCATATCATCCACAAACAGATGGGCAAAGTGAAAGGACGATCCAAACTCTAGAAGACATGCTCCGAGCATGTGTGCTAGATTTTGGTGGAAATTGGGACGATCATTTACCTCTGATCGAATTCTCCTATAACAATAGTTATCATTCAAGCATCGAAACTGCCCCATTTGAAGCACTGTATGGAAGAAAATGCAGAACTCCAGTTTGTTGGGCAGAAATAGGAGAAAGTCAGTTGTTAGGTCCGGAGATTGTGCAAGAGACAACTGATAAGATCACCCAAATCAAGGAAAGACTGAAGACTGCTCGAGATCGCCAGAAGAGTTATGCAGACAATAGAAGCGATCCGTTAGAATTCCAAGTTGGAGACAGGGTACTGTTAAAAGTTTCTCCTTGGAAAGGAGTTGTTAGATTCGGTAAGAAAGGAAAGCTAAGTCCAAGATACGTAGGACCATTTCCAGTGATCCAACGTATAGGACCAGTTGCTTATCGGTTACAACTACCAGAAGAGTTAGCCAGAGTACATGATGTATTTCATGTATCCAATCTCAAGAAATGTCTAGCAGACGAATCTCTGGTAATACCTCTTCAAGACGTAGAGGTAAACGAAAAGTTAAAATTTGTTGAGAAACCTCTTCGGGTAGAAGACAGAAAAGTAAAGTTTCTCAAGCACAAACGACTAGTGCTAGTTAAAGTAAAGTGGGATTCAAAGAAAGGAGCTGAATACACTTGGGAGCTGGAATCAGAAATGAAGCGAAAGTATCCATACTTATTCCAGTAGATCTCGAGGACGAGATTTTGATTAAGGTGGGGAGAATGTAACAACCCTCATCAAAAGTCCTATTTATTAAATTAATTTGACCAATAGGAAACCCTAATTGAGAAACCCAAGTGATTCTGAACAAACCCTAAAATTTTCAGAAAAATCGGAATCAGGATCAGGGCCCCTAAAACTCAAGGGGGGTAAAACCCTAGTTAGTATTATCTCAATAGTTTGCTGTCAAAATTGAAAATTCACGTAGAACCAACTCAGATTGGCTAGTCCCAGACGTGGCAAGTCTATAGTAAAAACGTGTCCCTTACGCATCGTAAGGGTTTAAAGCTTACGATGCGCAAGCTTGTTAGAGTCCCTTACGCATCGTAAGGGTTCTAGGCCTACGATGCGTAAGGCTGACCAAACTTTGGGTATAAATAGTAGACATCGGCACTTGATTTTTGGAATTTAAACGACGAACAAACTCGCACTATACACTGAATTACGTTCTGTATAATATCAAAAACACACAAATCCCGAATTGCTGCCGCAAAACAGGGTAATAACTCGATCGCTATTACGATTCATTTTCCGACTGATCAATATATCCAATGGATGTTTAAGTGCCGCCCACATTAGGGTTATACTTTGTCGTTCGTCGTTAATTCGATGGATGTTTAAGTATCGCACTTTGTCGTTCGTTGTGAGAATTTGATCTCGTGAGTTATCGTAAAGGCTGTATTGGTTACTAACCCCGTTTTGTGTGCATTGTTATTAAAATTAGGTTAACAAGGCTAATCCATAGACTAGACTCTGCTCAAATTAAATCTGCAATATGAGTCATTCTCTTTTTATCAAATTACTTTACAAAACCCTATTTATTTCAAAGTTATAATTACAGGGATTAAGTTTATGTAATCACCATATTACAGCCGGTATGTGGGGTTTTGTATACATTACTTGATAATCTTCACCATTGGGGCAGTCAATGGGTGATATGACCATAATCACAGACACCATTGGACGAATGGGCCAATGGGTCGAGTGATAAAGTACTGTGGGTAGTTGATTGATATCAGAAACATTGTAATTTTCCTTAATACTGTAACTTATAACAAATGTGTCGTTTTAGTAAATGGAATGATTCACTCAGTATTTCCCGCTGACAAAACCTTTTTCAAACATGTTTCAGGTGATCTGTCGTAATTCAGGAAAAGTGCTGTGGAGCATTTCAAGCTTAAGGAAGTGGCTCATTATAAAATAAAGAAATATATTTTGTAAAATAAAGATTTCTTAGAGAAATCAAATGATTGTAAATTACCGGGGTTTTATCCCGAATTGTGAAATAAAATAATCGGGAAAATTTTAGCTTTAAAAAAAGATCCTGATGATAAACTTCCGCTGTTAAACTCAATTAAATAAATACCACGGGATTTCTGTCCCGCGGCTCCTGAAACGGGTCAAACCGGGTCGGGGGCCGTGACACTATTCTCTTATGTAGAATGCACCCAATTCTGTTGATGCAGATTTGTGTCCGATGCTTGTCGAATAGATTAGATTTATTATTTTACGCTGAATTTGTAATAGTTAGTGAAACGGTCTATCGAACGTGTATAGACCCGCTCGTTTGAAGTGGTCAAACGAGATGGTTATTCGGTTAACCGTGTGTGTTTGAAAGACAAAGGGGTGTGGCTATAAATAGCAACCCTTTGTCATTTCAAACACTTGGAGATTTTAGGAGGTTCAAGTCCTCACCAGGGAGAGATCACCACTTGCTCTCTCCCCGGATGTATACTTCTTTGGTATGGTTCGGTTAGCTTGTTAATCGGGCCGGTTTGCTTTGTTATGTTATCAAATCTATACAAGTAAGTATTTCATCCGTCTCTAATCTTCCCGTCTATGAACATAATCATGATAATCACGGTTTCGGTCACGAAACTCGGTCCTACAATTGGTATCAGAGCCATGGTGCCAGATTTATTGAATCTAACAGTTTGCTAAATCACATGTGCTCTAGATTTGTGTTTATTATGATTTTTGTTCAAGATGTTAAAAGGGTGTAAAAGAAGAAAAATCCAGATCTGGTCCCGAATATGCAGATCTGTGATGACCAGAGGGTTAAGTTTTATGTTTTACACCTAAACAATCAAGTTATCATCATCAAAAATCAAATATACAATGTTTTCGTCAAATCTGCAAAAGAACAGTACACTTTGTTCTTGAGATGTTCTTGGCGGCTGGTTAAAGATCTAGGGTTTCTTCATACCCACTCCCGACGAAACTGACCCCATGACGAAACAGCACCTCCACTTTCGTCGTCGATCAATAAACAACCTGTTTCGTCGATTAAACAAAACAAACCTGTTTCGTCGTTCAACCTAACAGATCTGTTTCGTCACAATACAACTTCAGATCTGTTTCGTCGTTCACATCCAGTCATCAGTTTCGTCGTTTCAACACACTTCAGACTTGTTTCGCCGGAGTCCTTTCGTTGGCTGAAGTGTTTCTCTGGTCAGATGTTAACTGGTCTTCGATTCAGATGTTAACGGGTCTTCATTCAGATGTTAACTGGTCACCGGTGGGTATGTATCGATAAAGAAGATGACTGTTGCTGATTGTTTGTCTATTTTGCTGGGTATCGAAAGACAAGGAATCGGTTGAATGTATGTATCGCTGATGAGAGAGACAGATGTGGACATGATAATCGGCGGTTGAAATGTTTGAGTGCAGAGAATAAAAAAAAAGGGATGTCTGTGTATTGAAGCTGTTCATCGAAGATGAAAACAAAAGATAATGTTGGATGAGGTTAGTGATGTCTTATCCACTAACTCATGTTGTCGGCTGGAAGTGCTTTTAATTGATGGCAGCTAGGGCTTTGCAATGATAATGTTTTTGCATGGGCTAAGATAACGAGGCCCAATGGTTTCAAACGTTGTTGTTTTTTTTTTTGGGCCCACCAGATGATTGAAATAGTTTCTTACAAGTTGCAAACGTGCATCTGATATACCAACGATTTTTGTTGGGCCCAGCACTTAATCAGTTCAAGATTATATTTGGGACAAGGATTTTACATGGTTTGCAAAGTGGGGTCGGGAGTTCACGAAATTTATTTGAACCGCGCTTCTAAATGTCAACGTCAGATTCGTACGGGTTTGGGAGCGCGCGGGATGATGCGGCATGATGAAAAGAAAACAAAAGATGATGATACTTTAAAAAAAAAAAATGTGGGGTAGTCACGGTTACCGACGCAAATGTCAAATTTGGTACTTGACTACTATGGGCCAGAAACAAAACGGTATGTTCACTTCCGCACGTCAGTATTTATGATTGTTATCGGTTATTCGAAAATGTTCGAAAGCATTTTGTTTATTGTCATATTCTCGCATTTGAAAACGAACGTATGAACCTAGAATGTCAATACCGGTCCTAACGAGTTCACAAAGTCGAAGAGTTATGCCTATGTTGAAAGTTTTCGGATTAGGTGTTAGCAGTACTTTGGAGGGATACAAGTCGGATCCTACGGGGTACTAGGGGACGTTCTTATTCAACTAGAATATGCAAAGAAGAAAGCCGTTGTCGTGTTTTTTTTTTCGAAAAACCGAGAACATTTGAAAGATTATACTCAGTGGAGAGGGTTTGTTCAGTAAAGATTGACGACAGTTCCGCTAAGTGAAGGGAACTGGTGAACATTTGAAAGTTAACGACAGTTCCTTTAAAGTGGAAGGGAATCTGTTAAGGTTTAGAGATCTTACCAAAGAAATGGGGGAATAAAAATTTTCGTATGTTGAATTTCTTCGGTAAATTTCTAAACGCAATCACAGGTGGTAGAGTTTGTGATTTTCTAGTGACACAAAGACGGTTTACAGAAGACAGTTCACCAGAAACCTCTACCAATGTAGTATGCTTGAAGATCAAGACTTGATGCAGTTTTTAAAAGAATGGAACCCTTATCAAATGCCGGTTGGAGTATTGGAAGATCAGCGGAAGATCGGTCAATTGAGCCTTTTGAGGAAATTGCACAACGCCCAACACGGATACGCGTACTTTGAGGGGGAACTATTATACAAGAAGCGTCAAGATACTACTTACCTGGATCATCGGTCAAGGGGGAATTTGTTAACACAGAGAAGATGAATACTTGACTGAAGATCGATTGCAGTTGCATTTTCAGCATTCGACAGCAACGGACAAGGGGGAATTTGTTGATGCAGATTTGTGTCCGATGCTTGTCGAATAGATTAGATTTATTATTTTACGCTGAATTTGTAATAGTTAGTGAAACGGTCTATCGAACGTGTATAGACCCGCTCGTTTGAAGTGGTCAAACGAGATGGTTATTCGGTTAACCGTGTGTGTTTGAAAGACAAAGGGGTGTGGCTATAAATAGCAACCCTTTGTCATTTCAAACACTTGGAGATTTTAGGAGGTTCAAGTCCTCACCAGGGAGAGATCACCACTTGCTCTCTCCCCGGATGTATACTTCTTTGGTATGGTTCGGTTAGCTTGTTAATCGGGCCGGTTTGCTTTGTTATGTTATCAAATCTATACAAGTAAGTATTTCATCCGTCTCTAATCTTCCCGTCTATGAACATAATCATGATAATCACGGTTTCGGTCACGAAACTCGGTCCTACAAATTCTTTAAAACACTTTATTGAGCATACATATGACCTTAAAGAATCTATCAAAAGGGGTATGGATAAACTCAACTGTACGAACTAGCTATTAATTCTGTAAATTGAATACTATTAAGTATTAACCCCTTGCAAAATGACCTTTCCACTAAATCAAATCTTTTCAAAGGTTGACATGTGACATGGTCAACTTTTTACATGACATAAGAGGTCAACATGCCAACTCTCGCACAAGTCCTTCATGCGAGATCTTTGACATGACACAGTTCTCGCATACACATAACTTTTCGCATTGATAGTTATGTGAAACTACTATGCGAAATCTATCATGCGAGAACCTTCTATATAAAAACAATTTGCAAATATTAGCATGTGAAAGGTACTATACAAGAACTATCATGTGACACTACAATGCTAAAATTCATCACGTTGGATCTCACATGTGTTCTTCTTCGCTAAAACCCTAAAAAGTTGTTATGGTGGCTCTCACAACATTGATCTATAAACACAATATACAAACTTCATGTAACGAAACACCTCTAAATCCTCATCTAACATGATCTCATCCATAATCGTTTGTCAATACACAAGCTTTATGCAAAAACTTTACCTTTAACTCTTGGCGACCAAGCAAACAAGCTCGATTCCTCTTTTTAAACAATGAACACCTCAAAAACGCATGTTTCTAGTCTTGGATAACAAACCTAATTGTCAACTACACTTGGTGTAAATGACGAATAAATGCAGGTTCATCAATTCTTTTTATATTTTTTTTTCAAATGTCTTAGTTCCATGTTTATCTACATTTGTGTTGGTTACAAAACTTGCACGAGAAGTTGGATTTCCATTGGAGTTCTCACGTTTTTTGCAAATAGAAGGAATTTTCGCATCAACCTCATCCTATATATGTATGTGTGTGTGTGTGTGTGTATATTTAGGGGGTTCATTTGAGAAGAAAATTAAATTGAGAAGAAAAATAACAAAGGGTACAATTGTAAAACATTAAATAGTTTTTTCTCTCATATCATTTATTATTATCTTTGACTAATTAATTAGTCATAAAGACTATCATCCTCCAAACTAAAATCTTTGCCTAGACACATCAAAATTTATTCTACACATATTGAAATTTATCCTACACTACTCGTAATTCATTCTACACACCTCATAATTTATTCTACACTTTAAATTAATTTTTTTATTCTTTGAAAAAAGATATATTTTTTTTTGAAAATAAGTTACAAATTTAATTTAGTTAGCTATTAAAAATGAAGACTAACAATTAATGATCTATCTAAGTTTATCAATATACCATTACTAGGGGTGCAAACGAGCCGAACTACTCGCGAGCTACTCGAGCTCGGCTCGAAAAAAAGCTCGAACGAGCCGAGCTTAAATGAGCTCGAGCCTAAAAACAAGCTCGTTTAGTAAACGAGCCCGAGCTTCGCTTATCGAGCTCGAGCCGGCTCGCGAGCCTTAACGAGCTTTCTTTTTATATATTTTTTATTTATATATTAAACATATATTTGAATAATAATATTTACCATTTATATGAATATAAAAAAATAACTAAATTACATGTATAACAATAATTATAATTAATAAAAATTAATTAATAAATACTAAACGAGTCGAGCCCGAGCCGTGCTCGAGCTTGAAAAATTACCTTCGAGCCGAGCTCGAGCTTTAGAAATAAAGCTCGAATTGAGCCGAGCTCGAGCTCGAGCTTTCATATGTTAAACGAGCTCGAGCTTGGTCGAGCTCGGGCTCGGCTCGGCTCGGCTCGTTTGCACCCCTAACCATTACACTCATATTAAATATAAAAATTAAATAAAGTAAAATAAAGCATTATTATTGGTTGAAGTTTGTTCTTTTTTATTCTTACAAAAAATTTCTTCTCATTTGAACCCTACACACACACACACACATAGATATATATATATCTTAGGGAATCGGGGAGCAGTGCATTTAACATGTTAAATATATCATAGAAATTCAATTTAAAATGCCAAAAATTATTTTTTTTTTCAAAAAACTTTTTAGAGCTTTTGCATATAAAGGTGTGCAGAAGCTATTCCAATAAAGATGTTAAATGTGTTATTCCTCGGTTCTTCATGTTAAATTGATGTTTGGTGTTTTGTAGAATGCTTGATTTCGGATGAATTATCACATGCATGTGATATACTTGATTAATGGTAAATTTAAAAAATGGTTAGATTTACTTGAAAATGCATTTTTAAAGTGTTCATGGATTTAGTGTATGTATTTGTACATTTGTAAGTGTTATTGATGAGCATATGTCTTTTGTCGTTTCAACAAACACAATGATTTATTTGAACGAAGATGACAAGGAGAATCTAATTAGTGGTTTTTCAAGAGGAGTTTGTACTTATACTATATCAGGTGTCTAGTTTGCCCTATATACACGAATATAGTTTTTAAGAGACTGTTGTGAGAAACAGAGCTTACTTAGCGAAATTTTTGTGAGGGAATTGATGCCAAAATGATAAATTAGAAAACAATACAGTAATACTAAAGGGGCAGGAGGTGCATTGTTGTATCATGTATGTAAGTCAAAACGAGAGGTAACACTACTTTTTTGGTCGTTAACTGGAGTGCCAACAACAGGTCTCCAATGATGGCAACGACCTGAAGACGTATTCCACATCGCCAACACCATACAAGCCATCCTTCACCAAATAGCTCATAGGCCATAACCTAGCATGTGTAGTAAAGGATTCTTGAGTGGTTGGGTTCTAATCTCATAGTGGACATTGATGTAGAATTAGAGTAAACTACGATGTTTGAAAGCAACAAAGAAGTCAACTTTTTAATGATGTTTTGTAAACATGACCGTTTATCCGGTCATTGGTCCAATAAGCCAAATGAGACTAACGTATTTTGTAGAGGCTCATGCCTCTTAAAGAGGCGAGTCTAGTTTTAAAAATGAGATGGAGTAGTTTAAAATTATTATAATAAAGTAGAGTAGGAGTAAAATTTGTGGTTAAAAAAAGAAAAAAATTAACTTGATAATAATTAAATAATACATAAATTTGGGGGTGGCGGTGATGATGTAGATGATCAATGTCGTAAGGTGGATCGAAAATATGTTTAAAAAGTGTCCTGGTCTTCTTAACTGGTAAAGAGTAAGCATGATGTCAAATCCACAGGAAACTAGTGGAAAGGGTTAAAGTTCAATGCTTTTAGTAGTTATCTAATTCTAAACTATTTGCTTTTTGTTGTTTGAAAAATGAATTGTTTATTGTCGTTGTAAACAATTGTGCGAAAAGGGCCAATCTCTGGCTTTTCGGGTTGGGTAGAAAATCGGGTAACTAAATTACTACCAATTGGAAATCACATAGACATGACTTGTAAACCTATTTATTTGACAAATAACTAACATATAATATATTTGATTACAATGATCCACAATAAAAACCGAAAGATTGATGCAATTGAATAGTAACCTGGTTAATTACCAATTGTAGATTTCTCAAACACAAACAAATTCAATGGTTAAAGGTTAAAGAACAATGACAACTTAGAATTTAATCTCAATTGTTGATGACAAAACAAAGTAACTGATGAATACATATGTATGAGATAATCCAAACGTTATTTAATCAAAACAAATAAACTTCAAGATAAACTAACCGAATAATTAGGCAAATCCCAATTCAAGAGTATGTAAACACAAGTTGACCCAGTTCCTGACACAAACCCTAGCTCGAGAGATGATCACAAATGAATTAGTCGCTCATGTTCTTAATTTGATCTTTAATCTTGATGGGAAATTGCATGTTTCATGATTAGATCTTGATTTAATGGTGTGGAATGATGGAATGCCAAAAATCGCCCCAATAATCTCTTGGAATCGCCAATTGCCGTCTGGAAGACAAGATGATGGCCAAAACCTAATGTTTTGCCTTTTATACGTTTTCACGTCTAATGTTCAACGTAAGCTAAGTCCCAGGTGTAGCTCACACTAGAGAGTTCCGGCCATTTTCTTTCATTGTTGGTTGTAGCTTAAGTATGGGGCTTAAGTTATGCTGGCAGCTTTATGTTAAACTTGATTTTTCATGCCTTTCTTCTGTTCCAAACCTCTTGCACCTTCCCAATAGCTTCCAAACTTCATGTTTAGCCTTCTATTCCTATTATCTTCCATTCCTTTCATGTTTAACTCCTCAGTACTTCCGTAAACACGTCCAATCTTCACATTTAACCTACAAAAATTAGTTTTCCGTAGTTACTCTATTTCACATATTTAAACATTCAAACCTCATAAAACACCATAGTTAACCACATAATTCGCATTCCAAAACCCATTCATTAGGAGAGAGACAGAGAGAATGGATAGAGGGAGAGAGAGAGTTGGGAGTTTTAATTTATTTTATATATTTTTTTCTTTTTATTAATGATAGGGGTATTTTGGTCTTTTCATAAAATATTTTATTAATGACTGTGGTATTTTGTTTTTTCATAAAACAATAATAGAAAATATATGGGGTGTTAGAGCATTCACATCCAAATTGGTAAATCATGGTTTATCCTTATATTTTAAGGTAAATTTATAAAAACCTTTTAAAATTACACACGCCACCCGATTCTTTATAATGGCTCTTATTCTTAAATTATAATTTATAAAGATTTTATATATATATATATATATATATATATATAGAGAGAGAGAGAGAGAGAGAGATAGTGAGACAGAGAGAGATAGAGATAGAGAGAGGCCAATTAACGTACAATACGGCTTAACGTACATCACGTACGACAGATAATTACGTACGTTCATTTGAAAATCACGCACGTTATAAACTAAAAAACTCAAATCATGTATGTTGGAATACATTAATCACGCATGATGAAAACATTAATCACGCACGTTATATACATAATCACGCACGTTGTCGTACGTGATGTACGTTAAACCGTATTGTATTTTACACTTTTCCTATATTTATATATATATATATATATATATAGGCTTCGGATCAAGCGAGAACCAAGCCGAGTTGCGAGATCCGTAGGAACCAATTTGAACCAATCATACAATGCCACGTCATTTAATAATGTGTCTTTATTTGGGGGGTATTTTAGTAAATCTATTTTTGTTTGTTATTCTGCCTCCTGAATCCTTTCAGACTGTCGTCGTCTTTTTTTGGTTTGCAAATGCAGAGATGGTGATGGAGAACATTATTACAATCAACAATCCTGTTGGTGCATCCGTCTGTCAACTTCGTCTTGTATCGAGTCTTGTATTATATTAGATAGATCGGGGCATGAAAAACGAGGAAATGTGTGTTTATGGGTAATTCCGCTTGAAATGACACATGAGTCATTTCAAACGAAATCATGATGTTAATTCCGTTTGAAGTGATTTCGTGCGGAACTAGATTCCGTTTGGGCAGTTTCAAGCGGAATTAGCATGCCTATAAATACCTGAAGTGCCTAGTCATTTGCAACGATTCTGATTCTGGTAGTGAAGCTCTGCCGAAGTGTCTACAGCATTGTAATCGATCTGTTTTCAATATAAAGACAGTTTAAAGTGATTTCTCGTGCAAATCAGCTGAAGTAACACTGATACACTTGTTTCCGCCTTTTGTATTGGTGAAGACCTCTTCTGAACGACTCATTTGGGTCACAAAACGATCCTACAAGTGGTATCAGAGCTCAGGAAGAAGAGTTATTACCATTTCAGCTGCAAAATCTGATTTCTACACCTTCTTTTCAAAATTAAACAACTTTTCACGGTTAAAATGGCTTGATTTTCTCACATTATATGCAAAACAGTTTTTAACAAACCCTCGAAAGAATCAGACTCTAATTCGAAGTAAAACATGATCAATTTTTGAATAAACTGTCCGAAAGTGTTATTCCGCTTGAAAGATTGATATAATTTTGCTTGAACATTACACTATTTCACACGAAATTAGATTTTAATTCCGCTTCAAAGGTGATTTCGTTTGAGAGTGTACATCAAAGTGTAATTCCGCTCGAAATAGCAGTTAATTTCACGCGAAATTAGCTATTTCGTTTGAAAGTGATTCCGCTCCAAAGGGTTATTTCGTGTGAAAGTTAATTTCGCTTGAAGATCATACTGATTTCACTTGAAAAGCTGATTCCGCTTGAAAGAGGAGTGATTTCGCTTGAAAAATTGATTCCGTGTGAGACTTAATTTCGTTTGAATCTGACAGTTTGTGAACATTTGAAAATCGAAACATGGAGAACGAGTTTTATAATTCCTTTGCTAGTCCGTATTGCTCAGAGTACATTACTTGAAAATGAGACTGGAACAACACAAAAACCACCTAAGCTTATGGATATTTATGAGTTTAGTGGATGGGCTGAACGTTTTGGTAACTGGGTTGAAGCTTATTATTTAGATGCATGGGAACATACGGAAGTTCAATATGCTAGACCAGTCGGGAACAACAATGTGAAAATACCGATTAGAGAATTGAGTGCTGAGGAGAAAAAGAAGTATAAAGATGAGAAGTTGATGGTTAGTTTGTTGCAGCAACCGATTAAAGAAGACATTTTTATCTTACTTCAACATAATGGAAGTGCATATTCGATTTGGACAGAGTTAGAAGCTAAGTTTCTTGGAAGTGATGATATGCTCAAGAACAAAAAGTCGCTTCTGAAAAAAGAATTTGATCTATTTCGTGGTTTGAGAACGGAGAACACCAAGCAGATTATCGAAAGATATTGCAACTTGGTGAAAAACATGAACAGATTGGGTATCAACAAAGATAAAGATGAGTTGATTGAGAAACTAGCTGATGCGTTGCCACATGATATTTGGGGAACGTATTTGATGATGTTGAAAAATAAACCAGATTTTAACAATATCACGCTAAGTGAGTTTATTAAACATCTTGAAGCTCAAGAGATGGAACAAAGGAAAATTGCTAGGATGAAGAACTATGATGGAGAACAAGACATTGGGTTATATTACAAAGGTGGAGTTAGTGAGAAGACCAACATTTCACCAAAGATTGAAACGGCTTTCAATGCAAAAAGTTCTTCTGAAAGTTCATCTCAGGGATCAAGCAGCAAAACAGGATTTACTTCATTTCCATCGTTTGATCCACATTTTACAGCAACAAAGAGTGGCAAAGTTCTTCAATGCAACATTGCATTAAATCTGGAAAATGATCAAAATTATTTAGAGGAAGTAGCTAAGAGCCATATGTCTTTGTTAGTAACTGTGCTTGAATCTTATGGTAGTTTGGTTGCAGGGAGGATCGGGAATCCAATGCTTACAAAAGAGGATTACGATCAAGTTGATGCTGAGGAGATGGAATTGATGGATATAAAGTGGTGCTTGGCGAGCGTGTTGAGACGAGCTGAAAAGTTTAAACAAATTACAGGAAGGGATGATTTCCGTGATGCAAATGTTTCAACTTTAGGATTTGATAAATCTAAAGTCACTTGTTTTCGTTGCAGGGAAAAGGGACATTTCAAAAGAGAGTGCACAAATCGCGAAACAAATGGAGCTCAAAATCCTTTCGGAAACAACGACTACTATCGAAAGGCGATTTATCATCAAGTTGCTCAATAGCCGTATCAACAAGAACAACCACAAACTGCTCATGCTAGGAAAGTGATTGAAGATTCAAAGAAAGTGTGTCTGGTCAATCAAAATGATGGAAGTTCATCTAAAGATTTCAGTTGGGATAAATATATTCCAGCTGATAATAAAGCTTGTCTGATAAATCAAGATGATGAGAAATTACCAGAAGGTTTTAGCTGGGAAAACTTTAGCTAGGATAAGTTTTGTCCTGACAAAGAGATTTTAAAAGCTAAAGCTGTTGTTGCTCAGGTTATTAATGATTATACTGATGACTATTGGGTAGAAAAAAGTCAGAAAACATCTATATGGTGAAACTGAGAAAAAGAAGGAAGTTGAAGAAGAAATTCAAATAAGAAAAGTCAAAGAAGTTCCAACATTTGAAATTAAAAAAGATGCTGATGCAGTCAAGGTTTCTGAGAAGTGTATGAATTGTGATTCTCTGATAAAGCAAAACAATGAATTGCTACACAACATAAAAAGGCTGAAAGAATCATATGAAGTCTTGAACAAAGCCATGAATCAATACAACGAGACAAGCAGTGAACAAGCTTTAGCAATGAATACACTTAAAGGAGCATATATGAGACAGCTTGACGATGTCAATTATTTTACTGAGAAGTGTGCTGAACTTGAATTAAAGCTAGAAACACAGAGAATTGAAACTGAGAGAGTTAATAGATTGTTAAAAAGTTACTCATGTTCTACTTTTGTTGTTGACAGGATTTACCCCATAGTGGAAGAGTTGAAGACGTTTGAAAAAAGAGAAGACTTCGGAAGAGAAAAAGTCTGAAACAAAAGAAGATGATGAAGTGAAAATTTCTGGTAAGAAACCAAGTGTTATCTATAACAAATGTCCACCTCCGGTAGAAAATGGATATTCTCCTCGAAATCCAAATTCAGAAAGAGTCAAAAAGGCAACAAATTTACAGTGGGAGTCTGAGTCTTCAGATAATTTGCTAGAAAACATTGATGTCATGTTCACATCGTCCGACACTGATCATGAGTCCGAATTAATAAAGAAAGTGGTCGATCAGGTGTTAGATAAGGATGAAACAGAGGAGTTCAAATCAGAGTCAAATTCTGAGTCCAAACCGTCAAAGTCAATAGTCAAAAAGGACAAACAGGTTTATAATAAAGAATTTTTGTTATCAATATCTAATTTGAATGACGAACTGTCACACCCCGATATTTCCATGTATTACCGGTGGGCCCGGTGGGGAGTATCGTGACGTAGTTGATATCATCATAGTCAAACAACACAATATATAAATGCACAGCGGAAGCAAAAGATAAATATATTACAATCCGAATATAAAGTAATATCAAAGTATTACAACGGAAAGTAAAGGATCCAAAGGCGGATCTTAAAACATAAACATTGTTCAACAGACTTTAGACGCCTAGAACTTGCAAGATTCCTTATTAACGCCCTGAGCTTCCAGCCAATTACGTTCAGTACCTGTCACTTAACCTTTTTGGAAAATACGTCAGTTTACACTGGTAAATACAATTAACTGACTCATTTTAAAAAGAGTTTAAGAAAATTGATTTAGATGCACCAGGCACAAAGATATCTTTTATAACTTGGGACAATTATATAAAAATAATCTTGTATACAGATTTATATGTTCGTTGTACGTTCAGGGCCCGATGTTGAAACCGAGTCAAGATTAACAGACACGCCACAAGTATAAGCCCACAAGAGAGTGAGATACTGTTTCCCTTTAAGCAACTTTCAGTGTATGCCTACACCCCGTGCTTAAGACGTGGCCATTTTATAAGACAATGATGTCAAGGATATCCGGGACATGGTCATTAACCCCTAAAGGCTTTTATTTCAAACAATACAGATTAAAGCGGGTTACCTCAATAATTTAATCACAATTCGACTAAACATTCAATACCCGACCAAGCGGTATTATTATAATACCGTATCCCAAGCCCGTATAAGGAAAATAAGTTAAAAGTATTTACCTGAGCTAGCAATGCAATTTATACTCAGCCGTATATTCAAATCAGCAAGCACAAGTATTTCTACTGGGCTCTTAATCTGGAATGAAGGTTTTTAATAACCTATTAGAATCCTAACGGGTCTTTAATTAAGCCTTGACTTAGACCGGTTAGTTTTTCAAAAGGAAGATACGGTTCAATCGCGTGATAAAGCGAAGACCGGATTAGAATGTGGTTTTGACCCGACAAGCTTGTATGCTTGTTTAATATGGGTAACTTAAACACATTCTGGATTTTGAGACAAAAGTGATATGGTTTGACCCGTTTCGGCTAATATAGTAAAATAACTTATTTTAATAGGTCAAATCAGTTGATAATAAGTCTTATGTGACAAAATGGTTTTAAACCCAAACTATGCATTTAATACGCTTTAAAAGCCATTTTAAGCGATTTCCGGGTTATACAGGAAATCTGAGTTTTCTGATCAGGTTATAAAGTTCAAAATACTTTATTTATTATATAAAATCAGTAGCAATTGGATTGGTGTCAAAATACTATGTAAAACTCATTTTATGACCGAAAACGGTATATTCGGTATTTACCGAATTAATGCCATAACCTTAGGTTATGAGCAGGTTAAAAAAAATTAAAAATCTTTAAAAATCCCAACATATTATATTACATCAGTGGGTAAAAGGTTTGGTGTCAAAAATTTGGTTTAGATAGGCTTTATGCTAATTGTGCCTTTTAATTACTAAAAGGCGTTATAATTACGCTAATGAGCATAACTCCTAATCTAGACTTCCAACTGATGTAAAATTTTAGGGACATGTTTATAAATCAGTAACAAAGGTTATTGTCTTTTCACATATCTAAAATTCTCGTTTTATGGTCAAAAGGGCATATTGGTCAACATTTAAGCAATTAACGGAAACATAAAAACGAATCGGATAATCAATGAACCAACCCTAGAGGGTTATGCTAACATGTAGCCTGGTCCTAAGGAAGCTCTAAGGCATTTCCAAATCATACTAAATTGGTTCAGAACTGAAGTCAAAGCAAAAGTCAAAGTTTTGCGACTTTCGGTTCCGAACCGGGTCTAAACATAAAATTTTCGGATCAAACAAGCTTAGAGTAGTTCTTATACTTATTAATAAGTTATATGAGTGATAAAATAGATTACATGCATTCTATATTGTTAATTAGGCGTTGATTCGCAAATTAAGGTTCTGTTGACTTTTTCTAATCAACTTTGACCCGACATTTGATCTAGTTAGAGTGGGAATCAAAGGGAGCCCTTTTAAGGGTTTAATGCCCACATAATTACCAACTTATAACTACCTTCAATTCGACTAATCACTGGACCATTAATGATTAATCGCGAAGTCAACCGTTAATTACGACGGTTTGACTTTTAAGCTAAAACTAAGTAAAAACTCAACTAAGAAAGGTTAAGCATACTTACAGAAGTCCTATGCGCGATTAGGAAGGCTTAGGGTCTGCTCTTAAGCTCCAGGAAGCTCCAGAAATGCAGAAGTGAGGTGTGATCAATGGTTGCAACATGAGGCCTTTATATAGTGTTCAAAACCTCATAGATCATTGACACACAAGCCTAGCAATGGCCATGGATCATCCACAGATGTCCCTAAGGGCCTAGGAGTCATTTAGGGGTCGCCCATGGATGAGAAAATATCTTCTTAAGTCGGTTCCAAGGCTGAACAGCCAACTTTCATGTTTTTCTGCATCTGGGGGTCTGACGCGGCCCGCGTAAGATCTTAACATGTCTTACGCGGCCCGCCTGAGCCTTGTAATCAGGTTTCACATTTTCAAGTTGTTGCATCTTTGTCTCTTGGCCTTTCGAAGGGTCAACCAAACTTATTTCTTGCATTTTGAGCCCCTCAACTTGACTTATAAGGGGTTCATGACTTATACCCACTTTGCTAAGTTCTTGGTCACTTCATGTTAACCCGAAAAGTCATAATTTTCAACGTTGACGCTTTAACCCCTTGTATACGAATTTGATCATAACTTTCTCATACGATAACGAAACTTTATGAAATTTTTATCGTGCATTCTAGTGAGCATAATTAATCGTTACAAAGCTTCGGGTTTGCTAAAAGGTCACTCAGAGGTACATTTTAAACATGTTGACACATTTAACCCCTGTAGTTTGTAATCTCTCCCTTTCTTTCATATTTAGCTTCGTATGATCCATGATTTATTCGTTTGAAGTTATGAGCATCATTTAGGGTTACTGTAAAGTATATGTATCCCTTGTTGACATTTTGAACCCTTATATTCACATACTTTCCATGTTTGTCAACTTTAGTCCTTCTAGCACATTCTTTCACACGTTCAAACCTATGACACGTGTCAATACATTATAGGACGTGATTTTTTCGAGGTGTTACATCCTCACCCCCTTAAAAGAAATCTCGAGCTCAAGATTTGCTACAATGCTGGAAGTACTTTTTGTCGCATAATGGACTTAACTTCTATAACATATCAAGAGTCTTTCCAAGATCTCAAAGTGACCCCTATATTAGGTACATGTATCCTTTTGGGGCTTCTTAACCTGTCGATCCTCAATCGATTCAGGATGCTCATCACATCATAATTCTGCATATCATTATGTGATAGTGTTTCTTGACTTATTGGCGAAACACATCCTTCAGTCACTAGTGTGCAATGTATTGCGAGCTCCGCCAAGCTCCTTAAATAGGTTTTAGCTTATAAGCTACTTGATCTGGATACATTCGATTTCCTTCGAATGATTCTATATATTCAGAGCTTAACTAGCCTGATAATTTAACAAATTTGGCACACCCTTCCTGGGCGATATCTCTTGTTTGAACTTTATTCCTTAACAAGAATTTAGGAGGGTTGCTACTTTCATTAATTCTTGATTTTCTGCCGAATACTGGCAACTTACAGATGATTAGGGATTTGTATGATCTTATTTGTTGTTTCCAATGCAACTTTCAGATCCTGATAATTGGACTTACCAATCTATTGTCCTAACAATAGATGTTTACCAATCCATCTATACAAGGTCTCCAAAGGAGCAGCCTTGATGCTTATATATCAACTATTATAGAAAAGCTGATTTTTAAGGTGAGATGGTTATTCCACCACTGCTTGAAACTAATCTTAAGGAATAGCTAATCCTTATAGCTAGTTGAATAACTCGACGATCCTAGGTAGTTGATGGCGATTCTTAATCGTTGTCTAAATAGGGTTGCGGTGATGAATGCATAAGCAAAATGAACCGTCTTTCTTATTTAGCAATATCAAACTCTCGGAATATTAAGTTAGGCTATATGAATCTCTTATCTTAAAATTTACTTAATTAGGGTTTCGATTACTCCATAATCAATCATGGAGTTCTACAACACTCTAACCCAAAGTGGGATGTTAATCTTAACTCTACTTGCCTCTCCGGAGGTAAACAGGGTAGTCTTTGCAGAAGGTAATCAAGACACACGGAGATTACAGAGATTTTTCTAAATCTCGACTCCAGTTCATTTATCCTTGCCTGTGTCAGATAAGTGGCATATTTATGTTACGAGTCCACAGATTTAAACAGAGACACTTACTTGGACAATTCCATTCTGGATATCTTCTTTGAATACTATTAGTTGACTTTAGTACCATATGATCATTGGGATATCTTTGTGGTTCCATGCATTAAACCTCCATACTGATCAGGCATGGAAACAATCTATGGAACTTATTAAGATACATCAATTTTCATAGGACGGTTTTGTCATACCATTTGGCATTCGTAATCAATAGGGATTAAGGAGATATCAATTACATGCGAATGTCCTTTATCTATAGTGAGGGTACATTAGAATTTTATGACTTAAAGATTTCTGACAGGAACAGAAGAAATGGTTCCTATTATTTTCGCTTTCACTTAATAACTATGGTTCTTAGGAAAGATTTTAAAAGTTTGCTATACTTATAGTTTATGAAGGATTTAGAGTAAGTAGCATTTGGCTCTTTGAACCTTTTTCACGATCCCTTCACAGCTTTTCCAACAGCTGCGTCTTATCATAGTTTGAAGAACATCCTTGGACTTTCTAAGGTTTACAATGGTAGTATCATTAGCATGCGTCGCATTATCAATGGCGTGATTGACTGATGTCTTATCCGAGTTTGTCATACTCAAGATTTGGTTCCTATTACTAAATGAATCAATTTCTTGGTTGCGATCCGACAACTGCTATTCCTCATCCTCATGGCCTTATATACTAACCATGGTTTCATTAAACCATACAGGCCAATATAGCATTAACATTCTTAATGAACGTTATTTAATATTTATCAATTATACTTAGCCTAGGTCACAAAAGACCATTAATGGCATTTAAAGTTTGGTCCTAATCCATCATCTTTTTGACAGGGAATCAATATGTCACATCTGTCTTTATTATAGTGATGAATTTGGATAGCTTGAAAGCTGGCCATAAGGATATCAGAAAAGAGTGATTCCTAATAGATATAAAATTTCAATCTAAGATTTGTTGGAGCATTTTCTATAGTGTCATCGGCCAATTTCTACCTCGCATTAAATGACCGGAGTCCTAATCAGGCGGAGACAACAGTTCTCAACATTTATCGTTCATTATATAATCATATGTGCCAGCATCAAATAGATTTTTGCATAAACTGTTTGATAAGGAAAGGTACCTGCTATGTAATTATCATTCTGCACCATCTCCTGTGCGTTCATCATGCGTTTGTTTTCTTGGCCTCTTCGGGCTTCTTCTGATTCCTAGGGCAGTTGGTCTTGATATGCCCCTTCTCGTTGCAACCATAACAGGTTGCGTCTTTCAATTTCTTGCAATCCAAGGTTTTATGTTCCTTAGACTTGCAAATCCCACAAGGAAGAGGCAGAGATTCAAATCTGCATTTCCCGAGGTGGTATTTTCGACAAGTTTCGCACCTGGTCTTCCCACCCGACTGCTGGCTGTCTTTCTTAAACCCGGAACTCTTCTTATCCTCAGAGTTCCTCTTCCTATCGGAGCGATGAGAATTCTCATCCTCCCTTTTACGCTTTCCATCTTCAGAGGCTTTGGCAGCCTTGTTTCTGACCACATCGAGTGTGAGAGATAGCGACAGATCTGTCGCTGACCTAAATGTAGTAGGTCTTGAAGCCTTAACACTGGCTTTGATTTCTGGGGCTAAACCCCCAATGAAGCGAGCAATTCTCTTGGGTTCTGGTGTTACTAGGTAAGGAACCAGTCTGGACAGGATATTGAAACTGGTGAGGTAAGCTTGACAATCTAAGTTTGTCATAACCAATGATAAGAAATCTGATTCAATTCTTTCGACCTCGTGTTGAGGGCAGTAGTTCTCCATAATGAGAGCAACAAACTATTCCCATGACATGTTGTAAAGTGGGATCTTCCCAGCAGCTTGAATGAGAGCCTTCCACCATGCTAATGCCTCTCCCTTGAACGACTGGGATACATACTTCACTACATCCCTATCAGCACATCCGCTGATATCGACAACTGTGTCCATTTCATCCAACCAGGTCATACAATCGATTGCCCCTTTCTCCCCAGTGAAATCCCGGGGTTTGCAGGAAACAAAGTATTTATAGGTACAGGACTTGGTACGCGTTTCATTATCGAACACTATCCTCTTGGATGGAACACTGTGTTGATTAGATGAATGTCGATCATCATCCTTCTTTGGTTCCTCTTTCTTAGAGGGTGGCTTGCTATGAGCCTCGGAATGAGTCTTGGGGACAGACTTAGAGTGGGGTACAGATGAGGCTATACTATGAGTTCCACTATACTCCCTAAATTGCTCCTCTACAGCTTTAGATACAGCTGTATCAATCAGTGTACGAAGTTCTCCTCTGGTTATATTAATCTTATCATCATCGCGGTTTTCCAGAGGATGACTGTTCATCTCATCAGAGTCCGCCATGTAGGTAGTTTTAATTGCTACAAAAAGAAAATAAGGGCAAGGTTTATTTAGAAGCCCATACAGTACTATCGTTCTTGACGATTCATTAACCATGGTTTTTAATAACTATTTTGGTTAATTTGTTAAGCATGCATAATTCAGGATCTTTATTACAATCCCTACTTATAATTTATTAATGGCACAAAAGGCCTAGTCACGTAGATAAGTTTAATTTATAAGCCATGATTTCAGAGAATCGAGGCCTTAAGGTTTGAATCAAAGTTCATTACCTTTTCTTGACAGGGAGTTGTAGGCTACCACTGTCTTTAGTCTCAGAGGACATTAACTATAGCCCGTAGGCACTTCCCTTCTAAGGGATGTTTATAATATGATCCTCTTATAGGATGATATAAGCCATGATTTCAGAGAATCGAGGCATTAAGGTTTGAACATATTTCATTACCTTTTCTTGACAGAGAGTCAAAGACTACTACTGTCTTTAGTCTCAGAGGACGCTAATTATAGCCCGTAGGCACTTCATCCTTAAGGGATGATTATTTCAAATAAGGGAATTTAGATTAACCCATTTAAGAATGACTTATGTGATTTTATCGCACCACATTTTGTCAAGCATGTTAATATGCTTTCAGATATTTAACAAGGATTTGAATCTTTTGAATAAGTTTTACCATCTTGGCCATGTCTGCAATGACAATTAGGCTAGGTTTTACCCTTTAGACTCTTTTTAATATTCAACGCAGAACAATCCTAAATTGAAATGTTAACAAGGATCTGAATCTAATTGTGGAACTACCATCGTGGCCCTGTCTTAAGGTGACATATGGATAGGTCTTGTCCTTTTTAGATATTGCCATTTTATTATAATGGTAGATCTTATAATATAGGAATGATATTTTAAATATAATCGTTCCATTAAAATTTTAAACAAGTATATGGTTGCCCTAAACGGGACTTCTACATAAAATGACTTGCCCATGTAAGGGTTAATCAGAAAAATAACAAAGGAAGCAAATAAGGACAAAATAAAACAAATTAGGATTTGTCCTATGTTCTTGTCTAGACTCAAGAATGTGCAACTGTGTAACTGAGATTAAACACAAAAGGCTAGCGTTTAATTCACACAGTGTTGGCTCTGATACCAACCTGTCACACCCCGATATTTCCACGTATTACCGGTGGGCCCGGTGGGGAGTATCGTGACGTAGTTGATATCATCATAGTCAAACAACACAATATATAAATGCACAGCGGAAGCAAAAGATAAATATATTACAATCCGAATATAAAGTAATATCAAAGTAATACAACGGAAAGTAAAGGATCCACAGGCGGATCTTAAAACATAAACATTGTTCAACAGACTTTAGGAAAATACGTTCAGTACCTGTCACTTACGTTCAGTACCTGTCACTTAACCTTGCAAGATTCCTTATTAATGCCCTGAGCTTCCAGCCAATTACGTTCAGTACCTGTCACTTAACCTTTTTGGAAAATACGTCAGTTTACACTAGTAAATACAATTAACCGACTCATTTTAAAAAGAGTTTAAGAAAATTGATTTAGATGCACCAGGCACAAAGATATCTTTTATAACTTGGGACAATTATATAAAAATAATCTTGTATACAGATTCACATGTTCGTTGTACGTTCAGGGCCCGATGTAGAAACCGAGTCAAGATTAACAGACACGCCACAAGTATAAGCCCACAAGAGAGTGAGATACCGTTTCCCTTTAAGCAACTTTCAGTGTATGCCTACTCCCCGTGCTTAAGACGTGGCCATTTTATAAGACAATGATGTCAAGGATATCCGGGACATGGTCATTAACCCCTAAAGGCTTTTATTTCAAACAATACAAATTAAAGCGGGTTACCTCAATAATTTAATCACAATTCGACTAAACATTCAATACCCGACCAAGCGGTATTATTATAATACCGTATCCCAAGCCCGTATAGGGAAAATAAGTTAAAAGTATTTACCTGAGCTAGCAATGCAATTTATACTCAGCCGTATATTCAAATCAGCAAGCACAAGTACTTCTACTGGGCTCTTAATCTGGAACGAAGGTTTTTAATAACCTATTAGAATCCTAACTGGTCTTTAATTAAGCCTTGACTTAGACCGGTTAGTTTTTCAAAAGGAAGATACGGTTCAATCGCGTGATAAAGCGAAGACCGGATTAGATTGTGGTTTTGACCCGACAAGCTTGTATGCTTGTTTAATATGGGTAACTTAAACACATTCTGGATTTTGAGACAAAAGTGATATGGTTTGACCCGTTTCGGCTAATATATGCAAACTAGTTACATAAGCAGATCCGAACGCGGAAATTGCGTAACGAGTAACCAAATGAATCATATGTAAGTTTCCTAAGTTAATATGCTTTAAAAATGTTGTGATATCAGTAAGATACCTTTCATTATGCCCAAAATGAGTTTAATCTTAATTTAAGCCCCGTAGGGGTATTTTGGTCATTTTAAAGGTTATAAAGGAGTTTAAATGAAGTTCTGAGATTCGGGTCTGAATACATCAGTAAAATAACTTATTTTAATAGGTCATATCAGTTGATAATAAGTCTTATGTGACAAAATGGTTTTAAACCCAAACTTTGCGTTTAATACGCTTTAAAAGCCATTTTAAGCGATTTCCGGGTTATACAGGAAATCTGAGTTTTCTGATCAGGTTATATAGTTCAAAATACTTTATTTATTATATAAAATCAGTAGCAATTGGATTGGTGTCAAAATACTATGTAAAACTCATTTTATGACCGAAAAGGGTATATTCGGTATTTACCGAATTAATGCCATAACCTTAGGTTATGAGCAGGTTAAAAATAATTAAAAATCCCAAAATATTATATTACATCAGTGGGTAAAAGGTTTGGTGTCAAAAATTGGGTTTAGATAGGCTTTATGCTAATTGCGCCTTTTAATTACTAAAAGGCGTTATAATTACGCTAATGAGCATAACTCCTAATCTAGACCTCCAACTGATGTAAAATTTTAGGGACAAGTTTATAAATCAGAAACAAAGGTTATTGTCTTTTCACATATCTAAAATTCTTGTTTTATGGTCAAAAGGGCATATTGGTCAACATTTAAGCAATTAACGGAAACATGAAAACGAATCGGATAATCAATGAACCAACCACAGAGGGTTATGCTAACATGTAGCTTGGTCCTAAGGAAGCTCTAAGGCATTTCCAAATCATAATAAATCGGTTCAGAACTGAAGTCAAAGCAAAAGTCAAAGTTTTGCGACTTTCGGTTCCGAACCGGGTCTAAACAGAAAATTGTCGGATCAAACAAGCTTAGACTAGTTCTTATACTTATTAACAAGTTATATGAGTGATAAAATAGGTTACATGCCTTCTACATTGTTAATTAGGCGTTGATTCGCAAATTAAGGTTCTGTTGACTTTTTCTAATCAACTTTGACCCGACATTTGATCTAGTTAGAGTGGGAATCAGAGGGAGCCCTTTTAAGGGTTTAATGCCCACATAATTACCAACTTATAACTACCTTCAATTCGAATAATCACTGGACCATTAATGATTAATCGTGAAGTCAACCGTTAATTACGACGGTTTGACTTTTAAGCTAAAACTAAGTAAAAACTCAACTAAGAAAGGTTAAGCATACTTACAGAAGTCCTATGCACGATTAGGAAGGCTTAGGGTCTGCTCTAAAGCTCCAGGAAGCTCCAGAAATGCAGAAATGAGGTGTGATCAATGGTTGCAACATGAGGCCTTTATATAGTGTTCAAAACCTCATAAATCATTGACACACAAGCCTAGCAATGGCCATGGATCATCCACAGATGTCCCTAAGGGCCTAGGAGTCATTTAGGGGTCGCCCATGGATGAGAAAATATCTTCTTAAGTCGGTTCCAAGGCTGAACAGCCAACTTTCACGTTTTTCTGCATCTGGGGGTCTGACGCGGCCCGCGTAAGATCTTAACATGTCTTACGCGGCCCGCCTGAGCCTTGTAATCAGGTTTCACATTTTCAAGTTGTTGCATCTTTGTCTCTTGGCCTTTCGAAGGGTCAACCAAACTTATTTCTTGCATTTTGAGCCCCTCAACTTGACTTATAAGGGGTTCATGACTTATACCCACTTTGCTATGTTCTTGGTCACTTCATGTTAACCCGAAAAGTCATAATTTTCAACGTTGACGCTTTAACCCCTTGTATACGAATTTGATCATAACTTTCTCATACGATAACGAAACTTTATGAAATTTTTATCGTGCATTCTAGTGAGCATAATTAATCGTTACAAAGCTTCGGGTTTGCTAAAAGGTCACTCAGAGGTACATTTTAAACATGTTGACACATTTAACCCCTGTAGTTTGTAATCTCTCCCTTTCTTTCATATTTAGCTTCGTATGATCCATGATTTATTCGTTTGAAGGTATGAGCATCATTTAGGGTTACTGTAAAGTATATTTATCCCTTGTTGACATTTTGAACCCTTATATTCACATACTTTCCATGTTTGTCAACTTTAGTCCTTCTAGCACATTCTTTCACACGTTCAAACCTATGACACGTGTCAATACATTATAGGACGTGAATTTTTCGAGGTGTTACACGAACCTATCAAAGTAGCATATACTTTGAATGATTCTGACAAATTATATTCTGATGAGATTTTTCCAATAAGAGGTGTTAAAACTGAAATGATCAAAAAGGTTTTCAAACTAACAGAAATTAATACTTCTGAAATAAAAGATGCAAATCTTTCTAAAAAAACCTAATTCTTACACCTCAAGAGTTCAACAAAGGTTAAACAAGAAAAAGTGTTACAATTCTAGTTCTGGTTTTCAAAAGAGACCAAACCATAATGGTAATTACAAAAAGAAGGGTCTGGGTTTTATTCCACCAAAAAATCATAAAAATGAGAAAAATTATAAACCAAAAACTGTTTTTGTTTTAGGAAACACATCTGAAGAAGAAAAAGAGCAAGTGTTCAGAAAGCAATCTAACAAAGAATTCCTTGCCAAGAAGCAAGAAGAAATGAAAAAAAGTATTGCTCAGAAGAAGATAGAGACGAGAACCTGTTTTCAATGTAAAACAGTTGGTCACATTGCTAGGAATTGTTCTAAGGCAATACACACAAAACAGGGAGTCTCTGGTAAACTAAAAGAAAAGATTGTTGAAAAAACTAAACCACCAACGAACAGATTTAAAGTTTTTGAAAATTCAACTTTTGAGGTTGGTGAATGTTCAAAAAATGTTTTCAAAAGAAAGGAGAAACTTAACAACCAAAAATGGGTTGTTAAGAATTCAAGTGAAAGTTCTGGTGATGAATATGATTCCACAAAGTCAGAGGAGCCACAAGTTGATTTAAAATTGGAAACATCAGTACCGCCTTTGGATGATGCAAATTTTCCACCATTGCGGGCTGAGAATTTTAAGCAAAAAATTGGTAAAGTTGAAATTTCAAATCAATTTTTTCTTAAAAAGAAAGAATTTGATATTGAAAAGGTTTTTAACCCCACAGTGCAAAACATTTTTGAAAAAATGATTGATGGAAAGGTAAAGGGGGTTAAAGAATTTTATGAGAAGAAGATGGAAGGTAAGCAACCGAGTGTTGGTAACTCGGAATCTCCCAAGGACCGTCAGGCTTGAGAGAATCTCTCTAACTGAAAAACCTGACTTGCCGGAGCTCCCAAGTTGGTAATCGCGGAGCATGAATTGGCATCATTCTTTGTTTATGAAAATTGTTTTTGTCGAAGTATGACTTGCCGAAATTCCCAGGTTGGTAAGTGTGGAGTAGGAATCGGCATTTTGAGATTTCAACCTATAGGTTGGTAATTGTTGGTAAGCAAATCGACAAGTGGTTGAAAGAGAGGTTTTATCTTCAAGTGGTAAATCAGGGATATTAAGTTGTACTTGATTTTCTACAAGTGGTTTTTTGGAAAACAAAGTGATGAATGAATTCCCTAACCCAGAAGTGGTTTTATGAAATCAACAAATCTAATTTTCCGGAAAAACCATTTTGATTAAAACAAACTTAAGTGTTTTGAAATCACAATGGGAAAATAGTTTGTTGTGAGGGGGAGTTCTGATTGTTTTTGCCAAGTGGATGGCGAATTGAAGTGATTTGATATCAGTTGTCACTTTACTTGTACAGTTTGTTTTCAAATTTTTAATGATTTTGAAGTTTAGGGGGAGTACGAATTTTCAGAAAATCCAAAAACATTTGAAAATTTGAAAAAGCCAAAAACATGATAAAAGCAAAAATGAGTTTTGTTGTAGAAAAGAGGAAATGATAGTACATCAGTGGATGATCACAGCATACTAAAGAATTGGAATGAAAAATGTGATAAACGGTCTCACTGATGATGTGCCAGTAGGTTTTTACACATTTAGTAGATTGTGACGAGATATAAACCTAAATTTCAAACTTTCTTATATCGTGGGGAACATCTCTCGGATATATGGGTAACCCCTGAAATCTTGTTTGAAAGGCCCCTCTTTCTGAGATACTAGGTCTTTATACTCAGTGATATCTGGGGTATTATCCCGGGACTTCTGATTTTGCGGAAGCAATGGCCTAATCCCCTTATAATACTTTACGCTTGCTTGAAATATAGCATCACCCTCAGTACAAAATATGATGAAACATTGCAAAATGCTAATCTTGTGCTGTTGAAGAAAAGATTCTCTAAAGGGAACACACCAAAAGTCGAAGCCGTCATCTCTCTGATTTTGCGGAAGCAATAGCCTGAGCTCTCACGGCCCTCGCATTTAACCCTTACAGATATCATCTAGGTATACTCACCTGTAAGATTGAATACTGGGATCTGGATACGGGAGTATATTCTGAGGTGGGATACGCGAATAAGTTTAAGTGCTTAAAACATTAATCTCGTATCTCGAAACAGTTGAAATTTGTGTGAAAATTTAAGTGGATCAGTATATTAACAATCTACGTGAATCGTTTAGAACTTAAAATGGTTAAAGCTTAACGGTGTTGGTGATTTATCTCATAAACTGATATGATCCTCTTACACAAACTCACAAAAATATTGTTTGTAAATATTTCTTTATTGCATTTCGTTAAATTCAAAAATTACAAAAAGATTTTTAGTGTGTTTTAGCATAAAATTTTGAAAAATTCAAAAATATTTTCGACAACTGATGTTGAAGAACTGATTTTCAAAATTCCGAGTGCTAAGCATGATGAACAACAGGTTTGGGAGAAGTGTTTTTAAAATGAAGAATGTTTGCTTACAAGTGATCATCAGAAGCTTTTATATGATAAATCATTCTGAAAAATAACCTGTAAATGATAATTTTATCAAAATCTTAAATTTGTGAAACTTATGTTTGTGGTAGAGATTATGCAGGTTAGCCAGGTTTCGATCCGGAGAAGGATGTAAGCCAGGTTACGATCTTAGAACGAGTGAATTCCAGACTGCGATCCCAGCTTATCGAAAGGGGGAGTCTGAAGACGCTGATGCTAAAACAGGATAAGAGCCAGGGTTACTATTCTGAGAGCCAAGTTTTGACCCTGAAATTGAAGACATTAGTTGCTGATGCTGATGATCTTAAAGAATCAAGAGACCTGATCAAGAGGAGTATAGAGCAAGGTTGAGATTCTGGGAGAAAGAGAAAGAGATTGATTGAGGATACTTACAATGGAGAATCTTTGGAGAGAGCAAGAAGACTGATAAAGGCTGAAGGTTTGACAACTGAAGACTCGGCATCGAAGACTTCGTCAAGATCCGAGGGGGGGTCTGTTGGTGCATCCGTCTGTCAACTTCGTCTTGTATCGAGTCTTGTATTATATTAGATAGATCAGGGCACGAAAAACGAGGAAATGTGTGTTTATGGGTAATTCCGCTTGAAATGACACATGAGTCATTTCAAACGAAATCATGATGTTAATTCCGTTTGAAGTGATTTCGTGCGGAATTAGATTCCGTTTGGGCAGTTTCAAGCGGAATTAGCATGCCTATAAATACCTGAAGTGCCTAGTCATTTGCAACGATTCTGATTCTGGGAGCGAAGCTCTGCCGAAGTGTCTATAGCATTGCAATCGATCTGTTTTTAATATAAAGACAGTTTAAAGTGATTTCTCGTGCAAATCAGCTGAAATAACACTGATACACTTGTTTCCGCCTTTTGTATTGGTGAAGACCTCTTCTGAACGACTCATTTGGGTCACAAAACGATCCTACAAATCCCAATACACTTTCTCCCTCCATTCTATCCCATATACTCCTTCCTCCTTTATTATTTGCGAATCACCCAAGCCCTGAATTATCTCCCCCGAAGTATCCCACCATGTACCATATGCAGTCCTTCACCGGTGACGGTGAATTTGACGATGATACATCTTCCCCTTCCGTTTACCTCACACCACAACGCACACCATGTCCAAGAGGTCCCCTGTCGCCGCCGATTGCATCCCCCCGGTGAATTATATGTTCTCCGATCATCATCGCTTTATTGGAACAACTGTAGACCATTCGATTTTCGTCCAAGGTGAAAGTAATGTTAATATCCAAGTATCACCTGAAGCACACACTCCGTTGAATGTTGATCAGGGGTCGTCTGCGTTCTCATACAGACTCCTCTAGACCAAGGGATTCAAGTCAATGAAAACGGTAGTATAGCTCTACCAATCATCCTTGTTATTTTGTTTTAAAATTATGTTTTTATGTTTTCTACTTTGATATATGTTAAAATTCAAGTCATGAAGTTTTTTTTTTCTCTGATATGTGTTTTAAACCTTCATGACACTGACAGTCATTTTTCCGGCAACGTTCATGTATATTTTTCTAGGTGTCTAGCCGACTTGTTTGCGAGATTATTTATAAGGGTTGTTTTTTTTTTCAACGATTATGTATATGTTCAAGTTTTGCCATTACTTTTTAAATCCAGTTTTTTTGTATCCGAGCTTACATTTGAAATTTTTTCATGGTCTGAGGGTTGCAGGCCATTTCATGTTTCTTGTGTTTATTTTGAAAATGTGTACTGATATGTATATTTGTTTTTTGTCCTTTTTTTGTTTGCGGTTGACATGTAGCTCGTTGGCAGCAGCGCGAAGACGGATGCACCTCGTGGTTCGCTCCCAACGGCTCCCGTTACTGGACTCTGCATTCCGCACTCCATCTTAGGCCACAACTGACTGGTGTGTTCTAGGAGTGGAAAGATGTTGTTGAGATGTATGAAAGGTATGCTGACAAGTGCGGGTTGTCGACTAGGGTTAGAACTGTCAAGAGGAAGCATGGAGCCATCACGCATCGTTACCTCAAAGCATGGAAAACCGCAGCTGAAAAGGAAGTTTGATACGTTGGATGACACTTCTTTGAAGATTAGGCAATCCACATTCCGGGTCTGTGACTGTAAAGCTTGCATCCGTGTCAAGTATATTCAGCCCTCTCAAAGGTGGGTGTTCTACCACTTTGACGAACATCACAATCATCTGACGGTGCCATTGCATAATAGAGACATCAGCAAAAAAGGATGGAGACTTGATTTTTCATCTGAAGACTTCATCCACCGAGTCGTCCTAAATAAGGTTGGGCCCTTAGTGTCCCCAAAAAGAAGAGTTAGTACGATGGGTGGGCATGACTATGTCAAGGGTAGGGCAGAGGATTATAACAAAATTCCACGGAGTCTTTGTATGTTTATCAGCCACAGGGATGTGCAACTAGTAATCGACAAGATGAAAGACCAGGTTGACCATTTGCCGAACTACACTTTCAAATATAGCGTGGAGAACGGGGAGCTACGTCACATGTTCTGGGCGGACGAAACTGCTAAGCTCAACTACCAAGTGTTTGGAGATGTTGTTGCGTTCGATGCTATATACCAAACGAACAGGTACTTATACTCGCCCTTTTACAATACAACAACATTTTTTTGTCATAAATCTGTTTTTATTTTTTCAATTTTACAAACTCACAAAATATGAGATTGACCACTAAATGTATTTGCATATTTACAGGTATAGTCTTGTTTTTGTTCCCTTTACTGGGCTGGACAACAACAAAAGGTGCGTGACTTTTGGAGCTGGGCTTTTGTTTTGCGAGACCATAGAGGCTTATGCTTGGTTACTATCATCTTGAAGCGCACAAAAAACAGCCTACTCTTGTGCTCACTGATCAAGACCCGTCTGTTAGGGAAGCTGTTCGTGCGGTTTTTACGGGGTCTCTTCATGGAATGTGCATCTGGCGTATAATGAACAAGCTACCCTCAAAGGTTAGAAGCTTTGTCGGAAAACTTGACTTATAAATGACTCTGCATAAACTCTGCCCGGGACAATTTTACAGTTACTGTTTTTGGGCATTTTCTTTTTCATACATGTGATCGCCTTTTTTTTATCTTCAGATCGCAGGTGATGTCGAGGACCCCAACGAAGTGAGAGCTGCGTTGCATAAGCTTGTTTGGAATATTTTCCTAGAACCTGAAACTTTCGAGCGTGGGTGGCAGAAGCTTCTAGAAAAGTACGGTCTGGGAAATCATGTTTGGCTGACTGATTTGTTCAGTTTCAAGGAGTTTTGGGTTCCAATATACTTTAGAGAAATCCCCATGTCATGTCTCATGAAAAGTAAGTCCCGAAGCGAGAGTTCTAATACGGTGTTCAAGGTTGATTCTTCCTAAGCGAATACGTTAGTCCAGTTTCTGTTGTGTTACGATTCCACTCACGAAGCTCATAGATACTATCATAGGGTTGCCCACTTCATGGCCGATGACCGCGCGGACGAATTCAAAACAGTTCTTGAAATAGAGAAGCAATGCGCAATGTTGTATCCCCCTGCTATCTGTGTCACACCCCGATATTTCCACCTATTACCGATGGGCCCGGCGGGGAGTATCGTGACGTAGTTGATATCATCATAGTCAAATAATCACAGTTCAATGCACAGCGGAAGTCTAAAGTAAATATATTACAAACCGATTCAAAAGTAACATCAAATATTACAAACGGATTGTAAGATGGATCCACAGGCGGATCTTAAAACAGAAATATAAACACTGTTCAACAGACTTTAGACGTTTAGAACCTGCAAGATTCCTTATTAACGCCCCGAGCTCCCAGCCAATTTACGTACAGTACCTGTCACTTATTTTTTTTGGAAAATAGGTCAGTTTACACTGGTAAATACAATTAACTGACTCTTTTTTAAAGTGTTTTAAGAAAATTGATTTAGATGCACAAGGCACAAATATTCTTTTATATCTTGGGACAATTATATTAATAACAATCTTGTATCAGATTTACATGTTTGTCCAACATTTAGGGCAGGTGATTAAACAAACCGATCAAGATTAATCGACACACCACAAATATAACTCACAAGAAGTTACCTCACGAGTGAGTATATCTTTTACATACGCAACAGGAGGTGTTATGCCTATACCTTATGCTTAAGTTGTGGCCATTTACACTTTTAAATGAGCCAAGGATATCCAGGACACGGTCATTAACCCCCAATGTTATTTGTTATCAAGCAATACTGATTAAAACAGGATTATGCAATTTAATCATCTCCGATTAAAAGGTTTCTACACCCGACCAAGCGGTATTATTATAATACCGTATCCCAAACCCGTATAACGGAAAATAAGTTAAAAGTGTTTACCTGAGCTTAAAATGCAATTTATACTCAGCCGTATATTCTAATCAGCAAGCACAAGTACCTCTACTGGGGCTCTCAATCTGGAACGAAGGTTTTATTAACCTATTAGATTCCTAAAAGGTCTTATTTAAGTTGTAACTTAAACCGGTTAGTTTTAAGGAAAGGTTTACGGTTCAAAACGCAAGATTAAGCGAAGACCGGATTAGAGTGTGATTTAGACTCGGCAAGTATGGAGACTTGTATAATATGGGTAAACTAAACACATTCTGAATTTTGAAGTGAAAATGATAAGGTTTGACCCGTTTCGGTTAATTTATGCAAACTAGTTACATAAACCGTACCGAACGCGAAAGATGCATAACGGGTAAACAATGAGTCATGAACATGTTTCACAAGTTGATATGCCTTAAATATGTTGTGATATCAGTAGGATACCTTCCATTATGCCCAAAATGAATTTAAAATCAATTTAAGCCCCGTAGGGGTATTTTGGTCATTTTAAATATTATAAAAAAGGTTAAATGACAATCTGAGGTTCTGGTCTAAAATGATCAGTAAAAATATTTATTTTTGCAAGTCATATCAGTAAGATATTGTACATATGTGAAATTTATCATTTATAGCCAAACTATGCACCGTAGGGGCATTTTGGTCATTTCACATAAGTTTTAAAGGTTAAATTTGGAAATCTGAGTTTACAACTTTTACATACTGTTTAAGTATAAAAATTTATTCATAACATCAGTAGGTAACAAGCCTTAGGTGCCAAATATGGTTTTAAACCATACTATGCGCCTAAATCGCATAAAAGTCGGTATATGATGATATTTGGGTTGATTATGGAAATCTGAGATTTTGATCAGCCTTTACTATTTAAAATAACTTATTTAACATATAAAATCAGTAGAAAAATGTTTGGTATGTAAAGAATGTGTAAAATTCATTTTATTAGTGAAAAGGGCATTAGCGTCAATTACCGAGTCTATGCAAGAACTCTATGTTATGATTAGTTTAAAATTTAATAAAAATTTCCAAAAAACCCTAAATATTATATTACATCAGTGGGTAGAAAGTTTGGTGTCAAAATTTGGGTTTAAGTAGGTTTTATGCCGAAAATACCGTTTAATTAATAAAAAGCGTTCATTTTACGATATCGAGCATAACTCCTAATTTAGACCACAAGCTGATGTCAAATTTTTAGGACATGCTTATAAATCAGTAATAAAGGTTTTTGTCCTCTCACATTTTCAAAAACCTCGTTTTTATATCAAAAGGGCATAATAGCCAACTTTTAAGCATTTAACGGAAACATGCAATGAACTAGGATTTCTATGGAACCATGTTGTATAACCTTGGAGGGTTATACTAACATATAATATGGTCCTAAAGGAATCCTAAGGTATATCTAAACTAAGCTAAATCAGGTCAGAACTGAAAGTCAAAGCAAAAGTCAACTTTTGCGACTTTCGGTTGCGAACCGAGCCTAAACTCAGAATTGTCGGGTTGAACATGCTTAGACATGTTCAATTAATATTTACCAAGTTATTAAAGTGACAAAACTGATTTTATAGCTTCTATATTATTAGTTATGAATTTTATTTAAAATCTGACTTGTTTGACTTTTATTTTAATTAGTTTGACCCGACATTTAACTAAGTAAACGTGATAATTAGGAGGTGCCCTTTTGAGGGTTTAACACCTACCTAATTACGATCACGTAGCCATGTTCGTTGCGAACCATGGCTCGACCTTACTAAAAGTCAAAGCGTTTATGCTTGACTTTTCGGCTTTAAGAGCCAAACAAAATATCTAAGCATGAAAGAAACACTTACAAGTGGTCCTTAGGACTGAAAAGAACTCAAAAGGAGGCTCTAAATGATTAGGATCCTCAGATTTGAGATAGAGAGCAATAACCCAAGAAAAGGGTGTGAATTTCAAATGAATTCAAGGCCCTTTATATAGTTTTTGGGATTGCACAGGATCATGACAAGTGTTGGAAAGGATTATGAGATTGTTACAGGTGTAAAACCATGTTTTAATACCATCAAAGAGCACCTAGAATTGATTTTACTGGTTTAGAATGGCTTGGAGTGGGCTACAAGCCAAAAAAAAACGAAGCTGCCCAGAACTGGGCATAGGCTACGCTGCAGGGGGCGTAGGCTATGGCCTGCACAGATCAAACACACACAACAACTTTTAGAAGTTACAGTTTTAGTCCCTGTAAGCTTGTAAGGCCCTTTCTGACACGGTTAAGGCCCGTTAAGCCATTTTCAAGGCTCTACAATGCTGCCTAAACATAGGGAACATAAAACAAGCTCAAAAATATGTCGGATGTCGATCGTTTGGTCGTACGGTCACGTTGTTCGGCTAATTACGACGAAACACGAACGGACGTGAAAAACGATCCAAATTACACGACGAATGGAATTTTATCATGCCAGTCACTAAAATAAAATATTTTAATGATTATATAAATTTTTGGATGTCCGGATATATTCAGAACGTAAGATATGCGTGAAAATGCAAACTTATGCACTTTTTGACGCTTTTAGTCCCTGTTGATCAAATAAGTTTATTTTTGCGCACCAAACACCTCTAAGCCTATAACTAAGCTATGTAAAGGATATTTAGGGCATGTTTAAGTTATGATCATATTCCAGAAGGTTCGATATCATACGAATTGGTATACTTTTGAAGTTTGACGCAATTAGTCCCTCTAATGCGCAAACTTGAGTATATCATCGTTTAATAGCATAGAAGCCTTATCTAATCCATATTAGGCATTCTTGAAAGTATTATTAAACATCATGATGCTTCGGATTCGTAAAAAGGTCATTCAGAGGTATAAATGTTTCGCTGGTTGAATGTTTCGCTGAGGTACTGCAGGAGATTATTGAAAGTATTATTAAATATCTGAGCAGGTACCACCTGGTTGAATGTTTCGCTGAGGTACTGCAGGAGATTATTGGTGATGGTAACGCGATGGCCGTTTTTTTGGACAAACTAAAGGCCATCAAGAAAGAAATTGTAGACGAATGCCATGGCCAAGGGAATGCGCACACCGCGGGTACAAAAGATATGGGTATCATGTTAGGAGCCATCGTGGAAGTTGATGTCCCTTGCTCGATGACCCTATCCTGCGTTGCGCTGCGCGTGGGTCTGAGAACCATGTAGCTGGAACAGGAGCGACGACTGTCCGGGCTCACAAGAAGCACCCCCGATTCTGCAAGACCTGTTACCGGTATGTAACTGGTCACGACTCGCGAAACTGTCTGGAAAAGCGGAAGCAAGCAGAACCTTAGCGACTGGGGTTTGGTACGGGTGGTGTGCGGTGTTGGCCTTTTTTTGTGCTCGTTGGTGTGTGGCTTTTGGTCTTATCCCCACTGAATGTTTTTTGAACGAACAATGTTAATGCGTAGTTTGGAGTTGATCTTTTGTTTTAGGTAATGTCCTTTTTTTATGCTTGATCTGTTTTATGGCACTATGTAGTAATGCACTAAGTAGTAATGTTAAATGACAATGGGTCCTATGCTTGGTCCCCCACTTCCCCTACCTGTGTTATGTAAATGAACGACTATAGATAGTGTTTAGAAAAAATAGTGCACTTATTTTGTGGGGGGGGGGGGGGGGGGGGGGGGTTATAAAAATTTTGCACCAAAAAAAAGTCACTACAATCCATGTAAAAAAGTTGTACCGTATACCTTTTACGCGAATAATATACTTTAAAAAACTTTTTATTTTTACAGTCTGTTTAAAGGTTATTCATTTTTTTTCTAATATTTTACATGTTGATCTAGAGAACCCTTTTCATGTGTGGGTTTCTATAGTTCTGTGAACAAATTTACGCATGCGGTTTTTAGTATAAATTAGGTTTCATCTAGTATTTTTTTATATAAAGTATAGCGTAAAGCTCTACAAAAAAAGGTTTTTTTTAACAACCCTAAAAAAAGCTTTACGTGTAGCGTAAAGATCTAAAAAACTTTATTTTTTTACGTGATTGGTATATTTTTATTTTTAACACTTGGCGTATAAAGATTTTTACGGGTGGGGTATAGAAGTTCGTGAATTCGTACTTTTTACGGGTGGCGTAAAGATCTAAAAAACTTTGTTTTTTACGTGATTGGTATGTTTTTGGCCAACTCTTTTTTTTAAACAATTTTTTTACAATCGGTGTCAAAAAGTTGTACTGTATACCTTTTACGCGAATAACGTACTTTAAAAAACTTTTTATTTTTACGGGTTGTTTAAAGGTTATTCATTTTTTTCTAATATTTTACATGTTAATATACAGTACTTTTTCTCATGGCTGGGTTTCTATAGTTTTCTGAACAAATTTACGCATGTGATTTTGAGTATAAATTAGGTTTTATCTAGTATTTTTTTTTATATAAAGTATTTTAGATTATAGATTTCAGCGTAAAATCTCTAAACCACCCGTAGAAAAAGTTAGAGAAGAGGTAGTTACGGTAAGTGTAGTCTTTTAATATAGTTTTTACGTGTGGGTTTGTATTTTTTTTTATATTCAAACAATTGATGTAAAAAAATAAATAAATAAAACAAACATTTTTTAACACGGATGTTAAAAAGTTTTTGCGTACACCATTTACGTTGAGCGTAAAGCTCTTAAAAACATGTGTTTATGGGTTTGTTTTTTTTTTTAAAGTTTCACCGAGGCAATTTATGCATGTGGCTTGAGTTTAAAGTTTTATTTTTTTAACATCTGATGTAAAAAAATTTGCGGAAGGGCGAGGCATGCGGGTTGAGTATAAAAGCTTTTTTACGTACATTTTTTTACGTAGAGATTTTTTTTCGTAAAAACCTTAACCATCCGTAAAAAAATCATAGATTAGGTATTAACGGTTTAGCGTAGACTTTTAATATGATTTTTACGCGTAGGTTAAAGGCTAGTATTTTTCTAATTTTAATTAATCTATCTAAAAATACATTTTTTACATGGATGTAACAAAAAAACATTTAAACAAAAATCGTAAAAAAAAACTTTTTTAAGGTTTACGCTACACTGAAAACGTAAAATATCGTTTTACGGGTGGTTATATGTTACCGAAAAACTGTACATAAAATAACTTCGGGAATAGTATTTTTACGGTCTATTGTACGAATTGGATATACTTTTTACGCTCCCGGTTAGAAGGTTTTTATTTTTTTTTTAATATTAAAAAATTGATTAAAAAATCAGCGTTTACAAGGATGTAAATAAGTTTTAGCGTATCGTTTTTTTACGTTTAGCGTAAAACTTTAAAAAAACTTACCTTTTACGGGTTTAATTTAAATGCCTCTACCTTTTTTTTCAGTTTTTAAGAGTTGGCGTAAAAACTTTTTTACATGTAGCGTAAAAACTTTTTTTACATGTACCGTAAAGCTATAAGTTTTTTACGTGTTTCGCAAGAAGTTTTATTGTATAGGTTTTACATGCATGTAAAAAAGTTTTATTGTATAAGTTTTAACATGTAGCGTAAACCTTTTCTAAAAAGATTTTTTTACGGGTTTTTTTAAAAGTTTTTTTTATATTTAACATTTGGTGTAAAAAAGTTTTTTACGCACGCGGTTGGGGTTTAAACTTTTTTTCATTTAAACAATCCGGGAAAAAAGATTTTAAGTATACCGTAAACCTTTAAAAAAACTCATCTATTACGTGGTGTTTGTTTTATGCTTGTATTTTTTTTTTTTTTAACATTTGGCATGTAAAAAGCTTTTTTTACGATTTGACCTTGAATATAGGTTTTACGCTTCGGTTAAAAGGTCTGTAATTTTTATAATTTTAAACAATTGATGTAAAAAAATAATTAAAAAAAGACTTTTTTTCACCCAAGTAAAATTTTCTTTTTACTCTATAATTTTTACGTGTAGCGTAAAGTTTTAAAAAAATTCCGTTTTTTAATTTTAACATTTGTTGTAAAAGTTTCCTTTTTGTGCAGGTGATTTACGTGTAGCGTAAAGCTCTAATAAAAAGCTTTACATGTAGCGTAAAGATCTAGAAAAAAAAAAGTTTTTTTTTAACAACTCTAAAGAAAGCTTTACGTGTAGCGTAATTATCTAAAAGACTTTATTTTTTACGTGATTGGTATATTTTTATTTTTTATTTTTGACACTTGGCGTATAAAACTTTTTATGGGTGGGGTATAGAAGTTCGAGATTTCTTACTTTTTACACCTATGGTTGACTTTTAATATCTTTTTACGCGTGGGGTAAAAGGTCGATATTTTTTTCATATTTAAACAATTAATGTAAAAAAGGTAAGAAAATCTTTTTTTTTACGGGTCGTCTTTTAGGTTCCTGAAAAAAAAATTACGCATGCGTTTTTTGGGTGCAAATCTTCGAAACAACCCGCAATAAAAGTTCGAGCATAGTTATTTACGTTTACTGTACATTTTTCAACAAAGTTTTTTACGGTGTCTGAAAGGATGCTATATTTCCCTAAATTTTTTTTCAGGGGCTTTTTTATTGTGCAAATCTTTTTACACCGTCTGTTTAAAAATTTTAAAATTGGTATTTTACGGCTAGCATGCACCTTTTAATAAAGATTTTTTACGGCATGTTTAAAGTTTTTTTATCTTTCTTTTTTACTTTTAAATGAGTCAATGTAAAAACATTTTTACCGGTGTCTCACACATTTGTCTACAAACTTACTCTTGCGGTTTAAGTATAAAAGTGGTTTTTACGTTCATTTTTTTACATAAGAATTAAGCCTCCTAAAAAATTCAAGCATAAAAAGGTAATAAACCTACATCATTGACCCCAACTTTGACATGAATGTTTCCAAAAAACCTTATACTTCAGTAAAATGGTTAGCCAAAACTAATATATTAGTTTTTGTTTTAACAGTCGCAAAAGGGGGTCACCACGTACACATGTGGTAGTTGTAACAACCCGACTTTTCGAAGTCAAAGTCAAAGTCAAGGTCAACGTCAGGTTGTTATTCAGATCTGTCATTCCTTGCTTAATTATTGCCTTGTACTCTCGAACTTCGATAATCGATGTTTGAGTTAACGCTATTTTTAGCTACGATTTATTAATATGTGAAATAACAATGCGATAAACGTAACTAACCGCTATTCTACCTAAACGCTATCACATCGCTACCGCATCGCAATTCGAATCGCAGTTATGGATATTGTTTTACGTGTGTATGTTATTATGTGCTTTACTTGTGTGTGCCTTATTTATATTTTGGAATATTAATCGCAAACGCAATCGCAACTCTATCGCATTGCATCGCAACTCGAAACGCAGTGTACTTTTATGAATGTTAAGTTGATTATGTTATTTGTGTAACTAATGTGTAATAATATCGCATCGCTTACTCGCAACTTACTTAAATGCAACGCAACGCACAACGCACGAAACGAAAGCTGGAAAATTAACCCGCACGCGCCGTCCGACCGAACGACCATTCGATCGGATCTTGAACAGCCATCCGACCCGTTAAACTTTCCACCGCCTTTCTCACCTTCACCTATAAATACCTCTCCTGTCACATCAACTGTTCATTGATGTGACATTTCCATTCGATGAGTGCACTCTCAAGCCCTTTTCTCTCGATTTCTCGCGATTCTTGTAAGTTTTCACTCTAAATCTTGTACTTTCATTATCAACACACACTTTCTCACCATTTTCACCATCAAATCTTATATTTTAACCATGAAATCGCCTGATTTGGGGCTGTTCTAGGGTGACGTCGTCACGGGTTCTCATGAACACCAGAGTATGACCTCATCTCATCAAGAACGGTTCGAATGTAACAGATTTCTACATGATTTTACACTAAATTCGTCTAAATACAAACACTTTGAAAATATTTCAAACTTTTCCTCAAACATTCTTCACCTTTACTCGAAAATCGATGGAATCCAGACCCTTTCGGGTGTTCTACTCATTCTCCAGTAGAGAACCGGGCAGAAAATGGATTTCTACTGAACAGACGACCGATTCACGGGTTGAATATGAAACTACATCGAGAATAGTTGAGTCTGGTCAAACGGGGTGATTCCCGTCCGATCGGATGAGTTGGACTTGATGTCATTTCCGTTGTTTGACACGTCGTCATACTGTCTCTGTTCAACCGCAAACCTTTTTAACTTAACTGATTTTACAAGTTTTCAAACAAAACAGTCGCTCGATCGAATAGCCATCCGATCGAACGGCTATTCGACCAGGTGATTAATGAATTTCAACAGTTAAACAATTTTCAAAACTTCAAAGAATATCAGCTTTCAAATGAATCACCATCCGATCGAACGGCCATCCATCCGGATGACCGTCCGACCGGATGACTGGACATATAGAGATATTCCTCACTTTTTAAAATGCTACAACGAAAACTTCCAAGTTCAAACATTTCACAAACACACTCACTCGAATAACCCTCCGACCGAATGGTCATCCATCTGTATGACCATCCGTCCGGACGCCCATCCGTCCGGACGCTCATCCGATAGGACCACTATCAAAAAAAGTGATGTTTTCGAAAATGAAAGGTTGATATGAATTAAACATGATATGACATGATCACAGTCAAGAAATGCAATGAGAGGTAGAATCACATTATAACCAAGCGAGCGGTAAAAGTAACTGGACTAATAAGTCTAGTTAGTGAGACCGGATAAGGTCAGCAATTCAAATCAAGAAATTTGGTTTGCTTGTAAGTGGTAGATTCGGTATAACTGAACCGAATAAATAAATTTGGAAACAAAAGAATTTGTTGCTAAAAGTAAAAGATTTCACTAAAGACCTTTAAACGGGTCAAAGTAACGGATTCATAAGGAATTCGATAATATATGAAAGCGATGGATATCGCTAAGTTAACTAAACTGGTGGAATTAACGAGATTACATTATTTCAAGTTGCACTATGTCGTATGAGATACGTAGACAATTAGTGACCAAAAAGATGTTACCATACTTATCTGGTAATACTAACAATTGGTTAAAAGTATAAGTAATGTTTAAAAGATTTCTCGGATCAAATACATCGAGTTTAAACTCAATGAATTATGTAAGAAAAGGTTTCGAGGACGAAACCACTTTAAGGGGGGTAGACTTGTAACACCCCGAAAACGGGTTTGGTAATCAAACCACGTTAATACTACAGGACGGGTAAAATACAGTTAGTGGTAAAACTTACCCGATAAATTTTAGGATTTAAATAAATAAATCTAATATTTATTAAAAGGATGAGAAATACTTTGAGAAAGCAAAGTATATAAAAGGCCCGAGATTTAACGGGACTTAAAATAAAACGAGTTGTGAACAAGATAAGGTAACTAGGAAATAAATAACCTAGTACAAGTCTTGTAATTAAATGAAAGAACAAAATATCAAGTTATAAACTAAATAAAAGTGGAGGGGCCTATGTTGTTAAAATTGAAACTTATATTATTAAGTTTAACAAAATAAAAACCAAACACCCCATTTGAGGGTCTGGTTTGATCACAGGCAGGAGAAGGGCGACCCCCACTCTCAAAACCCTAACATTCACTAATCTCACAAATTGAAGGATCAAACCAAGTCCAAAACGAAAATCGAGCATAGATTAATGATCCCCATTGCAAGGAGATCATAAGGTATGTAAAATTTGACAAAAATTCTCTACTTGAAATTCTCATGAATTTAGAGAACTTGAAATCTGATGATGCATGTATGAATTGTAGATAAATTAGAAACATTAAAATGTCTAGGAGTAAACCCTAGACAAGTACATGATGAAATTATGCTAAATTCTAGTGAAATCCATGGTCACCATTGTAGGTGACTAGTGGGTTATGTAGAACTTGATAAACACTAGGAAATTTGGGGTTGTTCTAGTGTAATTTGACATATGTGAAGTTATTTCAGAATTGTAAAGGCAAATATTTGTGTTAAATAGTTTGATTGATGAAAATTCGGGTTATATGACAAGTTATGGGCTTGTTGATGAATTATTTAAAATTCTGCCCTTAAGGTGTTTGTAAAAATGCCCCAAAGAAGGCTCGAAATTGAAATTTAGAGTTAAAATGCATGATTGTGATGATTTAGAAAATTATGCGATACATGGTTGAAAAAGGGTTCTAAACCGATTGCGAACTGAACTCTTTAGGCGAGGAATCCGGATCGTCAAATGGACAAGCCGGTGGAAATACGCGTTTGAAAAGGATGCTTAAAAGGTACGTAACTACGATTCCGTTACGTTATGCTTGATTTCGTATTTTCGCTAGTAGACTTTAAATTAGCATAATACATGAAATTGGCATTTAGTTGAAGTGACGAAGATCACTAGGTAAATAAACGGGTCAAAAGGTGAAATTATCACCCTTTGACAATATCGACTAATGGTTTGTCGAGTTACATGTTTATAGGAATAATTATCAAATGGATACGCACATCGCTATTGCTTAGCGGCTACTAAGTTAAGGTATTGAAACGGGTCAATATATTGATCTGAGCCAGGTATGTATAATGATTCAACTCATCATGTAGAACTTGAGATTCTATAAGAGTTAGACAAGGTTAAAATATAGCTATTCGGTTATCTTTTAGGTAAACTGAATAAATCGAGTTATGATTATGGTGTTCTAGAAGCACATGGGTTTATAAACAAGATTATAGTTAAAAGGTTGGATTTTGAGTCAAACAAGTATTTAAAAGTTCCTTTGTAGTAAAGAAAGGATGAAAATTAACCAAATTGCCCTTGTAAGCTAATTGGAACGAATGACCCTTGCAAGAAGTTCGGAAACGAGTTTTATGATTAAATAAATGCTTAGAATAAGATGCTAGAAATGTATGAAAGCGAGTTTAAGTTCTAAAGTGCTTAAATACCCCTAACGGGTCAAAATAAGCATACGAGCGAAAACGTATTTAAATTGTGTGAGAAATCTGTGATTAGAACCTAACATGGTAGATAACATTAATTTGAAGAGGTGCATGTGAAATAAGTATTAAACAAATATTTTTGTTTGATAAAATGCGTAAACGGGTTAAAATTTATTAAAACGACAAGGAGTCAAAGGCTCAGAAGTCTCAAAATTTATTATGTAGGATGTTGGATTTTAACTCCATATGATGGAGGATCAAATTACAATCATGTAGGAAGAAACGGTAGGTCAAACGGACAAGCAGATTGAAAGATACGAAAGTTTTCGTGTCAAAAACGGCAAAATGGGAAGGTCTGATACAGGGGCCACCGTAACTTACGGTGGGCACCGTAAGTTACGGTGGGGGGCTGAATTGCTACGGAAAATACCTCCTGCCATACGGTAGAGGTAGTTTAAACCAGGGGCCACCGTAACTTACGGTGGAGACCAGTTTCAAGTTCTTGATTTTAGGATCAAGAGATCAATGTTGGAATTTCCGGATTTCTTTGTTTAATTTGATTATTCGACCCATCTTCCTTGTAGTACTAGTCATTTAATTATCAAAACTGACTTTTAAGTTGGTTTTGATCACAGGTGAATGTTGAGAGTACCGGATGAAGATCAAGCATCAAGCAAGAACCGAACACACGTTAAACGAAGCTTCCGCAATGTTGTTTCGTCGTTATTCTAAAACGGCGAATTAAACCACATTATGTTGTATCACTTTAATTGGTAAAAGTTTTTAATAAACCAGTATTTTAGCGTGAATGTATATATATATATAAATACTCAGTAATTGTGATTATTTATGGAAATCGCTAAATAAATTTTACGGTTGGTATCAGAGCCTTGGTTTAAGAGATTCAAGTATGGTGGGAAAACTATACTTGGACTTAAACCTTATGCTCTTGATAAAGATTGGTGTTCGGTTCAAGGCTTGATCGCAAATCCGGTAAGTACAAGTATGTTAATGGTTTAGAATGACTAAAGTGTTGAGATCAACTTACAGGGTTATCGCGTAATACAGGTTACCCCAGTCAAATCGATAAATGATAGATACAGTTAATAAAATTCGTGTGTTGACATGTATAGTAAAAAGCCTTGTATTACACTACAGGCGTTTATTAATGTCGAAATTACTAACTTTTATAAATGTTTAGTTGAAGGACAATCGCATCTGAAGATGACGAGAGTTGAACGAATTAGGGATATGATGGTGGAACGGTCTGAGGTATGACAAGCAGAGCATACTTATTGAGGAACTAAATCGCGTGACGATCGCGAACAAAGTTAGTGGCAAGAGAAGCCCGTTAGGACAAGCATTACCAGGTGCACGCTTTTAAATTAATCGCACAAGTAGTAATATGCAACAGACACGTAGGGGATAACGGTTGCATATATCTGATAAAACCTGAATAGGATATCTATTCAGGATGGCGTTTCTAAGAAAAGTTTAATAGAAACATGTGTTATTCACGATGATGAATAACAAAGAAATAATAGAATTAGTTCATATAGAAACTTGGACGGGGGGTAATTATCCAAGTGGGAAACTCTCAATATAACGCCATTGAGAAAAGTAGCGATCACATTAACGAATGTGATTGTATAATAGTTCGATAGAAAAGAAAAACATTTTTATATGTTCGAATGTAAAACTAGTAAGACTAATGATTGTTGTTTTGCAATTAAATAAAGTTTTACTAAATGAAATTAGGGGTATGAAATAAATAAAGGCATTACTTACATAGGGGGTGATGTGAAAGCTATAAAAAGTTCATGTGTGTCATGTGCTGATCGCTTACTCTGGCCAAGTAAGTAGTGGCATATGATACCATGAACTTCTTGTAGCAGACATATTTACGTCCGATGTAGTAAGGGCGGGATGAATGGGACTAACTTAAAAGGTACCCAAATAAACCAAATAAGCAACACGTTTGATAATAAACGCAGACGCAAGTCGGATAACAGAAGCGTATTATGTTAGAGTAATGAGCCCGAGGGAAGGGATAAAGAAACATGTAAAACGATTAAGATATGCACTGGGAGGGGGTGTACTTACACTCGAACCCAGAGAATTTAAACATGAAAAACGATTAGGATATGCATTGGGAGGGAGTGTACTTACACTCGAACCCGGAAAATGCAAATATGCCTCTTAACGGGCCGTTGTTGTAAAATGTTAAACTCAAGGATAAAGTCGGAATATAAAAATGAAGCAAGGTCTTAATGCATACCGAGAGGGTTGCAATAATAACGACTTCGGTAAAACACCCGGTTGATGGTAAAAATTATACGCATGCGTAGACCGAGAAACGGGAACTCGGATGGAAAGTTAAAAGACTCGGGTTTTGAGTCAAAACTAAAAGACGACAAGATAATGTAAATAGAAATTTTGAATAAATTATGTTCAACTACTTTAAAGTTGAACGGGTCGAATATAATATCATACCGGACGGCATGAGTAAACGCAAGCAGGATAATGGTAGCGTCAAATGCAAAAGAGTAATGAGCCCGGTAATGGGATATAACCAAATAAGAATATATGCAAACCAAATAATAGTAAGCATAAGAAGAACCGACGCATAAATGACGTGAGAAGTCATAAAGTTGGAAAATTGTCCGAAAGAAAACAATTGAAGCCACGAAACTACAATCAAGGTTAATGGAACCTAAGCTTGAAACCAAATGATTCTTCAAACAAAAACAGGGTGCCTTGACACCAAACATGTATTTTAAGAATGACATGAGTAAGGAGTGATCTACGGGATCAACATAACCTTTAGGGTTATAAACAAATGAAAGGTCTACGAGACTAAAACGACCCACGGGTCATGATAAGAAGGAAATTATAAGGACTTCGCCCTAAAGAGGTGAAAGTCTAATCAGGATAGCACATAAGGCTAAGTGATAAAACCTACGGGTTAATTAGATAAAGCAAGGGAATCAGTTGAGAATCCCCGCATAAAACTAAGACTTTAAAAGAATAAATTATGGACTGTCAATATCCATAATTCTGACAAAAGTTAAAGAGAAGATCCTAAAATTAAAACGTTGGTTTTAGTAAGAAATAACGTTTTTACAAATATAAATTCTGATAGGAATTTAAATAGTAAGCATGAAGGATACAAGTCTTGACACTAATAGGCGCAAGACGATATATTCAAAAAAAGTGATGTATTCAAAAATGAAAGGTTGATATGAATTAAACATGATGTGACATGATCACAGTCAAGAAATGCAATGTGAGGTAGAATCACATTATAACCAAGCGAGCGGTAAAAGTAACTGGACTAATAAGTCTAGTTAGTGAGACCGGATAAGGTCAGCAATTCAAATCAAGAAATTTGGTTTGCTTGTAAGTGGTAGATTCGGTATAACTGAACCGAATAAATAAATTTGGAAACAAAAGAATTTGTTGCTAAAAGTGAAAGATTTCACTAAAGACCTTTAAACGGGTCAAAGTAACGGATTCATAAGGAATTCGATAATATATGAAAGCGATGGATATCGCTAAGTTAACTAAACTAGTGGAATTAACGAGATTACATTATTTCAAGTTGCACTATGTCGTATGAGATACGTAGACAATTAGTGACCAAAAAGATGTTACCATACTTATCTGGTAATACTAACAATTGGTTAAAAGTATAAGTAATGTTTAAAAGATTTCTCGGATCAAATACATCGAGTTTAAACTCAATGAATTATGTAAGAAAAGGTTTCGAGGACGAAACCTCTTTAAGGGGTGTAGACTTGTAACACCCCGAAAACGGGTTTGGTAATCAAACCACGTTAATACTACAGGACGGGTAAAATACAGTTAGTGGTAAAACTTACCCGGTAAATTTTAGGATTTAAATAAATAAATCTAATATTTATTAAAAGGATGAGAAATACTTTGAGAAAGCAAAGTATATAAAAGGCCCGAGATTTAACGGGACTTAAAATAAAACGGGTTGTGAACAAGATAAGGTAACTAGGAAATAAATAACCTAGTACAAGTCTTGTAACTAAATGAAAGAACAAAATATCAAGTTATAAACTAAATAAAAGTGGAGGGGCCTATGTTGTTAAAATTGAAACTTATATTATTAAGTTTAACAAAATAAAAACCAAACACCCCATTTGAGGGTCTGGTTCGATCACAGGCAGGAGAAGGGCGACCCCCACTCTCAAAACCCTAACATTCACTAATCTCACAAATTGAAGGATCAAACCAAGTCCAAAACGAAAATCGAGCATAGATTAATGATCCCCATTGCAAGGAGATCATAAGGTATGTAAAATTTGACAAAAATTCTCTACTTGAAATTCTCATGAATTTAGAGAACTTGAAATCTGATGATGCATGTATGAATTGTAGATAAATTAGGAACATTAAAATGTCTAGGAGTAAACCCTAGACAAGTGCATGTTGAAATTATGCTAAATTCTATTGAAATCCATGGTCACCATTGTAGGGGACTAGTGGGTTATGTAGAACTTGATAAACACTAGAAGATTTGGGGTTGTTCTAGTGTAATTTGACATATGTGAAGTTATTTCAGAATTGTAAAGGCAAATATTTGTGTTAAATAGTTTGATTGATGAAAATTCGGGTTATATGACAAGTTATGAGCTTGTGGATGAATTATTTAAAATTCTGCCCTTAAGGTGTTTGTAAAAATGCCCCAAAGAAGGCTCGAAATTGAAATTTAGAGTTAAAACGCATGATTGTGATGATTTAGCAAATTATGCGATACATGATTGAAAAAGGGTTCTAAACGGATTGCGAACTGAACTCTTTAGGCGAGGAATCCGGATCGTCAAATGGACAAGCCGGTGGAAATACGCATTTGAAAAGGATGCTTAAAAGGTACGTAACTACGATTCCGTTACGTTATGCTTGATTTCGTATTTTCGCTAGTAGACTTTAAATTAGCATAATACATGAAATTGGCATTTAGTTGAAGTGACGAAGATCACTAGGTAAATAAATGGGTCAAAAGGTGAAATTATCACCCTTTGACAATATTGACTAATGGTTTGTCGAGTTACATGTTTATAAGAATAATTATCAAATGGATGCGTACATCGCTATTGCTTAGCGGCTACTAAGTCAAGGTATTGAAACGGGTCAATATATTGATCCGAGCCAGGTATGTATAATGATTCAACTCATCATGTAGAACTTGAGATTCTATAAGAGTTAGACAAGGTTAAAATATAGCTATTCGGTTATCTTTTAGGTAAACTGAATAAATCGAGTTATGATTATGGTGTTCTAGAGGCACATGGGTTTATAAACAAGATTATAGTTAAAAGGTTGGATTTTGGGTCAAACAAGTATTTAAAAGTTCCTTTGTAGTAAAGAAAGGATGAAAATTAACCAAATTGCCCTTGTAAGCTAATTCGAACGAACAACCCTTGCAAGAAGTTCGGAAACGAGTTTTATGATTAAATAAATGCTTAGAATAAGATGCTAGAAATGTATGAAAGCGAGTTCAAGTTCTAAAGTGCTTAAATACCCCTAACGGGTCAAAATAAGCATACGAGCGAAAACGTATTTAAATTGTGTGAGAAATATGTGATTAGAACCTAACATGATAGATAACATTAATTTGAAGAGGTGCATGTGAAATAAGTATTAAACAAATATGTTTGTTTTATAAAATGCATAAACGGGTTAAAATTTGGTAAAATGGTAAGGAGTCGAAGGCTTAGAAGTCTCAAAATTTATTATGTAGGATGTTGGATTTTAACTCCATATGATGGAGGATCAAATTACAATCATGTAGGAAGAAACGGTAGGTCAAACGGACAAGCAGATTGAAAGATACGAAAGTTTTCCTGTCAAAAACGGCAAAATGGGAAGGTCTGATACAGGGGCTACCGTAACTTACGGTGGGCACCGTAAGTTACGGTGGGGGGCTGAATTGCTACGGCAGATACCTCCTGCCTTACGGTAGAGGTAGTTTAAACCAGGGGCCACCGTAAGTTACGGTGGAGACCAGTTTCAAGTTCTTGATTTTAGGATCAAGAGATCAATGTTGGAATTTCCGGATTTCTTTGTTTAATTTGATTATTCGACCCATCTTCCTTGTAGTACTAGTTATTTAATTATCAAAACTGACTTTTAAGTTGGTTTTGATCACAGGTGAATGTCGAGAGTCCCGGATGAAGATCAACCATCGAGCAAGAACCGAACACACGTTAAACGAAGCTTCCGCAATGTTGTTTCGTTGTTATTCTAAAACGGCGAATTAAACCACATTATGTTGTATCACTTTAATTTGTAAAAGTTTTTAATAAACCAGTATTTTAGCGTGAATAATATATATATATAAATACTCAGTAATTGTGATTATTTATGGAAATCGGTAAATAAATTTTACGGTTGTTACACTATCGTTCTCTGATCAGGCTAACCTCTTAAATGTTCCCTTCAATCCATGGAAGTGTTTATTTACTAAACACGGTCTGTGAGTATACTCGAACCCTTTTTGCTTTACGCACTTTTGGGTAGAGATGAGCATTTGGTACTGGGTACCGGTACCGAACTGGTACCGTACCGGGTATATTCGGTACCGGTACCGGTTCCCATTTTCCTCATTTTTTGGTACCGGTACTGTGCCGGTATTTACGGGTAAAACACCGGTAAGTACCGGTACCACTTTACCTCATTTTTCGGTACCGAACGGGTACCGTGCTCATCCCTACTTTTGGGTGTTATATACGTTATCTATACCAAATCACATCGAACACACAACGCAAACACTTTTTATATGCTAATCGCTCTCGCATGTTATACGTGTTATTCGATGAATGCTAGTATGTAATATTTACACAGTGATTGTTGCCTGACACCTTAGCAACGATAGTACTATACTTTGGACTCAGCACCTGTCATGGACAGGGGTTGTTAAGGGTTTTACTTCACATGGTCACGGTGGTGATAATGTGTTGCGAATTCTACAACTCGCAGTCATGTCTGAGCATATTTCATTGTCGATAGCTTACTTGCTTCACATTTCTACGTTACATGCTGGTTATGCGTAAATCATTTTTGCTACTATATGTTATTAAACTTGTATGCTCACCTTTACACTATGTGTATTGACCTATTTTAACGTATGTGACAGGTGTGTAGGATGCTATGCTATGTCCTGCTTTTGTGGAATCAAGCTAGGGGAGTATTGAAACAAACTAAATAAAATCTGAGTTGTCGGAACAATGATTTGTCTTTGAGAACTATGTCTGTAATAACTGTTTTACTTTATATGTTTGTGGTATGGGACACGAATGTTGAATATATGGTAATCAATAGTTGTTATGGATTCTCTTGGACAATCTGTTTCGCTCAGTGCCGTGCCCCGATGTTTCCGCCATCGGTTGGGGTGTGACAGATTGGTATCAGAGCCATAACTATAGGAAATTCGGCAAGACTCAACCTAGTCCGGGTCTATGTCTTAGGATTGACCTAGTCTATAGTCTAAGTACCAACAGACCGCCTTGTACGAACCCAGTAGGGGTTCTGCACGAGCCTATTTCTGTTACTCACCCTCGAACTCGTGAAAACTAACCAGCTTTTCCTAAGGCTGGCCTCACACACACACGATTTTCGAAAATACTCGCACACTACGATCAAGAGATTCGGTCGAGATTAGGTGTGAAAACCGTAAACTCTCGATAGAATCACTCACCCGACATGCATTATTATTGTTAAACACGAGAATTTGCGTTGAGTCAGGTGTGAAATCCATATCTCGACGGAACTCTCCCCTTTTTACTTACTGAAACTCTCTAAAATAACAGAGTGTCTGGGGTAAGTTGTTAAGTTAGGGGTAAAACCCGCATCTTAATGACTTATTCCACTCTATATTTTGGTTTTACAAAACTCTCACCAAAGTCTCGATGGATTCCAATGATTTGGGTTACGTAGTAGCCGAAAGGATGCGTGCCGTTCACCGAATGTCGGTGAGAGATCACAGTCTAATAGGCCAAAGCGTGTGCTCGAAGTCGTTGTGGATAGTTGAATCACTTTGGGTAGTCGATGTCTATCACCCAGGACAATCTATTTTCAATTTCAAACCCGCAATCGCCGATTTTACGCTTTATCGTTTTTATGTGTTTATGTATTACATATTTACTCTGTTCGATTCTGAGCTCGCAACCGCTGACCCTGTGAATCATTGATTTATGTGTTTAAAATTTATTTGTTTCGATTTTTTTGGAGACTTATCTGCTTTTTGCTCCCCACTTTTATTAAACGCGCACAACTCGCACAACTACTTATAGCTCAAAACGCTAACAAATTGCAGACTTTCGCATGTTATGTTACTCGTTATCGCTATTCGCTCTCGCAACTCTCAATCGCTTCCCGCAATTGTGAAAGATAGGTGAATGCGTGCAAAATATGTAGGTGAATACGTGCAAAATATAGTGAATATATGCTTCTGTGCTCTACGTGTTTATATATTTCTATGCTTCTGTGCTAATGTGCCTACGTGATTTATGTGCCTCTGTGATTATATGCCTATGTGTGAACGTGTTCCTGAGCTTAATAAGTATGTTGGTTAAACACTGTGTGGCGAGATTTGAGTGTATCGTCTAAATCCTATGACGATGTCTGATGCAGACAATGTCGTCATTTGGATCTCATACTTCTCGCGCTACTCGCCGCAACCACCCTGACAAATGCATTGCATCGCTAGTCGCCAAGGAAATGGCCTAGGTTATTCCGCAAATCATCAGCGAAATCAATGAAGTCGCCAGCAAGTCCTCTGAGGAATCAAATACCGACTCGCCCCGAGCTACTTTTAGCTTCAAGCAATTTAAAGCCTGTGGCCCGAAAGACTTCACTGGGGAAGATGGGCCGAGCGCAATGTTTCAATGGTTCGACTCAATTAAAGTCACTATTTGTCAAAGAGGATGTCCAGACAACCTCCACACTGTTAACGCAACTGGGGTTTTTCAGTCCAGGGCACTGGACTGGTGGACTGCCGAAAGAAACAGGATAGGTAACGATGCATCCTATGGACTCTCTTGGGAGGAATTGAAGGAAGTCATGATCAAAGAATTTTGTCCCCCACATGAACTCCATAAGCTGGAAAACGAGTTCTGGCATATAAAGCAAGAAGGTGGCAACAATGCTGGTCTTACTGCTCGCTTTAAACAGCTCAGCATCATCTGTCCTAGCCAACTCTCAACTCTCGACATCGCAATCAAGAAATACATTCGCGCTTTACCTAATTGTGTTGCCGATTTCGTTCAAGCAGCCAAGAATACTACCATTGAGGAGACCTTCCAGCTCGCTGCTGAGATTAATGGCAAGCGAGTTCGGGCTGGTTACTTCAAGAACACCACCAAGAATCTCCACCAAGTCACTGCTACTTCTGCTACTCCCGCTTCTGAAACCGCCGCATCTCAAGGCTCGAAGTCCTCACGCCGCAAGCGCAAGAGCAACAACAACAACAAGAACTGTGTTGTCACTGCCGCTCCTCTCAATGTTATCTTTGCGCAACCTAAGAACCAGAATCGCCAAGTAGCAGCACCCGTAACCAATGCACCTCCTGCAAAACGTGCATACACTGGTCCTCACCCTCTGTACCCTATTTGTACTTACCATCACCCAGTTGGGATTGCTTTCCGTTTTTGTGTCCACTGCAACATCTACGGACACTTTACCGCAAACTGCCGCACTGACCCCCGTCAAGCTTACGTTCAAGCTCCTCCTGCACTGCCAGCTCCTCTTCCCGCTCCTCAGGGCCAACAAGCAACTCCTGCTCCTGATGCTCATGTACGAGCCTGCTATGCATGTGGTGATCCAAACCACTTCGCAAACGTCTGCCCAAACTAAGTGGTGAAGTAAGAGCCACAGCGGCAACCAGTGCAGCAACAACATCAACAGCAGCAGCCAGCTCAGCAAGTAGCCCGTGGACGAGCTTTCAACATCAACACTCGCCAGGCCCAAGCTGACAACAATGTTGTCAACGGTACGTTCCTCGTAAATGGAATTTATGCTTCGTGTTTATTTGATACTGGAGCCGATAACTGTTTTGTATTTTTCGAATTCGAAAGGCTCCTAAACCGTAAACGCGCTAACCTCCCAACGACGTTCAACGAAGAAATTGCCACTGGAAAAGCCATCACTGTCAGTTCCGTTCTACGTGATTGCACTCTTGAGCTCAACAATCACGTTTTCCCGATTGATCTTATCCCGATGCAGCTCGGTAGTTTTGATATCATAGTAGGCATGGACTTCCTTCGTGAAAATCGTGCCGAAATTGTTTTTTTCAAAAAGATGATCCGTTTCTCTCTTTCAAATGGCGATCAACTGTGTGTCTATGGCGAAGTCGCTTCAAAGGAACTGTAACTCATGACGTGCGTCCAAGCAAGCAAGTATCTCTGCAAGGAATACAAAGCTTTCTTGGTGCACATCATAGTAGCGGAGAAGGAAAAGAAAGAGAAGGCAATGGAAAAGGCGCTCGTGGTTCGTGATTTTCCTAACGTCTTTCCTGATGATTTACCTGGTTTACCGCCGTCTCGTGATATCAATTTTCGTATTGACCTCATCCCTGGAGCTAACACTGTCGCTAAAGCGCCTTATCGCCTCGCTTCATCCGAAATGCGCGAACTCTCCAGCCAACTCCAGGAATTGCTTGATAAAGGCTTCATCCGCCCTAGCACATCTCCTTGGGGCGCACCCGGTCCTTTTTGTTAAAAAGAAGGATGGATCGTTCTGAATGTGCATCGATTATAGGGAACTCAATAAGCTGACTATTAAGAATCGTTATCCCTTACCTCGAATCGATGATTTGTTTAATCAATTGCAGGGTGCAACATGTTTTTCCAAGATCGATCTATGCTCTGGTTATCATCAGTTACGAATTCAAGAGGAGGATATCCCTAAAACCGCTTTTCGCGCTCGTTACGGCCACTATGAATTTGTTGTTATGCCCTTTGGTCTTACCAACGCCCCCACAGTTTTTATGGATCTAATGAATGGCGTGTGTAAACCCTTTCTCGAGCACTTCGTCATCGTGTTTATCGATGATATCCTGATCTATTCGAAATCGAAAGCCGAACACGCGCAACATCTCCGCTTGGTACTCGAACTACTCCAAGGAAATCACCTCTACGCCAAGTTCTCCAAGTGTGAATTTTGGCTTGTGGAGGTTCAATTTCTCGGTCACATTGTCAATAGTCAAGGTATTCACGTTGATCCTGCGAAGATTGAAGCATTTAAGAGTTGGATTACATCAAAGAACCTGTCTGAAGTTCGTTCTTTTCTCGGATTGGTGGGTTATTATCGTCGATTTATCGCCGATTTCTCTAAAATCACCGTCCCTCTCACTTCTCTGACGCATAAGGACAAACCTTTTGTTTGGGGAACTCAACAAAAGGAAGCCTTTCAAACCCTCAAGCGTATGCTTTGCAACGCTCCTGTGCTCGCATTACCTGACGGAAATGACGACTTTGTAGTCTACTGCGATGTCTCTAACCTAGGTCTTGGTTGTGTTCTTATGCAACGGGACAAGGTTATCGCGTACGCTTCTCAACAGCTCAAGATCCACTAGAAGAACTATATAACCCACGATCTCGAGCTTAGTGCAGTTGTTTTTGCGTTAAAGATTTGGCGACACTACCTTTATGGTACCAAGTGTACGGTCTTCACCGACCATAAAAGCCTGCAATACATCTTGAACCAAAAGGAACTGAATATGCGCCAACGCATATGGGTTGAACTTCTCAACGATTATGACTGTGAGATTCGCTACCATCCAGGTAAAGCAAATGTCATTGCCGATGCTCTCAGTAGACGGAGCTATTTGCATTGTGTTCGTAATATTCAAGCCCAACACGACCTCGAAGCTCTAATTTGTGATGCTCAGCACGCATGCTTCATTGAGAATAACTTGAGATAGGAAATGAAGAAATGTGGTGCTGAAACCCAACCTGTCACCAAATCGAACGGTATCTACTACTATCTCGATCGCATCTCGATCCCTAGTCGCAATAACCTTCAGAAGATATTGTTGACTGAAGCCCACAAGTCTTGATATTCCATTCATCCCGGTGCCGACAAAATGTACCATGACCTTCGTCTTCGGTATTGGTGGCCTGGAATGAAGAAGGATATCGTCGTCTATGTTTCAAAGTGCCTGACTTGTTCGAAAGTCAAGGCTAAACAACAACGACCCTCTGGCTTACTCGTACAACCCGAGATCCATTTGTGGAAATGGGAGAGTATAGCTATAGATTTCATTACGAAACTCCCGCGCACGCCATCAGGTCACGATAGCATTTGGGTTATCATTGATCGTCTCACTAAATCCGCCCACTTTCTGTCGATACGGGAAGACTACAAGGTTGAACGATTAGCACGAATCTATACCGACGAAGTCATTTGTCGATATGGGACACCTCGTGACATCATCTCTGACCGCGATGGTCGATTCACTTCGCGCCTCTGGGAAACTTTTCAATCCGCTCTCGGTACTACTCTCAATCTAAGTACTGCTTTCCATCCCCAGACCGACGGTCAGAGTGAACGCATGATTCTCACCCTTGAAGACATGCTCCGCTCGTGCGTTATAGATTTTGGTGGTAATTGGGATTCGCATTTACCTTTAGTCGAATTCTTGTACAACAAAATTTATCACTCTAGCATTCAAATGGCACCATTTGAGGCATTATATGGAAGAAAATGTCGATCGCCTATTGTATGGCACGAGATCGAAGATGCGCAAATTACCGGTCTTGAGTTATTTCAAGAAACGACTGACAAGATCCTCCAGATACGAGATAATCTCCTGAAAGCTCTGAGTCGTCAAAAGAGTTACGCCGATAAACGTCGCAAGCCCCTTGAATTTGACGTTGGTGATCACGTACTCCTAAAGGTTGCACCATGGAAGGGGGTGATCTGATTCGGAAAGAAAGGAAAGCTAGCGCCTCGATACGTTGGACCCTTTAAAATTCTGTAAAGAATTGGCAAAGTGGCCTACCGACTCGAATTACCAGAGGAACTCAGCAACGTACATCCGACTTTCGACGTTTCGAACCTCAAAAAGTGTCTAGCCGACCAGAATTTACATGTCCCTCTTAAGGATTTACAAGTGGACGAAACATTACACTTCGTGGAGAAGCCAGTCGAGATCATGGACCGAGAGACCAAGAAACTACGACGCTCACGCATTCCTATAGTGAAGGTTCGCTGGGAAGGCAAACGCGGCGCCGAGTTCACCTGGGAACTCAAGAGTGATATGAAGGCTAAGTACACACAACTATTTGTTACGCCTACGCCTTAATTTCGGGACGAAATTCCCTAAAGTAGGGGAGGCGGTAACAACCCGACTTTTCGAAGTCAAAGTCAATGTACAAGTCAAAGTCAAGGTCAACGTCAGGTTGTTATTCAGATCTGTCATTCCTTGCTTAATTATTGCCTTGTACTCTCGAACTTCGATAATCGATGTACGAGTTAATGCTATTTTTAGCTACGATTTATTAATATGTGAAGTAACAATGCGATAAACGTAACTAACCGCTATTCTACCTAAACGCTATCACATCACTACCGTAACGCAATTCGAATCACAGTTATGGATATTGTTTTACGTGTGTATGTTATTACGTGCTTTACTTGTGTGTGCCTTATTTATATTTTGGAATATTAATCGCAAACGCAACCACAACTCTATCGCATCGTATCACAACTCGAAACGTAGTGTACTTTTATGAATGTTAAGTTGATTATGTTATTTGTGTAACTAATGTGTAATACTATCGCATCGCTTACTCGCAACTCACTTAAACGCAACGCACAATGCATGAACCGAAAGTTGGAAAACTAACCCGCACGCGCCGTCCGATTGAACGACCATTCGATCGAATGGACTTCCGACCGGATGGCCATCCGATCGAACAGTCGTCTGACCCGTTTCCACCGCCTTTCTCACCTTCACATATAAATACCCCTCCTGTCACATCAACTGTTCATTGATGTGACAGCTCTGTTCAACCAGTGCACTCTCAAGCCCTTTTCTCTCGATTTATCGCGATTCTTGTAAGTTTTCACTCTAAATCTTGTACTTTCATTATCAACACACACTTTCTCACCAGTTTCACCATCAAATCTTATATTTTAACCATGAAATCGCCTGATTTGGGACTGTTCTAGGGTGACGTCATCACGGGTTCTCATGAAGACCGGAGTATGACCTCATCTCATGAAGAACGTTTCGAATCTAACAGATTTCTACATGATTTTAAACTAAATTCGTCTAAATATAAACACTTTGAAAATATTTCAAACTTTTCCTCAAACATTCTTCACCTTTACTCGAAATTCGATGGAATCCAGACCCGTTCGGGTGTTCTACTCATTCTCCAGTAGAGAACCAGGCAGAAAATGGATTTCTACTGAAGAGCCGACCGATTCACGGGTTGAATATGAAACTCCGTCCAGAACAATTGAGTCTGGTTGAACGGGGTGATTCCCGTCCGATCGGATGAGTTGGACTTGATGTGATTTCCATTGTTTGACACGTCGTCATACCATCTCGGTTCAACCGCAAACCTTTTTAAGTTAACTGATTTTACAAGTTTTCAAACAAAACTGTCGCTCGATCGAATAGCCATCCGATCGAACGGCTATTCGACTAGGTGATTGGTGAATTTCAACACTTAAACAATTTTCAAAACTTCAAAGAATATCAGCTTTAAAATGAATCATCATCCGATCGAACGGCCATCCGTGCGGATGACCATCCGACCGGATGACTGGACATATAGAGATATTCCTCACTTTTTTAAAATGCTACAACGAATACGTCAAATTTCAAAACCTTTAACAATCAGACTCACTCAAATGACCCTCCGACCAAATGGTCATCCGTCCGGATGACCATCCGTACGGACGGTCATCCAATCGGACCACTATCCGATCACTCAACTCTTAGACGCACTGTTTAACACACTGCTCAATGCTTACACTATCGCTATCTGATTAGGCTAACCTCTCAAGCGTTCCCTTCAATCCAAGGAAGTGTTTATTTACTAAACACTATCTGTGAGTATACTCGAACCCTTTTTGCTTTACGCACTTTTGGGTGTTACATACGTTATCTATACCAAATCACATCGAACACACAACGCAAACAGTTTTTATACGCTAACCGCTCTCGCATGTTATACGTGTTGTTCGATGAATGCTAGTGTGTTATGTTTACATAGTGATTGTTGCCTGACACCTTAGCAATGATAGTACTATAGTTTGGACTCAGCACCTGTCATGGATAGGGGATGTTAAGGGTTTTACTTCACATGGTCACAGTGGTGATAATGTGTTGCGCATTCTACAACTCGTAGTCATGTGTGTGCATATTTCATTGTTGATAGCTTACTTGCTTCACATTTCTACGTGTTACATGCTGGTTATGCGTAAATCGCTTTCGCTACTATATGCTATTAAACTTGTATACTCACCTTTACACTATGTGTATTGACCTATATTAACGTATGTGACAGGTTTTAGGATGCTATGCTATGACCTTCTTTTGTGGAATCAAACTAAATAAAATCTGAGTTGTCGGAACCATTATTTGTCTTTGAGAACTATGTCTGTAATAACTGTTTTACTTTATAAGTTTGTGGTATGGGACACGAATGTTAAATATATGGTAATCAATAGTTCTTTTGGATTCTCTTGGACAATCTGTTTCTCTCAGTGCCACGCCCCGATGTTTCCGCCATCGGTTGGGGTGTGACAGTAGTAGTCTTTTATACCGGGGGTGTATGGTGCTACAAAAGAACCGCCACCCATCATCATGACCACCCAAGACATATACGACAATTTCAAATTACAGACTAATAACATACTTAAACGTCGACAAAAAATACCCAAACGACATTCATCAGCCGTATCCATCTACCTTCTATCAATGCGATGTCGCACGCCCCTGTGATATTTGTTCACCGTAGAGAGGAGTATCTGTCTTGCATACTTTCTACGCAAGTAATTGCATTGTGATTTCTTACACAAACCATTCGAGCTAAAACCATAGAAGAAATCACGCCGAGAACCCGAAAATCGCTCCATATGTCTCATGACGAAAATGGCCGAGTCAACGTTCGGCGATGCTCCCCTACAGGTTGTTGACCAAGCCAATAATTCTCTCTGGATGATAGCTCTGTGCATAACGGCGGCCTTTTGGTGCTCTACTAGCTCTAGATATTCAATGAATATATCTTTCTGCATGGTACAAAAGTTAAAAAAAAAACAACACGATTACTGTACTTGACTTTGTTGTTATTTCTTATAATGGAAAAGAAGTTTTTTTTTGTTCAGTAAGATCAGTCACAAACCACTTTAAAGGGGGTTGTTTTCAGAACATATTCTACATGGTCCCTGAGAAACACATCAGACTCCCCATCAGACATGTGATTGACCAGGTATATGTGCTCTCTTTCCAAATCAAACACCAACATATAGAAGTGTTTCCCTTCAACTAAAGGCACAAACAACATATCAATATCCTTCAGATCAAGTAGATGTTCGCGCCCGCAAAGGCTGCTTTTTAAACCAGACTCAAAATCCGAGAGACGGGTTGCAGAAAGATCGGTCTCTAGACTTAACATCCAATCAACCTGCGTAGAACATATGTGCGTTAGCAAGTGAAGCCGTGTCTTTTTCTGTTTTCAAACTAAACATCGAAGACAAAGTTAAAGTGACGACCCATTTACCACTGTTGTGTGGACACAGAACAAACATCTAGGCAGACTTGGATCGTGATAGACTGGATCTTTGTTAAGAACGTGAACCCACGTGTAACACCCCGTGTTTCAGAAGTCAAGTCAAGATTGAAGTCAAAAGGGAGACAAGATTGCTAATTGCGATCTGTCACTCCTTGCTCAATTCCTGTTTTGACTACTTTGACTTGTAGTTAGTTGATTTTATGCTTGACGTTAGTTGTATTATGTGGAGTACTTATTAATAATCGAATTACGCGCTCTGGATATTGTTCTATGTGTATGTGTGCCTTATGTGTTACTTGTGCATGTTTAAATTATGTTTATGTGTGGTGATTAATCGAAACTCAATAGAAACTCAAATCGCAATCGAATCGCAAACGCTAAACGAATATGAAATAAGGATGATTGTATGTTGATATAGTAGTTGGGAGTAAAAGTAATTTGACTAGGAAACTCTATCGCATCGCAACGTTCGCAATCGCAATCGAAACAGCAAAAGCCTCTCCTCCCCCTTTCCTTTTATGATAAGCCTATAAATACCCCTGTCAACATCACAAACTTACCATTTTCGGCACCTCTCGTCCGACCAGCGTTCTTGCCCACTTTTCTTCAGATTTCTCGCGATTCTTGTAAGTTTTCTACCTATATCTTGTACTTTCTTGATCTACACGCACTCCTACACCTTTCTATCTTTTGAATCTTAACTTTTAACCGTGAAATCACTAGATTTGAGGTGTTCTAGGATGATGTCATCATATTGTTCTTATGAACTTCGTGATTTGGCTTCAATCCTTCTAGAACAACTTAGATCTGAACGATTTCCACATAAATAAACAAAGATCTTTCATAGATCTGAACATAATCAAGGTGAAAAAGGATTGAAAGATGGTTTTCCAACTTTCTTTCGACTCTTTTACACTCAATGCACTTAAAACCGATAGAATCAGAGCTTGTCCTGATCTTCTACTCATTCTTGTGGTTGTGTTGGTTCAAGATCTGGATTCTATCCATGAGATTACCGATTTCGGGTTAAACATGGAACATCGTCTCGAACAGTTAACTGGATGGATTTGGGTGATTCCTGTCTGATCAGGTTACTAAGTCGTGACGAGGTTTCTGTTGCCTAATACGTTATCAAATCATCTCGATAAAACGACAAACTATCAAAATGATCAAGGAAGAAGACGATCCGGTCGACCAGGTTGGAGTGTCGCCCGATCGGACTACGGTCCGATCGCATTGTCACCCGATCGGGTTGCCACCCGATCGGCTTGCACCTTGGCCCCACACTTAACTTTTATTTCAAACATCAAGAGTTTTGGAACACCGAACGGGTCGCCGTCCGATCGGGTTGCTACCCGATCGACCGACCATCCGACCATGTGATGTTTTGAAACTTCAAATACTTAAACGAATTCCAACATGTTCAATGCACAAGGGTTGCCACCCGATCAGATTGTCATCCGATCGCGTGACCGTCCTGCTATGAATTTGTTCTCAATTTGAGAAGACTCGCTAATCGGATTGTTGTCCGATCGGACTACCGTCCGATCGACTGACCTGAAAGGTAGAGATACTTCTCTGTTTTCAAAATGCTTCAACGAAAACTTCAAAAGACAAGCCATCATACACAAATACATCTTTCCCAAAGGAAGCAACAATCCACTCGAAGGGTCACCCGATCGGATGACCATCTGAGCGGATTGACACCCGAACGACCGGCTAACTGAACGGACTGCCATCCGATCGGACTGCTGTTCGACTCACTGAAACTTGCTTCGTTTTTACGCGTCGGTTATCGTTATGTTCTCAATTTGTTCAGGCTAACCTTACTCTCTAGCGCTCCCTTCAATCCAACAATCGCTGTGAGTATACTCGATCCCTTTTTGCTTTACGCACTTTTGGGTGTTACATACGTTACTTATTCTAAATCACATCGAACACACTACGCAATACTTTAAACGCAAACCGATTACCGCATGTTATACGTGACTTAATGAATGCTTGTTTGTTATGTTTACACATGGAATGCTGTCTACCTGCCTTAGCAACGGTAGTACTATTTGTTTGGACTCAGCACCTGTTCACTCAGGGGTTGTTAAGGAAAATTTGTTACATGGCTCACAGTGGTGAGTGTGGATTACGAACTACCTTGGGCAGTCAACCCACAGTCATTGGTATCGATAGGTTTATGTCGATAACTAACATGCCTCATTTTACAATGTGTACGTGTTGGTTATGCGTAACGATTTCGAACTCTATTATATCTACCAAACTTGTATGCTCACCTTTACACTATGTGTATTGACTTTTACTTTAACGTATGTGACAGGTGCTTAGGATGCCTATATGCTTTGCTTGCTGTGAAATCGAGGCTAGGAAAGGTCTAGAAACAAATAAACAATTGTCTGTATTTTGAAATCTGAGTTGTCGGAATAGAACAATTTGACTAGATTATGTCCGTAATAATTATATTATCTTTTATGACATGGTATGGGACGTGTTACTTTATATAATTGGTAATTATAATTGTTATGGAAACTTCTGGACACTCTGTTTCGCTCAGTGCCACGCCCCGATGTTTCCGCCATCGGTTGGGGTGTGACAGGTTGGTATCAGAGCCATAACTATAGGGAATTAGGCAAGACTCGACCTAGTCCGGGTCGATGTCTTAGAAACGACCTAGACTATAGTTAGGAACCAACAGACCGACTCGTGCATGTCCTGTAGGGATTATGTATGAGCTTACCTACTATTTCTCGTTATTCTCGCCTACGCTACACTATCACTGCACTTTAGTTTTCAAGAATGAACAAGCGATTAGGCTGAGATTAGGTGTGAAAACCACAAACTCTCGACTAAATTGCTTGTTCGACCCACATTTCTATCTATAAACACGAGAATTTGCGTTGAATCAGGGGTGAAATCCATACTTTGACGCATAATTCTCCTTTTTTTTATCAAAACAGGAACGAAGTTGTTAAGTCAGGGGTGAAACCCGAACCTTGACGACTTATTCCCGCCCAATTTTGTTTTATAAAACTCTCACCAAAGTCTCGACGGACTACAACGACTTGAAGTCACGATATGACTGGAAGGATGTGTGCCGATCGCCCAGATTCGAGACGAAAGCACCATCCTGAAGGTCAGAGTGTGTACAAAAGGTCCTTGGGAATAGTCGAATCACTTTGGTTAGTCGATGTCTAACAGTCGCAAACAATCTATTCTCGATTTTATGTGACTCGATTCTGAGATCGTTACTGCCGACTCTGATATTTGTTGTTTTTACATGAATTTTATGTGTTTTATGTGATTTACCTATTACGTGTTATGGATTTGATGATCTATTCGCTTTCCGCTTTCACTTCAAATCGACACACATGACTCGCACTGCACATCTACCTCAAATCGCTAACAAATCGACATTATTGGGGATTATACGCATGCTATACTACTCGCTATGTTAATCGCGGACACTATTTTTGAACATTCGCGGACTTTGAATAATAGGTTTCTGTATCCTGAATGCTCCCATGTGCTTCTAGGTGAATTATGTGTTTATATGCTTCTGTGCTTTTTTTGCTTCTGTGCCTTACATGCTTATGTGCTTCTGTGCTTATGTGAATCTGTGGTTATGTGCATACGTGTTTACATGGTCATATTCCTGAGCTTTAGTAAGTATTAGACGTGTGAGGTGAGATTCGATTATGTTGTGATTGATCCATATGGCGATGTCTGATGCAGACAATGTCGTCATCTGGAACACGTCACCCACGAATTTCTCGTCAGGAACAGAGAGACAAACGCCTTGATGCTATCGTTGCTAAGCAAGTGGCAAAGGTTGTTACCCAGATCGTGAGTGAAATATACGAGAATGTGTGCAAATCGTCTGAAGAGTCTAGAACTGAAGCTCCCAAAGCTACACCCAAAGTTGCTTTCAGCTTCAAACAGTTCAACGCATGCGGACCGAAAGAGTTCACTGGCGAAGATGGCCCGACGGCCTTGTTTCAATGGTTCGACTCGATCGAAGTCACCCTGCGACAGAGCGGATGTCCTGACAATCTTCGCACACTGAATGCTACCGGTGTCTTCCAGTCCCGCGCACTAGACTGGTGGACGGCTGAGAGGAACAAGAGCGGAAATGATGCAGCCTATGGTCTGTCATGGGACGAGTTGAAGAACGTTATGCTCGAAGAGTTCTGCCCTCCCCATGAATGCCAAAAGCTGGAGGATGAATTCTGGCGTCTGAAGCAGAAAGATGATGACAACGCTGCCATGACTGCTCGCTTCAAGCAGCTCAGCATCATCTACCCCGATCAAGTCAAGACTACCGACATGACAATCAGGAAGTACATTCGAGCTCTGCCAGACTGTGTTGCAGATTTTGTGCATGCCGCAAAGCCAGCAACAATCGAAGAGACTTACTTGCTTGCCGCTGAAATCAACGACAAGCGAGTAAAAGCTGGCTTCTGGGATAAAGCTACCAAGAACTTGCATCAAGCTACCGCTGCACCATCCACCGAAACCGCCGCCGCTCAATCATCAAAGTCCTCACGCCGCAAGAAGAAGAACAACAACAGCAGCTCCAGCAACAAGAACTGTGCTGTCACTACCACTGCTGCTCCACTTCAAGCCGTACCGGCTCAGCAGCAATCTCAGCATTAATCAGCTCCAGTCATCTATGCACCACCTGCAAAGCGTGCATACACTGGTCCCCACCCTGCTTGCCCAACATGTACTTATCATCACCTGGTGGGTATCGCCTGCCGATTTTACGTGCACTGCAATATATACGGCCACTTCACTACTAGTTGCCGTACTAGTCCCCGCCAAGCACCAACTCAAGCCACTGCTCATCAAGCTCTGCTTCCAGCTCCTCAAGGCCAACAAGCAGCTCAGGCACCCACGGTCAACGCCCGAGTCTGCTTCGGGTGTGGTGATCCCAACCACTTCGCGAACATGTGCCTGAACAGGGTTGTGAAACAAGAGCCCCAGCAGCAGCAGCCTCAGCAACAGCCTCAACAGCAACAACAACAAGCCGCCCGCGCCAGAACCTTCAACATCAATGTGCGCCAACCCCAGGCTGACAACAATGTGGTTAATGGTACGTTCCTTGTGAATGGTATTTATGCTTCGTGTTTGTTTGATACTGGAGCCGATAACTGTTTTGTGTCGTTCGAATTCGAGAAGCTCCTTAATCGTAAGCGCTCCCATCTCCCCTCGACGTTCAATGTCGAAGTCGCCACCGGAAGAACCGTCGCCGTCAATTCTGTTCTTCGTGATTGTACTCTTGAGCTCAACAATCACATCTTCCTAATTGATCTCATCCCGATGCAGCTCGGAAGTTTTGATATCATAGTAGGCATGGACTTTCTTCGTGAAAACCATGCTGAAGTTGTGTGTTTCGATAAGATGATTCGGTTCTCGCTCGCGAATGGTGATTTACTGTGTGTATACGGTGAAACTACTTTGAAAGGTCTCAAGCTCATGTTATGTGTCCAAGCTAGCAAGTATCTCCGCAAGGAATACAGAGCTTTCTTGGCTAACATTGTAGCAGCAGAGAAGGAAAAGAAAGGAAAGACTGAAGTGAAAGATGTTCCTGTGGTTCGTGAATTTCCTAATGTGTTTCCTGATGATCTTCCAGGCTTGCCGCCAAGTCGTGATATTGACTTTCGTATTGACCTCATTCCTGTAGCGAACCCTGTTGCCAAAGCTCCTTACCGACTCGCTCCATCCGAGATGCGCGAACTCTCGAGTCAGCTTCAGGAATTACTTGATAAAGGCTTCATTCGCCTGAGCACCTCTCCTTGGGGCGCGCCAGTCCTTTTCATTAAAAAGAAGGATGGATCGTTCAGGATGTGCATCGACTATCGGGAATTGAATAAGCTGACTATCAAGAATCGCTATCCCCTGCCTCGCATCAACGATTTGTTTGATCAGCTACAAGGTGCTACATGTTTCTCCAAGATCGATCTACTCTCAGGCTATCACCAGTTACGAATTCAAGAGGAGGATATACCCAAAACCGCTTTTCGCACTCGATACGGCCACTATGAGTTCGTTGTTATGCCTTTTGGTTTAACCAACGCACCCACGGTTTTCATGGATCTGATGAATCACGTGTGTAAACCTTATCTCAACCTCTTCGTCATCGTGTTCATCGATGATGTCTTGATCTATTCCAAATCGAAAGTCGAACACGCGCAACATCTACGTTTAGTTCTCAAGCTACTCCAAGGGAATCGACTCTATGCCAAGTTCTCCAAGTGTGAATTTTGGCTGGAGGAGGTTCAATTCCTCGGTCACATTATCAATAGTCAAGGTATTGACGTCGATCCGACGAAGATTGAAGCAGTTAAGAGTTGAATTACACCTAAGAACCCTTCTGAAGTCCGTTCTTTTCTCGGACTAGCGGGCTATTATCGACAATTTATCGAAGGATTCTCAAAAATCGTTGTGCCGCTTACCGCTCTCACCCACAAAGACAAGCCTTTTGTTTGGGGAACTGAACAAGAGTCTGCCTTCCAAACCCTCAAGCACATGCTTTGCAATGTTCCCGTTCTCACTTTACCCGACGAAAATGACGACTTTATAGTCTATTGCGATGCCTCAAACCTTGGACTTGGTTGTGTCCTCATGCAACGGGACAATTTCATTGCTTACACATCTCGTCAGCTCAAAATCCACGAGAAGAACTATACAACCCATGATCTCGAGCTAGGTGCAGTTGTTTTTGCGTTAAAGATTTGGCGACACTACCTGTACGGTACCAAGTGTACGATCTTCACCGATCATAGGAGCCTACAACATATCAGAAAGAACTTAATATGCGTCAACGCCGATGGGTAGAACTTCCCAACGATTACGAGTGTGAGATTCGCTATCACCCAGGCAAAGCAAATGTCGTTGCCGATGCCCTCAGCAGACGGAGTTATCTGCTCAGCATTCATGATATCCAAGCCCAATATGATCTCGAAACCCTCATCCGCGAAGCCCAACATGCTTGTTTTAATGAACGCACTCTGAAGAGGGAAAGAATCTACCATGATGGAACCCAGCTTATGAATAAGTCGAATGGGATATTCCACTTTCAAGACCGAATTTGGATCCCTAAGCGGACCAATTTACGACAGATATTGATGGACGAAGCCCACAAATCCCGGTATTCTATTCATCCCGGTGCCGACAAAATGTACCAGGACCTTCGCTACAAGTACTGGTGGCCGGGCATGAAGAGGGATATCGCTCTCTACGTTGGGAAGTGCCTGACTTGCTTGAAAGTCAAGGCGGAACACCAAAGACCCTCTGGCTTACTCTAACAACACCCGATCCCTATGTGGAAGTGGGAGAGTATAGCTATGGACTTCATAACGAAACTCCCGCGCACGCCATCAAGTCACGACAGCATTTGGGTTGTTGTTGACCGTTTGACCAAATCAGCTCACTTTTTGTCAATAGGGGAAGACTACAAGGTAGAAAGATTAGCCCGAATCTACACCGATGAGATCATTTGTCGACATGGGACGCCTCACGACATCATCTCTGACCGTGATGCTCGGTTTACCTCATGACTGTGGGAAACGTTTCAAGCGGCTCTCGGTACTACGCTCAATCTAAGTACCGCATTCCACCCTCAAACCTACGGTCAGACTGAAAGAACAATCCGTACTCTTGAAGACATGCTCTGTTCGTGTGTCATAGATTTCGGTGGTAATTGGGACGCTTACCTGCCATTAGTCGAATTCTCGTATAATAACAGTTATCATTCCAGCATTCAAATGGCAACGTTCGAGGCTTTATACGGAAGAAAATGTCGATCGCCTATTATGTGGCACGAGATCAGGCACTCGCAATTAACCGGTCCTGAGCTACTGCAAGAAACGACTGACAAAGTCCTCCAAATTCGAGACAATCTGCTGAAAGCTCGGAGTCGACAGAAAAGTTACGCCGATAGACGACGCAAGCCCCTTGAATTTGACGTTGGCGACTACGTACTCCTAAAGGTATCACCTTAGAAGGGTGTGGTCAGATTCGGCAAGAAAGGGAAACTAGCGCCTCGATATGTTGGACCTTTTAAGATTCTGGAAAGGATCGGAAAAGTCGCCTACAGACTCGAACTACCGGAGGAACTTAATAACGTCCACCGGACTTTCCATGTTTCGAACCTCTGAAAGTGCCTGGCTGAGCATGATTTAATTGTACCTCTTGATGATCTCCAAATAAATGAAACACTACACTTCATGGAGAAGCCTGTCGAAATCATGGATCGCCAAACCAAGCAGCTCAGACGCTCGCGCATTCTTATTGTGAAGGTCCGATGGGAAGGTAAACGAGGCGTAGAGTTCACTTGGGAACTCGAAAGCAACATGAAGGCGAAGAACCCACAGTTGTTTGTTACGGCTTCGGCCTAATCTCGGGATGAAATTCCCTCAACTAGGGGAGACTGTAACACCCCGTGTTTTGGAAGTCAAAGTCAAGTCAAGATTGAAGTCAAAGGGAGACAAGATTGCTAATTGCGATCTGTCACTCCTTGCTTAATTCCTGTTTTGACTACTTTGACTTGTAGTTAGTTTATTTTATGCTTGACGTTAGTTGTATTATGTGGAGTACTTATTAATAATCGAGGTTTATTCGATATTTATCGCATGTTTTATCGCTTTATCGCTATCGCAATCGCACTCGCAACTCGAAGTACGTGCTCTGGATATTGTTCTATGTGTGTATGCCTTATGTGTTACTTGTGCATGTTTAAATTATGTTTATTTGTGGTGATTAATCGAAATGCAATCGAAACTCAAATCGCAATCGAATCGCAAACGCTAAACGAATATGAAATAAGGATGATTGTATGTTGATATAGTAGTTGCGAGTAAAAGTAATTTGACTAGGAAACTCTATCGCATCGCAACGTTCGCAATCACAATCGAAACAGCAAAACTCATCGCGCCGTGCCCTCCAATCGAGTGGCCAGCCATCGAGCTACCACTCGATCGAGCAGTCACCCGATCGGGTTACCACACGATCGACCAGCCTCTCCTCCCCCTTTCCTTTTATGGTAAGCCTATAAATACCCCTGTCAACATCACAAACTTACCATTTTTGGCACCTCTCGTCCGACCAGCGTTCTTGCCCACTTTTCTTCAGATTTCTCACGATTCTTGTAAGTTTTCTACCTAAATCTTGTACTTTCTTGATCTACACGCACTCCTACACATTTCTATCTTTTGAATCTTAACTTTTAACCGTGAAATCACTAGATTTGAGGTGTTCTAGGATGATGGCATCATATTGTTCTTATGAACTTCGTGATTTGGCTTCAATCCTTCTAGAACAACTTAGATCTGAACGATTTCCACATAAATAAACAACGATCTTTCATAGATCTGAACATAATCAAGGTGAAAAAGGATTGAAAGATGGTTTTCCAACTTTCTTTCGACTCTTTTACACTCAATGCACTCAAAACCGATAGAATCGGAGCTTGTCCTGATCTTCTACTCATTCTTGTGGTTGTGTTGGTTCAAGATCTGGATTCTATCCATGAGATTACCGATTTCGGGTTAAACATGGAACACCGTCTCGAACAGTTAACTGGACGGATTTAGGTGATTCCTGTCCGATCAGGTTACTAAGTCGTGACGAGGTTTCTGTTATCTAATACGTTATCAAATCATCTCGATAAAACGACAAACTATCAAAATGACCAAGGAAGAAGACGATCTGGTCGACCAGGTTGGAGTGTCGCCCAATCGGACTACTGTCCGATCGAATTGTCACCCGATCAGGTTGCCACCCGATCGGCTTGCACCTTGGCCCCACACTTAACTTTTATTTCAAACATCAAGAGTTTTGGAACACCAAACGGGTCGCCGTCCGATCGAGTTGCTACCCGATCGACCGACCATCCGACCATGTGATGTTTTGAAACTTCAAATACTTAAACGAATTCCAATATGTTCAATGCGCAAGGGTTGCCACCCGATCGGATTGTCCTCCGATCGAGTGACCGTCCTGCTGTGAATTTGTGCTCAATTTGAGAAGACTCGCCATTCGGATTGTTGTCTGATCGGACTACCGTCCGATCGACCGACCTGAAAGGTAGAGATACTTCTCTGTTTTCAAAATGCTTCAACGAAAACTTCAAAAGACAAGCCATCGTACACAAACACATCTTTCCAAAGGAAGCAATAATCCACTCGAAGGGTCACCCGATCGGATGACCATCCGAGCGGATTGACACCTGAACGACCGGCTAACTGAACGGACTGCCATCCGATCAGACTGCTGTTCGACTCACTAACACTTGTTTTGTTTTTACGCATCGCTTATCGTTATGCTCTCAATCTGTTTAGGCTAACCTTACTCTCTAGCGCTCCCTTCAATCCACCAATCACTGTGAGTATACTCGATCCCTTTTTGCATTACGCACTTTTGGGTGTTACATACGTTACTTATTCTAAATCACATCGAACACACTACGCAATACTTTAAACGCTAACCGATTACCGCATGTTATACGTGACTTAATGAATGCTTGTTTGTTATGTTTACACATGGAATGCTGTCTACCTGCCTTAGCAACGGTAGTACTATTTGTTTGGACTCAGCACCTGTTCACTCAGGGGTTGTTAAGGACAATTTGTTACATGGCTCCCAGTGGTGAGTGTGAATTACGAACTGCCTTGGGCAGTCAACCCGCAGTCATTGGTATCGATAGGTTTATATCGATAACTAACATGCCTCATTTTACACTGTGTACGTGCTGGTTATGCGTAACGATTTCGAACTCTATTATATCTACCAAACTTGTATGCTCACCTTTACACTATGTGTATTGACTTTTACTTTAACGTATGTGACAGGTGCTTAGGATGCCTATATGCTTTGCTTGCTGTGAAATCGAGGCTAGGAAAGGTCTAGAAACAAATAAACAATTGTCTGTATTTTGAAATCTGAGTTGTCGGAACATAACAATTTAACTAGATCCTGTCTGTTATAATTATATTATCTTTTATGACATGGTGTGGGACGTGTTACTTTAAATAATTGGTAATTATAGTTGTTATGGAAACTTTTGGACAATCTGTTTAGCTCAGTGCCACGCCCCGATGTTTCCGCCATCGGGTGGGGTGTGACAGATTGGTATCAGAGCCATAACTATAGGGAATTAGGCAAGACTCGACCTAGTCCAGGTCGATGTCTTAGAAACGACCTAGACTATAGTTAGGAACCAACAGACCGACTCGTGCATGTCCTGTAGGGATTATGTATGAGCTTACCTGCTATTTCTCGCTATTCTCGCCTACGCTACACTATCACTGCACTTTAGTTTTCAAAAATGAACAAGCGATTAGGCCGAGATTAGGTGTGAAAACCACAAACTCTCGACTAAATTGCTTGTTCGACCCACATTTCGTTGATTAGGCTGAGATCAGGGTTTAGTTTCTGCATAAAAAGGGGTTAATCATCTCGTTGATTCATGGGTTAGCTGTCTCTCTTCTCCGGTGATCACTGCAAAACAGAAAGTCGTTAGACTCGCCACATGGAGAATGGGGGTTCTCTCCATGACCACCCTCCGTCGTCAGAATAAGTACAGTGATCTCGATGAAGAAGACGTAGTAAAAGTGAGAATGAAGTGAAAGTAACTTGTGAGATCATACATGCAGTGCCTTATTTATAGCCGATTTTTGGTGGGAAAATAGTCTGATGGAGATAGTAATGGAAAATACCTTTCCGTTGGCGGTTATTGTGCTTTTCCATCAACCACTAACGTCACATCCATGCACACGGATTGTGAGTGTGATCGACGACTAGGGAGATGCCACGTGGAAGGTGGATTTGTGTAGATTAATCTTCAGATGAGTGTTATCATCGTGATTAAATGAGCGTCCACGATTATGCCACGTCATAATCAGTTGTAACTGAATGGTTATGCCCGGTAAGCATTAGGAAGCCTTCTAGAAGATCTACAACTGTAAACCTCAATGCCCTTGCCACGTGCTTATTCTGTTGTAATAGAAAAGATTCCTTTAGTTCAAGTCTTAACTTCAGGCGCGCGTAGATGTGGTGGTTCTACTTTCTAAGCTTAATTGTGCCCTTGCGCGAGCCCGCGCAAGGGTGTTAGTTGAGTGTTCCTCTCTTTTCCTCTGCCGCATGGTTATTGAAGACTATTTCTCTTTTATCTCTTGTTGAGAACCTTTGAGATGAATCTAAGGTATGGTCTTATATGCCTGCGCAGGGTTTTTGGGACCATACCCCTTCAGTCAGGTTACCTGAGTCGTAGTTCTATTATTGTTTGTTTGATCCATGCCTCCCCAGTCCTTTTGCAGAAAACAAACACCCAGACCTGGTGATCATCCTTGGTTATATTTTGGATCTATCCCGATGTCCCCTTGTGCTACCTCTCTGTGGGTCTTTTCACAGAAACTTCGAATTGGTTTCGCAAAAATTGGCACCCCCGGCAACTGTATAACAGACGCCGTCTTTGAACCTGTAACAAATCCCCACCCATTTCACCACTCTCATCCGAAGGCTCTTTTTGATCATCACCAACAGTGGGAATCCAGCCAATGAAACTTGGGTGGCTTGACGTGGGCCTAGTCGGGCTAGTTGGCCCTGAAGGACCTATTCCACCACCTGGCTCTATCCCCCCCCCCCCCCCCACTATTGGTTCACATGCACCTATTTTTTTTTTAAACACACGCTTTGTATAAAAAAAGACAAAGGTAATTACTTCAGTGTATATTTCTAAGTGATATACACACCAAAATCTTTCTCATTGTAACACACGTCGTCCTGAGTTATACCTAAGGTGAAGCTTGGTTGGCTCATCATGTCAACCACGGTCCCTGTATTTTCTTTCAAAAAACCAACAACAGATTTTTTAAAACAACACGAAAAAAACAACAAACAAACAAACATAATGAAACTAAATGAGTGTTCCTTTTTCTTTTTTTTTATACCCACCATGGTCTAAATCATTTTTTGATCCACCCGTCAGCCGTCCGATCGAAGTACCAGCAGTAAATTTATGATTCTGTACCGAGTGCCCTATGTCCACACATTTTCCAAATATACAGATTGTGTTAGGAAGTCCTAAGACAAGCATTTTATTTAACAAATATATATAGACCCAAAAAAAATGACTGACCTGGTTCCCCACTGACACAACCTGCGGTCTTTCATTTCTGCAAAAGTATCATCAGGATTTTCAAAATCTTTCGTTATTTTATCACGGCTGGTTTTTTATCCACCCTTTTCTTATAATAAAACAAGGACATACCACTTAGTCGTCTGAGTGATTTCTTTTTTTTTTTTTGCGCGCATGCCTTTTCTGCCGAATATGCATTCAACTCAACCAGTATCTGTGCTGTTGTCTTTGAAGCGGCTTCCTCTAACATCAGGTCTGTGACATTTTCAGAGACACGTTTCGTTGAAAACCCCCTGTAGGAAGGTGTTTTCGATATACCGGTTGGTGATGCTTGATTGAACATTTGGCCCTCGGCAAAGCTGTCCAATCCTTCTGGGGGCCATATCGGCTCATCATCCAACACCTCAACGTACCTACGCTTTAACCCCAGAAACACCGTGTTGTTTGGTTCCTCCTTTAAACGAGCACCTAAGTGCATTTCAATCTTAACCCGAAGTGCAGCCATCATAGTTACCCACTTCTTAATGCAGTATACAAAATCCTGTTACAAGTACACAAAGCTTTAAAAAAAGTATGGGGAAAAAGTTTTAGACGCAAAATACCTGGGTGTTCCCTAAAGCCTCGTTGTCTTCGTCAAGCGCTACATCAACAACACCAACATTTATCGCCTTCAATTTACCATGCCCAAATCCACCATTCTTGCTCTCGTAATCTTGCCGGTGTGTCAACATATCCTTAGTCCAGAACTGTATAGCCCTAACGCCAGCCTTGGTGTTCATCGCAGGGAGCTCTGTGCTATCAACATACAACAACTACACAACAAACCAGGTCATTAACCACAACGTTCTTTTTGTAAATCACTATTTTTTTGTGAGACTTACCGTCAACATACTGAGGGGCCCCGCCCACCAACTATTTGGGTCCCTTGGCTTCCATTTTTTCTTGCATTTGCGCAAACATTTTATGATGTAAGCGCACCAGTCATACTCTTCGAAGTGTGTGTCAGCCGTTAGATGTTTTAAAATTTTGTCATTAACATATCCGTTCATCTGTGACATAGCCATCATTGTCAGGAAAAGCAACAAGAAATCAATGTGGAAGAACATCATGTCATCATAATTGTCTTGTTGGATCTCGTTGGATATTAAAGTTGGGGATACGTAAAAGCCTGGGGGGTACCTAGCACGCCATCCCTTCAACGACAGGTGTAGTGTCTTCCTTGGCTCAAGGTCCCCAAAGCTCAAACCTCCTTAACGGATACCTAACAGCTTGCTGATCAAAGATGCGGTGACAACCAGTTCGGTCTTTCCAATATTCAAAGTCAGATTATCAGTGTCAAATTGTTCAACAAAATGATATCCTACCTTTTCAGGGACGCCGTCCATAACAAATCCCAGTAGGCCACCTAAACCCATTTCCCTGACAGCTTCCTCCTGCCTCCGTGACATGCATGAAATTGCATTGTACAGCTGCTTTGGCGAAGAACGCGTTTTTAGGCTTGGTATTTCAATTGTTTTGACGGGCTTTCGTCTCCTTTTGTACCCCGTAGACCCATCAGAAATAGTCACAATCTCTTTACGTTTCTTTATCGAAGACTCCGTGTCAAGAACTCGCTTTGGAATGTAGCTATCATCTTCCGAGTTTTATGACACATCGTCATCCATATCCTTATATCTCCTTCTCGTCCGTCGACCCTCATTCTCTGCAACATTCGTGAAAACATCATTACGTATAACATACGAAATAATAAAAGCAGGATGTAACGGCCCCTTTTTTGTTACCTGAACTGAGGTATATCAGTTTAGATGTCTCATCAATCTTCTGCTTCCCACAACTAGACCCGCGGGTGGTTGCAACCATGTTTCCTGTTCATTAACGAGAACAACAAAAAGTAATATATAATACCAAACCTACACTTAAAACGCCAATCAATCCAGCAAAAACATCAAATGTTTAATCCATTCAACACCTTCATCACGTCAAACCCTAGAATCTGATATGCACCCACAAACAACCCCCCTGTTTTGCAATAATAAAGCCCATGTTTCCAATTGGACTAACAAACACAGAGACATCAGTAACTATAGCAATAATAACACCTAACCTTCTTTTTCACCGGCCGTACGTAGTGCAGTGACGTTTTTTCCCGAAAAATTGACGATCCCGTTTCACTTGATCAACTGACGCGGGCAAGTTTGTAGGTCTATACATTGCTCTGGTAGTGGAAGGGGGGTTGTAACAGCTGTTGTAGCTGCCAAGGAACCCATCAACATTGGTTGCTCTATCCGATTGGATTGGGTCTCATGCGATGGGGAAAGAAAAAGCGGATTTCTGCTTCCAGATCATGTATAACTCACCGGGAGAGGGGGAAGGTAGTGTATGAGAGGGAAGTGGAGGGAGAATTGACCTCTGATATGCATGCAGGAATGCAATTAATGACGATGTGAAATTCCCCCAGAGTAAATTACCAAAATGTCCTTTAATCAATAGAAAACAAAAATTCATTAATGAAGTTGAAATCATCACTCCTTTTCTTTGTCTTTTAATCTCAACCATTAACACAAAGTAGATCAATGGTCTTTATTGGTTCCTACAGTTCTCACAACTCAACTTGGTTCTCTTTTTAACCAATCCCTATATATATATATATATATATATATATATAGAGTGGGGATCCTACGGAAAGTGTGTTTTTCCTAAAAAGTGTAAAAAGTCATAAAACACAATAATTTCAGGCATAAAACACACCTAAAACTCACAAATAATAGAATGAATATTACTAAAACACCATATTCAAACTCTAATAGTCCATAAAAACTTCAAACACACCATCGTAGAACTATGAATATAAAACACACAATGCTAAACAACATAAAACACAATAATATTTGTCATTCCACAATCAGAGCCTTAACATCTAAAACACAACACAAAACCCACATACATGATGTTTTAGTAATCTTCATCATATTATTTGTGGGTTTTTGGTGTGTTTTATGGTTGACATTATGGTGTTTTATGACTTTTTACACTTTTTAGGAAATTTGGACTTTCTGGCCAACTCCTATCCTATATATATATATAGGGTCAAGATTTCGAGAGAACAGTGAAAAGTGTGAGAACGGTGAGAACGACTTTGGTGGTGGCATGTGGCATTGATGTTAAATTATGCTAAGTGGTAATATTGTCAAAAAAAACCCACTCATATGGACTGGGTGTTCAAATAAAACGCCATAAAAACACAAAATTCAGAAAAATGCCATGAAAATACCCAGTTAAAAACGCCACAAACACCCAGTTTAGAAAAACGCCATGAAAAAACTCAGTTGAAAACGCCATAAAACACTCAGTTCAGAAAAACGCCATGAAAATACATATTTAAAACGCCATAAAAACACCTAGTTCAGAAAAACGCCATGAAAATATCTAGTCTAAACCGCCATAAAACACCCAGTTTAGAAAAACGCCATAAAACCCAGTTAATTTTTTTCGAAAAGTATATCAATAGTATACTCGTTAGAAAGATAAAAAAACACTGAGTTTTATGGTGTAATTTTTTTCGAAAAATAATCACGTATAAAAAATTTATTGTCGTTTAAATATGATGGGGGAAACTTGCTTGTGATTAGCATGTGCACCTTTGTTTGGATCTTCCTATTTTACCCCTCCTGTTAGTTCCAATGCCCCTATTATTTACAAAAATGCCACCTTATCAATCTCAACCACAAACCACTAAGATATTGTAGCTGAGAATCGTTCTCACAATTTGAGGCGTTCTCTCCTGATCCTGTTCATATATATATATATATAGGACTCGGTTCAAATGAGAACCACTACGAGTTGTGAGAACCGTGAGAACTCCTTCTTCCCGCACGAATTGGGCCAAAAAAATTTTTGAACAAACGTAGATAAAAATATTATAAACGCATCTGTAAAAAAGAGTAAAAAAATTGTCGAGTCGGTAGTTTTGACTGATACAAGTTTTTTTACGCGCTAGTACAAATTTAGTACGAAGATAAATATTTTTTTACGCCTCATGTAAATGTGTGTATGCGGCTTTTTTTTTTTATTTTTTTTTGCTGAATCAAGTGATTTTTTATGACTTTGAAGAAAAAAAAATTAGAAAAACCTTTTGTATGGCCTACTTCTCACGGTTCTCACAACTTAAGGTGATTCTCATTCCAACCAATCCCTATATATATATATATATATATAGGAAGCAATCAGAACGTGACATGTGGCATTGAAGGATTTTAACTAAAAGGTCAATTGTGTAATTTGATATTTTATTTTAATTTTGGAATTTATATCTCATTAACTAACTATGCACGATTTTATGGTAACTGATTCTCCATGATTTGCGAATTACTACCAGATGTAAATATCAATCAAATTCTCATTCGTTCCTTTCACAATCTTGATCAACTTTATTCGTAAATCATTTTTTACGTGAGAGATAGTTATGGCTTCAAACACAATTCTTGATTGCGGATATGGCAAATACACTTCTTTTTCTGTTTACTATTATCTGGTCTGTATCGATTTTTAATTATGTCTGGAAACCACCAGAATGTTTTCTTGACGTTGTGTTTTAACAGCAAGCAGATTCATACAGTTGTGTTTTAGCATTCAGATTCATACAGTTGTGTTTTAACAGCAAGCAGATTCATACAGTTGTGTTTTAACAGCAAACAGATTCATACAGTTGTGTTTTAGCATTCAGATTCATACAGTTGTGTTTTAACAGCAAGCAGATTCATACAGTTGTGTTTTAGCATTCAGATTCATACAGTTGTGTTTTAACAGCAAGCAGATTCATAAGCTGTGTTTTACCATCCATGCTGGTAATGCTGGAGGATTTGTTGACGCTGTGTTTTAACAGCAAGCAGATTAATACGATGTGTTTTCTTGATGTGTTTCTTCATAAAGGATAGAAGGAAGAGAGAGAGAGAGAGAGAGAGAGAAAGGGAGAGAGAGAAAAAAAAATCGCAAGAAATGTGGGGTGGTTATGGAATGACAATTATTTCCATATTTAAAACAAGCTAAATGACATATCTACCCCTTATTAATTAAATAATCCTATTTTTAAGAAACACATATTACCAAAATGCCTCCAAGATGATCTCAACCATTAAACACACTTTCCGTAGGATCCCCACTATATATATATATATATATATATATATATATATATACGCACACACATATAGATGAAGGATAGAAAGAAAACTCATGTTAGTTAAGAAAACTAACAAACCCAAATGAATGGACCTCCTATTGCCACGTGTTATACCTTTTTGTAGATTGTGTTACGTGTAACAACCAGAAGCTGTCACGTGTTACGTGTAACAACTTTTGCAGACTTGCAGCTTTTTCTAAAAAAAGTAAAAGCTGTTACGTAACACGTGGCAAAAGAAGGTCCATTCATTTAGGTTTCTTAGTTTTCTTAACTAATATGAGATTTCTTCTTATAGTTGCCATATATATGTGAATTGAATAGTGATTTTTTATATTTACCAACTCACTATTCATCCCTTATAATTAATTTGTGAGTATAATAGAAAGAAAAAAAATATAAAAAACTATTTAAAATATTATTTAATTGGATAGAGATAAATATAAAGAATCATATGTGGATGGGTTTTTTTAAAAATCTTTAAATTGATAAGGTAAAAGTGTTTTTAGTTGGATTATAAAGATATCTATAAGAAGTGTGAATGCTCTAAAACACCTGACTTTAGTTAAAAAGAAACCGAATGTACATGTAAGAAAAGCTCCCATCATTTGGTGGAGTGAAAAAGGCAATAAAGATAATAACTAGGCCTACTTTGGAGGTCGCAAGATCGAATCCGAGCCAACACGGGTTTTCTTTCCGTACGTTACAACAGAGACTCTCGGCTCTTTTGTGGCGGCGCAACGTCAATATAGTGGCAGTTGGTGGTATGGTTTTCCATGGGAACACAGAGAGGTCTCGTAAGTCGCTGTCATTACCCCTTTGTGGAGAAACCCAGTGGGTTTCAATACGGGCCAACCTCATAGCCGTGTGTGTGGATGGTATCTTGATAGCCATTGTTTAAAAAAAAACCTATAGGTAAGAGAAAAAAAAAAGCTAATGGACTAAAGGGTTATTTTAGTCAATAGTCAAAGGACTAAAAGTGCTAAAAGCGTAACCTCCCCTACAAATATATATGTCGGTAGAAAAACCCCAGTATCCGTATGCGCCTTGTTTCCGTTTCAAAATTCCATACGTTTTCAAAACCCTCTCTCTGCTGCTCATCTTCATCTGTGTTCGACGGCGTTCTACACTGTCGGAATTTCATAGTTCACATTCGCAATGTCGGTGAGTGATAATCGCACCTGTATTTTTGTTCTTTTATACTTTTATTCTTTTTCTTCTTGCTGTTGTTACGATCTGTGCTGCTGAATCCTTATTTTTGTACAGTAGTTTTGTCGCATTTGTATAGATCTGTTTAACCTAAAATAAACTTAACGGATGCATCTTAAAACAAGTGAAATTGTTTGAAATTTGGTGTAATTAAGCACATTACTCGTCTATTTCGTTTGAAATCCAGGTGCTCAGTTAAGTTAACAAGCATTAGGAGTGATTCTCACTCTAGATAATATTTGATTAGAGACCAAAGTGCTTGTGTGTTGAAAAGGTGTCCCGATGAGGTTGAGGGTTTTAGTCTCGTGGTGGACAAAGGTATAGATTTAGGAGTAAGAATTAAAGGGTGTGTGTGTGTTAGCGGTTAAAAAGTTATAATTTATTGGCTATGCAGTTAATGTTGGTGACATATCAGTCATTATTGGCCTCTAGTAATATATCACCGATATTTGACCGATATATCACTGAATTATTAGTGTTAAATTGCTATATATATATAAATTCTGCATTATATTAAAATTACCGATATCTCACCGAGATAACCTATATCTCAAATATTGGTCCTTGACCGATATCCGATATTTTACCGCAGTAACTGCATAGTTTATTGGAGGATTATTGCGATTTTAAGATTTTTGATTGAATGTATTTGAGGACGTTTGTGCACAACAAGAGATTGTTGAATATGAGGCCAGAAATCTGGAAAATGGTTGATAAACATAGAAATTTGATGGCTATCTTATTAGGGGTAGTAATATTCATCAGGATAAAATGCACTAACTTACTTTTAAGTTTTCGTCATTCTCATAAAAAATGTGAGCATGTTATATATAATGGAATAAAACTAGACATTGTATACAATGAGAAAAGGATGAACCAATGAAGTGATGTTAAAATTTGGTGCAATTATCATTTTGTTTATTGAGCATTAAGGACAAGTGTTTGTGTGTGTTGCTGCTTTGGTTGATTACCCCCTTTTGTGTTAGATGACGCTAATTGTATGTGTTATATGTGCAGGCAAAAACCGTTAAAGTTGGCAATCTTTCCTTAAAGGCTTCTCAACGAGATGTAAAGGAGTTCTTTTCATTTTCAGGTGATCTTGTTTACGTTGAGGTCCAATGGTTAGTAACATGGTATGGTAATTTCCACATTCTGTTTGTTTTTCTTTATTTACTACTAACATTAGATACACACATTATTTGCAGTAACGACGACAACAGTTCTCAAAACGCATTTGTTACCTTTGCAGACTCGCAAGGAGCAGACACTGCGGTTCTTCTTTCGGTAAGTAACTTCTAGCTGGTAAGATAATATTTTCATCTACATGAATACAATACCACGACGGCTATGATATTGACTTTACATTCCAATGTGTTATTCAGGGAGCAACGATAATTGATACAACGGTGACCGTAACCCTGGCACCGGAGTACCACCTTCCACCAGAAGCTGCAGCAGCTCTTGCAGTAAGAAACACCTTTTCAAAATGTTCATGATTTCATTTCCATGTGATTGTTTCCATATAAACTAAGCAGTTAATGTGGTAAAAATCGGACATCGGTCAAGGACCAATATTTGAGATATCGGTTATCGTAGTGGGATATCGGTAATTTTAATATCATGCAAAATTTATATATATATAGCAATTTAACACTAACAATTCATTATACTCTCCTAACATTAACAAATTAACCTTTTGCAAGTTACAAAACGCTAACAATTTTGTAGCAAGTAGGAACTGATGAAGACTTAAAACACTAACAATAGATAATGATATTTGACACCGATATTATACACGCATAAAATCATGTCACTCGAACATGAACCGTTAAACCCATTTATTTAATATGTCAAACTGGTTGGCGGGTGGTAACTTAGTTGCAAATATGTAAATCGGGTTGGTGGATTGTGAAAAATGGGTTAAACGGGTTAGGGTTAGCGGGTCAATCTGTTTAATTAAATGAGTCAAATTGGTCAACCTGTTTCATTAAATGGGTTAAATTGGTCAACTTGAACACAACCGGTTTAATTAAACTAGTCAACCCCAACACAACCTGTTTAATTAAACTGGTCAACCCGAACACGACCTGTTTAAATTAAAGTGGTCAACCAGAACACGACTTGTTTATTAAACGGGTAGTCGGGTAGATATGACAACCCAAAGTTTAATTACTTTTTGTGTCATGTCAGAAATTGTCACCCCCTACATATAAATACATAATCATCAAAAAATTTGATACAGCCACGTGGCGGGAACACTTACACTCCTGCTAAAGGTGAACCGGAATCTGCATTGAGTAAGGCTGAGGATGTGGTGAGCAGCTTGTTTGCAAAGGCCAAGTCCTTTGACCAGCAACATGGAATTACTCAAAAAGTTAGCACGGGCACTTCCATGGTCACCGAAAAAGTCAAAGAAGTTGACCAGAAACTTCAGGTTTCTGAGAAAGCCAAATCAGCATTCGCAGCAGCTGAACAAACAGTTAGTAATGCCGGTTCTGCTATAATGAAAAACAGTTATGTTAACACAAGTGTTACATGGGTAACGAGTGCTGTTGATAAGCTAGTGAAAACAGCTTCGGAAGTTGGTCAACAAACGAAAGAGAAAGTGGGTAAGACTGAACATCAAAATAAACAAAAAATGGTGGATGACTTTGCTCAAGTTTACTTAGCTGAGTCTCCTAAAGGCTCGGGTCAAACTGAGTCACCTAAAGGCCCTGGTCCAAATGAGTCACCCAAAGGGTCGGGTTCAACTGAGTTGAAACCTGCAGTGGTTCAAGGTTTGGTTCTTTAGACCGACTGACTTTCTGTGTATATTCTTGTTGAAATTTCGGATCCTACGCTCCAAATGTTGTGTTTTGAACTTTTGGTCTTCAAATCATATGATTCACTTTTTTTTTGAACTTGGGTTAAGCACTCTTGAAATTTATATATCTTTTTTGTTGTTATAAGATTGTGTTTTGTCGATTCTTTGGGTTTAAAATTAGGGTTGATCTAAACACACCCCCTCCTTACTAATTATACCGCTCTGTGACAGAAAAAGTACCAGTCACACACGGGCCCCACCTGTAAGTATGTGAGAGGAGGGGGGTGTATTTTGTAATTAGGAGGTGTATTTAGTAGCATCAATTACATGGTGTCTTGACTACATATGCTTCTTATGTGTCTCATATTATAATTAGCAATGACCCTTAGAAGTTAGAACTATGCATTGCGCTGGTACACGCGTGGGCGTTTGTGAGACAAACACATTAGTGTTTCCTTTCAGTTTTTTTTCTCATTTTTTTCTTTTTTCCTTTTCCTGAATCTAGTAATGTTAAACTTTTTAAAAAGTTGTAAATTCGTATAAACTGTAGTTTTCTTGAAACTTTGGTGAGTAAACCCGCGACTGAGGCTAAATCCACTGTTTTTACGTATCGCCTTTGACGAGACAAGGGGATGGGGAGGATTGGTAGCTCAGAACAACACCGTGTTGACGACCCGCTCTCTTCATTGATATGGTGGTCGTGAGAGCTGATGATTTTAGGTGCAGAATTGTGTTTTCTATGTTATAGAAGAATTAAAGAGTTTGGATTTTTGAAGGTCGTTTTACTTGGGGAATATGGTTTGGTTGGTCAACTATGCATGTTCCACAAGGCTTAGCTTGTAATTTGTTTTTTTTTTTTTAACGTCAAATTTGGATCACTAAGTGCCACCAGTGGAACCATCCGATCATATCTATCTCCACTAGGTAATAATGCATATACATCAATTCCGGAGGAAAACACATTAATTTGGGAAAACTCTCTCATGTGAGAATCGAACCCAAAACCTAATGATCTCTAAGCCTTATCTCACCTCGAAGATGTCACTAGACAATAATGTCATGGTCAGCTTGTAAGTTGTGTTATGCTTCAAACTATGTACGTTCCTTTTTTAGTATAAATAAATTATAAATTATAAAATAATTTATAGGTCTTAAGGGTCATCTTAGCTTCGTTCTGTATACGGTTTGGTTCATTGCAAAGCTCTCACGATATACCACAAACCCATAAAAACACACTAATGTTAGTCATTCGATAATCAAAGCCTTTTCATCTGAAACACTGCACAAAACCCACAAATATGACGTTTTAGTAATCTTCATTTTGTTATTTGTGAGTTTTGAGTGTGTTTCATGATTGACATTATAGTGTTTTATGACTTCTTACTTGGAAAAATGGACTTTGTAGCCAACTCCTACACCAAAAAATAAATATCAAATATAAAACTTAAGGTTAGGTTACGTTAAACACACAATGTTCAAATTATTGACCATTTGTACAACCATTTGATTTCAAAACTTGAATAAGATCTTTATGACCCCATGTCCCCTAAAGGCTCCACTCGTGAATTATGCAGATTGGTTTTAGTTTCAATCAACAATGATTTCTACGATTCAGATTTCATGAAACCTACCTACCGACTAATCAAGGGAGGTGATTTATAACGTTTTGGTTTTATCATCTAACTTATTTATTTTTTATTTGATGGTGTTTGTTTTATTTTAATTTATATATTTTTGATATTTTAAGTCCTACCTATTTATCCAAATGACAAATGTAAATAAATAAACAAAAGAGTTACATAAAATCTATATCTATACTATATAATAAAAGAAACCATGTTTAGGACACTTGTCATCATATTAGGCCATGTACTCCTCTATGGATAATTATCATTTAGTTTAATATCTTATAATTAATTATAGATAATCTCCTACGAAATATTATTTAGTTTAACCTCTTCTACCTAATTATAGATAATTATTATTTATATCTATACAAATAATAATTAAAATAAAAAGATATTAATGGTAGCAATTATAATTAGAACATAATAATACAAGTAACACTGCTAATAATGATATTAATAAAAAAACAATATTTTTTGTCATATATATATTAATAGTTATAATTAAAAAAAATATATATAATATTTACTTATAACAACATTTAAATATAAATACACATGAAAGAAACACTAATGAAATATAATCGATTACAAATATAAATATACTTTAGTCTCAAAATATTTCTCCTGAACCATTAAACTTTACAAAGATATAAGTGATGACAATGTACCTGCCATTTACATGTGCTCAATCTTTTTAGAAATTTTAAAAGCTAAACATTAATTACTATATGTGTTTTATGTTTTATTTTTTATTTTTTATTTTTTGAACGGCCAACAAACTCAATCCCGAGCACTCTCGGGGCACCCACTGGACAAACGGAGTACTTCGAGAGTAACCCGAGTCCACCACCAATTCCGGGAAAAACCCGGTAACCCACCCGCCCGTAGGCACGACGATGAACTTACCGGTAAAACCCGTTTGGCTCAAGGATCCAACCCAGGTTTCCCTGGGTCTCCTATCATTGCCCACCCAGTGCCTCACTCTGCACCAAGTGGGAGTCGAACCTGCATCTCTCAAAAGAAATGCAAGCTCTCCACCACTTGATCTAGAGATCATTGGCAAAAACAGGCTATACAAGAATTGATTATATGTGTTTTATTATATATTTACTTTTAGTCATTTAGATTTTAAAATCTTGATATCAGATTATCAAAGAATTTCATAACTAATACAATTAAACTTCCTAAAAGAATGATGATAAACGTGGATTAAGTTATGCCATTTATATCTTAAATCAAACAGATTATATGTTTATTTAAAAATAAAATTCAAATAAAGAGGAGTTTGATAAATCAAATTGGGATAGATAGGAAAATACATGGTTTTAAAGATATGTGTGGAGATACAATAGGAAGTTTATTTGGCTAGGAAGGCTAGGAAGTGATCTTGACCATCTATTTAGTTAATCAAGGGCTAAGATTAAATGATGGAAATTGAAGGAAAGAAAAGAGGCGTGTGAGTTTGTTTAGGGGCATTCTAGTCAATCCAATCCAATAGTTTTTCTCTCCTCCAATTCCCCCCCATTTTTTAAACGTTAATAACTCTTTCATACGACATTATTTTTTTATAAAAATTGCACCAAAAAAACGAGTGTTGTTTATCTTTAAAACGAGTATACTATTGCTATATTTTCGATTTTTTTTTTGAAAACCCAGTTGCGTAAAACGCAATGGAGAAAACCCAGTTGCGTAAAACGCAATGAAAAAAAAAACGTAAAAAAATGATTTTTTCTAAAACGCAACGCACCAAAAACACAAAGAAATGTCTTATTTCTAAAACGCAATGACCAGAAAACACAAATAAATGTCTTATTTCTAAAACGCAATAGCCTAAAAACACAAAAGAAAATGTACTTTCTAAAACGCAATGGACTGAATGTGTTTTACCTAAAACGCAATGGCCAGAAAACATTTAAAAATGTCTTATTTCTAAAACGCAATGGCCAGAAAACACTTAAAAATTTCTTATTTCTAAAACGCAATGCCTAGAAAACACATAAAATGTTTTATTTCTAAAACGCAATGGCCTAAAAACACAAAAGAAACTGTTCTCTCTAAAACGCAATAAACTGAATACACATAAAAATGTGTTTACCTAAAACGCAATGAGTAAAAACACTTCAAAAATGTTTTATTTCTAAAACGCAATGACCAGAAACAGTCTAAAACGCAATGACCAGAAACTGTTGTTCACAGAACCAGAAACTGTTGTTCACAGAACCAGAATTTGTCTAAAACGCAATGACCAGAACCTGTTGTTCACAGAACCAGAAACACTGTCTACGAATGCAGTTTTGTATGTGAATTGTCTGAACCAGAAAGTAGGAGATAAAAAACTGTCTACGAATGCAGTTTTCCGGAGGCAATTTACAGAAAATCAATTTTTCTAATGCATTTTTATTAAAGCAGTTTAATCCCAGCCAGGGGCTGCCGCCCCTTGGACCCTGCTACCAGGGGCGCTGCCCCCGGACCCCCGCCAAGATCGTAAAACGCAACGACTAAATCAAAAACCCAGATCATAAAACTGAAAATTAAAGAATTTCTTACATGGATCGAAGTCGATTTCTTCAACGATTGACGAAATTTGAATGATAGAAACACTTATCAGCGATCTTGTATGTGAATTGTCTGAACCAGAAAGCAGGAGATAAAAAACTGTCTACGAATGCGGTTTTCCGGAGGCAATTTACAGAAAAATAAATTTTCTAATGCATTTTTATTAAAGCAGTTTAATCCCAGCCAGGGGCTCTGCCCCTTGGACCCTGCTACCAGGGGCGCTGCCCCCGGACCCCCGCCAAGATTGTAAAACGCAACGACTAAATCAAAAACCCAGATCATAAAACTGAAATTAAAGAATTTCTTAAATGGATCGAAGTCGATTTCTTCAACGATTGACGAAATTTGAATGATAGAAACACTTATCAGCGATCGAATCGAACGGATCGAGTGATTATCTTCAAAATCGTGAGAAAAAAACGAGATTTTGTATGAAATTAAACTGGGTTTTCTTCAAAAAAGCTGAAGAACACGTTGATCGGGTGTTTGAATCATTGATTGTTGACGAAAATCGCACTATAATGTAGTGATTATTGAGATAGAAAGTGAAGAAAAGGGTGAAGATGGTGGGTTTTGAAAATGGTGAGTTTTGAAGTTACTTGGGAGAAGAAGGAAGAAGAAAGGATACGATTGACTAAAATACCCTTGCTCTTTATTTTAAATGTTGTCACATGTTATAATCCTATTGCTTCCTATCATTCCTAGCCAAAATAAACTTCCTATTTAATCTTTTCCCTTAAAGATATAATATTTTTATTATTTAGTATATAAAATTGCATTTATTCAACTCGTACAATACATATGGTTTATATATGTATAACTTTTTAATATATAAAATTACATTTATTCAACCCGTGTTATACACAGGGTTATAACCTAGTATGAAAAATAAACCAAACCAAATTACACAAGAAAAAGTAAAAAAACATACATTTAATAGCAAGATTTTTTTTTATTTCAACCTTTTCAGCTTTGTTTGTAAGTAAGGGTGTTAGCTTACAACACATTATTATACGTATTATTATTATTATTATTATTATTATTATTATTATTATTATTATTATTATTATTATTATTATTAAATCAAATTATTATCCATATTAATAGAGGGTGGAGATACAATAGGAAGTTTATTTGGCTAGGAAGGCTAGGAAGTGATCTTGACCATCCATTTAGTTAATCAAGGGCTAAGATTAAATCAGGGAAATTGAAGGGAAGAAAAGAGGCGCGTGAGTTTGTTTAGGGGCATTCTAGTCAATCCAAGCCAATAGTTTCTCTCTCCTCCAATTCCCCCCCATTTTTTAAACGTTAATAACTCTTTCATACGACATTATTTTTTTTATAAAAATTGCACCAAAAAAACGAGCATTTTTTTTATCTTTAAAATGAGTATACTATTGCTATATTTAAAAAAAAATTAAAACCCAGTTGCGTAAAACGCAATAGAAAAACCCCCAGTTATGTAAAACGCAATGAAAAAAAAAACCTAAAAAATGACATTTTTCTAAAACGCAATGCACCAAAAACACAAATAAATGACTTATTTGTAAAACGCAATGGCCAGAAAACACAAAGAAATGTCTTATTTGTAAAACGCAATGGCCAGAAAACTCAAAAGAAAATGTAATTTCTAAAACGCAATGGACTAAAAACACATAAAAATGTGTTTTACCTAAAACGCAATGCACAAAAAACACAAAGAAATGTCTTATTTGTAAAACGCAATGGCCAGAGAACACTTAAAAATGACTCATTCTAAAACGCAATGGACTGAAAACACCTAAAAATGTGTTTTACCTAAAACGCAATGACTAAAAACACTTCAAAAATGTGTTTTACCTAAAACGCAATGACTAAAAACACTTAAAAATGTGTTTTTTTGTAAAACGCAATAGCCAGAAAACACATAAAACTCTCTTATTTCCAAAACGCAATGGACATATAAAACTGTCTGGGAACTCTCTGTGACTGTGAACTGTCTGAATTGTCTACGAATTACTGTCTTCGAAATGAGCCAATTTCTGGAAAATTAATTTTTCTGATGATTTTTATTACAGCAATTGTCTACGAATTACTGTCTTCGAATTGTCTACGAATTACTGTCTTCGAATTGTCTACGAATTACTGTCTTCGAACTGTCTGTGACTGTGAACTGTGACTGTCAACCCCAGCCAGGGGCTCTGCCCCTTGGACCCCGCCAGGGGCTGCCGCCCCTGGGACCCCGCTACCAGGGGCGCTGCCCCCGGACCCCCGCCATGATCATAAAACGCAATGAGTAAATCAAAAACCCAGATCGTAAAAATTAAATTAAAGAATTTCTTACATGGATCGAAGTGATTTCTTCAACAATTGACGAATTTTGAATGATTGAAACATTTATCAGCGCTCGAATCGAACGAATCGAGTGATTATCTCCAAAATCTCCCGAAAAAAACGAGATTTTTTATGAAATTAAACTGGGTTTTCTTCAAAAAAGCTGAAGAACACGTTGATCGGGTGTTTGAATCATTGATTGGTGATGAAAATCGCACTATAATGTAGTGATTATTGAGATAGAAAGTGAAGAAATGGTTGAAGATGGTGGGTTTTGAAAATGGTGGGTTTTGAAGTTACTGGGTTTTGAAAAGGAAGAAGAAAGGGTTGGATTGACTAAAATACCCTTTTTCTTTATTTTAAATGTTGCCACGTGTCCTAATCCTATTGCTTCCTACACTTCCTAGCCAAAATAAACTTCCTATTTGATCTTTTCCCTATTAATAGATACTGGCCATGAACGGTGTCTTTTGATTTTCTTTTAATATTGTTTTTTAAGGTTTTTATTATTATATTGTTTTATTAGTTTAATTGATTTAAACATATATTTTTATATAACTTTTAACATACGATCAATGTACCAGTTATCAAACAAGAAATCATAAAAATGAACGTATACTGGTACTGATGTTGTTCAGTACGGTATGGTATGATATTAATTCATCAAAAGCAAAAATCACTAAAAATAAATATTGATACGGATACAAATGTTATTCAATCGGTTTTGATTGAATTTGGTATGATAGCGATAGGTTTAAAAAATATACATCGTAATGTTGAAATAAAAAGAATGGAACAATAGTTTTTGATTTTTTTCAATATTGTTTTTTCTAAGGTTTTATTATTTTATTGGTTTATTACTTTAATTGATTTAAGTATATTTTGTTCTCTCATATAACTTTTATAAGATACGATCAAAGTACCCGTTATCAAACAGGAAACAATAAAACGGAATGTATACCGGTACCGACGATGTTCGGTACAATATGGTAGCGATACAGTATTAATTTATTAAAAGCAAAAAAAAAAAATCTAAAAATAAAAAAATATTGGTACTGATACAAATGTTGTTCAATTGGTTTCGATTGGGCTTGGTACGATAGCGGCAGAATATCCGTTATCAAAAAAATATTGTAATATTGAAATAAAATAAACATAAAATGCAAGCGAACCGAACAGATATCAATTGAACAACATATGTAGGTACCATATTAATATGTTTTTTTTTGTTTTCGATCGATGTTGTGCTTTCTCTTTCAATTACTATATCGAGTGCAGGTACTGTAACGAACCAAATTGATACCGACTTAATCCCCGCCGCGAAGTGCGGGGGAATATCACTAGTTATCCTATATATTAAAAAACAAAGCTAATGAATAGTAGTTGTCACATCACAATTAATAGTAAACTTTCCTTATTGGTTGTTATGAATAGTAAATATACATAACTTCAAGTCATCTTTTGTTGACTTTTTTCCTCTATACCCTTTTTAAGTGTGTATATATATCAATTTTCTTCAAAGTTAGGTAGATTATTCATCATGATGGAGTGGTTTTGTGGTTGTATGTGTCTTAAAGAGACTCAAGTTCAAATCATGGGGTGTTCTTTTTTTTTCCATTTTATGCTTACATAACTTCACGTCATCTTCCTTTTTCATGAATAGTAAAAATATATTTAAATATTATTATTACATTATAACATTCTTTTAATATTTTATTACTAATGATGCCATATTATTATTATTATTATTATTATCAATATTAAATCAAAGTGTCATAAATAGTAAAAATATATTTAAATATTATTATTACATTATAACATTCTTTTTATATTTTATTACTATAATGCCATACTATGTATAAGCGTTTAATATATTAACTTGAGTGGAGATAAATGATAACATATAGTTTTTTTCCTAATTTTTAAGATTTTATTGTTATAATTAATTTCAAACACATTTTATTTTTTCTTAAAATTTTTAAGATACAATGTTTTATGAAGTAATGTTTATTTTTGTTATTCTAATAATATATTGTAATGCTTTATAAAACTATAAAAGTACCGTTGCGATATATTTATTATATCTGTGTTACGATAAAAGCTTTGTTAGAAATTGAATGAGTAAATTATAATTGATTTTTTTTATTCGAACAACTTCGGTAGCTGAATAGAGTATCTTTTTTATATTACAAGATATAAGCTACAACGAGTGTCACTGACGAACAAAATTGATATAGTCCGAACAACATCGATACCACGTCGAGTTCAACTGAACATCGCTATCAGTATTTGTACTTTTGAAACCTTTATCAATATTCATTTTTAAAGTTTTTGATCGATGTAAAATATGTGTCGATATCTTTTATGGCATATCATGACTTTTGTTTGAGTTCATCTTTCGATCGCTATGCAAAGTGACAGTTACGATCCCGATACCTTATGAATTGAACCGATACAGACTTCCCATCGCAACGCGCGGGGGGAAGTCCACTAGTTATTATTAAAACAAATTTGCTATGAATAGTGATTTTCAATTTTTAAACATTTGTTTCAGTTTTTTTAATAAAATTTTTATTATTTTTCTAACAGCTTGCGTTCTATGTTTATTTTTTTAATATTGCAGTATAAATTTATTGAAAACGGATAATGTGCCTCTATCGTACTAAACCAAACCAAATCGATTGTTTTTTTTTCCAACATTGCAATATAAATTTTAGTGAACGGATATTGTTCCGCTATCGTACCAAAAAAGAATTGAAACCGACCAAATAATATATGTATCGGTACCAATGTTTATTTATATTGTTTTTGCTTTTGATAAATTTACCTCGTATCGCTACCATATTGTACCAATCAACATCGGTACATGTACATGTACTCATTTGTATGGTTTCTGTTTGGTAATGAGTTTTGTGCCGCTACCATAGTTAAGCAAATCGAAACCGACCGAACAACATCGGTCTCGGTACCGGTACTTATTTTTATTGTTTTTGCTTTCAATAAACTGGCGTATCCTACCGAACAACTTTGGTACATGTACCTGTATTTATTTTTATGGTTCCCGATTTTGATATATTTTTTTTAATTTATACAACTCTATTTGCGATGACAAACGAATATCATTACCAGTACCGTGACGATTTGAACCGATTGATACCGTTCGGACAACATTGTTGTCCGTACCGGTGTTCGTTTTTTGTGGTTTTTGATGGATGTAAAACATGTGTTAATTTCTATACCGAGTGCATGTATCGTACCAGTACTATAACGAACCTAACCGATACTGATCAAATGCCTGCGATAACACACCGCCGCAACGCGCGAAGAATCAACCTAGTTACCCATCAAAGATAAACAATGGAGTTATAATTGTTGTTGACACTTGTTTTTGCTTTGAACTACACTCTAAAACCGATACCAAAAACGAACTTTACAATGGTGGAAAAAGGTTGACGTGGAAAAACGAGTAAACAACCGAGTGCTAAAAACGTCTTATTGGCCATGCTCTTGACAATCAGAAAATCACATCTTGTTTTTTTAAGAATGTTTTATTGAGAAAATTGTTTGATAGATACTTTTTTATATATATATATAAAAAAAGAATGAAGACAATTTGAACAAAAGAAAACTCATTCCATGGCAACTATTTTGCGACAAATGCTATGAATTAGAATAGTTATATTTTTGAATTACCATACCGTTTTATAGGTAAAGAGTATGGTACAAATCTCACTATCGTACATTATGTACGCTACAACAGCAGCCATACACGTGTCCTGATTCAATTTTAACAAATAAGGGTATATCAGACATTATAATCTAACATTTACGACTGCTAATCATTGAATCCCGTCAATTATTCTTCGTTTCCTAACCGTCAATTATGGAGTTCGTTTCCTAACCGTTCCATTCAAGTATTCTTTCGTTTTTGAATTCGATTGTAGGGTTTTGATTGATTCCACACAGAACGGCCATTTTCAGAAACTGCTTGATTCGTCATTTAGGTGAGTTTTGGGTTTTTTTTTTTCATTTGTAGTTTTTTTTATTAGATTTATAATCAGGGGGGTAGAAGTTAAGTGTTTATTGGAATTAATTGTTGTGTTACTATATCGCATGTGTCTTTTTATATATCGCATGTGATGCGTTAAAATAATCCAACTAGTAAAGGAATGGATATGTTGCATAAATTCGCATGTTTAAATATAGTGTTTTCGCACACAATGAAGTTATATATATAATTTCGCAAGTTTAATTCGAGATTTCGCAAACCTTAAAGATTTTTATCAATTGTGCTTTTGATTTCCCAATCTTTTATGAGTAATTTTTTTTTTTTTTTTTGCACAGTGTGTTTCAATTATTGAAATCAAATAATTCAGTTCAATAATTGATTTCAATAATTCATATCAATAATTTTTTTTTGATTATATATTTTATGTTTTCATTACTATTGAAAACATCCAATTAAAAAATGGCAGATCTACCATCATCATCTTCTTCTTCTTCTGAACCAAGTATCAAGCAGGTTTTGAGGGAAAGGATTCAGCAACAGATTCAAGAGGATCAAACTTGTCAAGAGATGTTGGAAGCCAACATTTCTCGTGTAACAGAAAACATGAAGAGAAGACAAGAAATTCTGAACTTGTTATCCCAGATGCAAGTGAGTAGTCTTAAAGAAATTGCAGTTATGTTTATGGTGGATTTGGGTGAGAGGGATGAGAAACAGTTGAAAGAGTTGGCTGGTGCAATAACTATTTTAAGATGCTCAATGAAGATGAAAATAGAGTTTCTTTCATCTTTTGAATGAACTATTTTTTTTTTTTTTTTTGGTGTATGTTCCAATAAATTAGCATGTTTTGTCATGTAATGGAATTGTATTTCGCAAATGTTAATAATTCATTGTGAAACATGCGATTTTAATTAAAAACACATGCGAAATAAGAACACAATTGCCACTTAACAAACACCAATATATATTCTAAATTAATAAGAGAACTAAAGCAGTTGAAACAGTTGAAACAGTTGAAATATGTAACATAAGTACATCATCAAATGAACTTTAATTGTCCCTGTCAAAATATGTTTTAATCCTTTCTGGGATTATCACATCCAGATCTTTCATATACCTCTCTTTGTCTCGCCTTTTGTCGAAATCATTGGCCATTTTAATTATTTTTAGACGATGCATGTTGTGTTCTGATAGAATGATTTTGCTGAGATATCTTGTCCTTAGGAGAAGAAGTTGTGCTTTCTGTCTGTTGTTTACTTCATCTTCATTCACAAATCCTGTCACCCATGGTTTTTGGTCTCCCTTGTAGGTTTCCATGTGACGCATCGTAAACACTCCACAGTCTACGCCGTTATTCTTCGTCCTCCAAACCATTTCCTTTCTTTCTATCACTGAGGTTGCAAGTTGTTCTATAGCCGGTGTTGGTTTTAAAGCATCTTTTAGGTATAAAACCAATACCCTTCTCTGTAACATTGTAACATTGTGTTAGTAGCTTTTTACATAAAAATATTACTTGTATAAGTATAGGGTTTTGTATTACCAGTATGTCTGGAAGCTCCTTGTATCTTTCCTTAAACTCTTGTTTTGCAGCTGAATTGTCAATCAGCTCAATTTTGCCGGATTTCAAGTTGAAGCACAAGACATAGAAGTGGTCACCTTGAAGTACCGGAATAAAGACCAGGTCAACCGATTCAAGTTTTTTTACCTCATATCTATTTAACATGTCTTCAAAATTAGAGGCAAATATTTTGAGTCGTTGGTTGTCTATGTATTTCTCCTCGTCGTAACAGATACTCGGCTGTATGTTATGTAACCAGAGTCAAAATCCATGCAAACAATGTACCAAATGCGAATAGTGTATGTACCAAATGCGAAATTACAACAGTGGTAGAAAGGCAAACATTTGATTTTTTTCACATGCGAATAGTATATACAACACATGCGATATTTTTACAAACAGTATGAAAATGTTTCAAAAGCAAAAATTCTGCCATAATACATGCGATTTAGAGATAATTAGTTTGCGAAATCATTATTATTCATTTATGTTTTAAAATTTAAAATGACAAAATGTATATGAAAACATACCATCATTGTGGAATACAAGAAGAATCTGTGTGGTGATGATTTTCTATCCCTTTTCTTCTCTTCAAGGTTTAGAATATCTACAAATGCATCTATTCCGTTTGATGCTACGTATTGTTCCCTGAAGAAGCTTTCAAACACAGCTTTGAATGTTGCAACCTCAGTTTTGGATCGGTAAAACTCTTCTCTGCCAGGCATAAAATAAATAATTAGTTTTTGTTTTGTGTATATTTTTATTAGATGTTTGTTTGTTGATTTTTTGTTTTTCTACTTACTGCAAGCCTGCAAAGGTAGCAAATGTGAAGCGGATCACACTTAATTCTTGGTTCAAGAGTGCTTCATTCATGTTCACCACTCTATTGCAGTAAGGTGAACAAAATTTGTCTCCAAGTTCTGCACATCTTTTTTCACCTCTTATTTTTGCTTGTTCCATTGTCTTATAAATTAGTTCGTTTAACCCTTTTGGTATAACTTGTTTTGGAACTTGCTATGGCTTTGTGGTTTTTCTCCCTCTAGTTTTTTTTTCCTTTATCTTCTTGCAATGTTGGTACTATGCTCAAAACCATCTCAACTGATTGCAATTCTTCAGCAGTTACCTGAGGGCATTTAGGTTCCATTTCCTTTTCAATTTCAACGTCCGTATTGAGTTGTTGGGGGTCTTTTTCTGGCACTTCTTCCTGGACTTTTTGTGTAGATTCTGCCAAGTTCACTGTCTCTTCGACAACACTTTCATTTTCTCCAGTTTCTGCATGCCAGAGTAATTTAAGATATACAATAATTTATGATGTTTAATTTTTGTCATAAAGTAAAGGGTTTTTATTACCATTGGCAGTTGTTTGGTAAGCATATACACCCGGTTCCACTGTTTGAATTTTTGCAATAAGGGTGTCTGTGACTCCTCCATCATCTGGTTGCAGTGTACCTATAGATTAAAATTATTTTATTTAATACAGCAGAGTCAAAATCGCAGGTGTATACATGACATCGTGTGCGAAATCAAAGCTAAAATGTTTTTTGATAGTATCACATGTGTTTTTCATAGGTTTCGCAAATGTATAATTTTTAGTGAATTGTTACATTATAGCGCATGTGTTAATATTGATTTCGCATGTGTTACCTTCTGATGCCATTTGTAGCAAAACATTGGATATTACTTGTTGTGCTTCTTCATCCTCTTTACCTTCTGTGTTTGTAGCAACTTCATGATGAACTTCAGAAGCTGGGTTTTCAGGTTCTTGATGAACAGGAGAGGCTGCAGGTCCATGCTCTTGAACCGGTTCAGGTGGCAGACAGATGGGATTATTCTGAAGCGTTTGATCCCACTCCTTACAAGCATTCATAACATCAACATCCCAAAAACACTTAGTTTTTGCCTCTGACACTAAGTTGTTCATCTCTTGAACATCTCGAACCATTTTAAGGTATTTTTTGACATTTGCTTTCATCTTTTTCAACAGATTCTGTAATATCAGTATAGAAGTTAAATATAATTGATAAAGTTAAATAAGTTAAATTAACATTTTTATACACTTACCTTTTTGTTTGCTCTCGAAGCCTGTAGTTGTTGTTCGTTGGCTGTGTCATAGAATACTGACGGTGAAAGTTGAGCAGGAGTGTTGCAATAATCCATCATTTTCTGCGTCTGCGTTCCAACTTCAAAGTCAATGTTCATCTGAGACATTTCATTGATTTCAAAACCGTAATCCATGAACTCATCAATGTTCTCTTTATCTTTTGGCTCTTCCCCGGTTTCTTCGTTGTGTACTGCGCACGCAGTCCTTCTTTTGTAGCTTATCGTCGTGTCAACCGGTGGTCGTAGTGTATAATCATCCTCCGGAGGACCCTTTTCTTCTTCATTCTTTTCTTCGTTTTCTTCTTCATTTTCTTCTTCACTTTCTTCTTCTTCTTCACTCTCACTTGATATCCATAGAGGTCCGTTATCCGAAATATGTTCTTCGACTTTATCAATCTCTGAAGATGTGATATAACGAATAACCGGTATTTCCACAGCTTTCTCAAACAGGTTAAGCCTCTTGTTGTACTCATGCGTGTACAGAAGCTGTATGAATAGCAAGATCATTTAATTATATAACAAAACAAACTAGTATTCTAAATGTGTTATTAAATGTAGTAATGTATACCGTAAGAAAGGCAACAGGTCCTACGAACTGTATCTTATAGTTTTTCCGGCCCGCTCGTGTCCGGCGCAAGGTTTCGAGTAGATATGAGCACCAATCTAGATTTTTTATTTCTTCAACATCTTCTACACCGAGCAAACATCTATCATTTGCAAGTGTTGCCTTTGTAATTTCTGCAAAGAACGTCATCCAGTATACAAGGAAATTTAATTTAAACAGGCTCCCTCCGTCTCTTTGATTTTCCATTGTATTTGCTATTAAGCCATGGGTAAGTCTCGCGTTTTGTCCCCACTGGTGGATGAATGTATCCCGGACCGCATTTCCCGGTTCTTGACTTTTTTCAGTTTTGTCTTGCTTTTTGACTTTTTTCTTATCGGCTATTATTTCAACCTTCTTTGGACCTTTTGGTATACCAAATACCTCATAAACTGTGTCCGATGTTATTTTTATTTGGTGTTTTCCCAAGTTTAGCTTATCGAACTTCTCATCAAAGTTTCTCACTAGCCAATATGCCAATCTTGTCGAAATATGGTTGATGTTGATATCAAGAATAGCTCCAAACCCCATATCCCTAACATCATCTATCTGTTTTTTTGAAAATCTTCTAACAGTATCCATATATGAGTTAGGTTGGCATCTCAGCAGTATTGCTTCATTGCTGTATTTGAAAAACTCTCTATGTTCTGTTTTAGGTTGTTGCCCTTTTTTTGAATGTTTTTTTGTGAGTATCTTTGATTTTCTCTTATCTTCTTTCTTCTCATGTTTTTTCTTTTTTGGGGGTGGTTTAACAAATTCTTCATCTTCTGAACTTTCTTGAATCACCAATCTCTTTCTATTCTTTTTAATTTTTATCAGAGTTGATATTGGTCCTTCAAAGTCTTCATCAGATTCTATTTCTACAAAATCGCAAACTATAGTTAAAAACACGTACAAAATCGCATTTGTCAGTTAATCATGCAAAACAAGTCATCAATTCGCATGTGTTAGATATCAATTCGCATGTGTTATTTTATCAATTTGCATTTATGAGTTATGATTTCGCATTTGTTTCATAAGCATTACCTAAACAATACAACTAACTTCTCATATAAAATCGCATTTGCATTTATATCAATTCGCAAATCTAATTTAACCTAAAACAAAAAAACTTATATATACCATCAATTCGCATGTGTTAGATATCAATTCGCATGTGTTATTTTATCAATTTGCATTTATGAGTTATGATTTCGCATTTGTTTCATAAGCATTACCTAAACAATACAACTAACTTCTCATATAAAATCGCATTTGCATTTATATCAATTCGCAAATCTAATTTAACCTAAAACAAAAAAACTTATACATACTAGCTTTTTATCATATGAAATCGCAAATGTCATTAAAACCACAACAAAATCCTTTATGATATCGCACACCCATCAGTATCATTAAGAAAAGTGCAAAAAAAATGCAAAACCTAACAAATAAATATTCCTGCAATAAACCCTAGCAAAATTGAAGTTGTTATCAATATATAATGTTATAGAACTATATGTTTCATGTAAAACGTTAATAAACAAACAAAATCGCATTTGATTTTAAAGCCCCTGTATATTACACCTTAAATCGCAAATGTAAATAGATACCTGGATTCATATTCTTCGCTTGTGGTCTGTCGTTGTTTGCTTTGCTTCTTTTCTCAATATTCATTGAATCGTAGTTGAAATCGCAATGGAGAGTAGCAGTGAATCGTAGTTGAAATCGCAATGAGTTGCAGGTAATGTTTTGGAGAAGGAGAATGATTTTGAGTTTTTGGGTGCTGATAATCAGGGGTTTTGTTCTCGCTATGGAAAATTATAACCTTGGCGGTTTCTTTTATTAATTTTAATTAGATTAATTTAACACGCGCTTTTAATGAGATGATCGTACGGTTGTTGTTGTAGCGTACATAATGTACGATTAGAGGATTTGTATGATAACCGGCCTCTATATATAATAGATTTAAATACGATACGATACGAAATTGAAATGTATAATAACTCAACCGTTTTATAATAGATAAATACTATACGAAATTGAAATGTATAATAACTCAAATAAATTGGATAAATAATGCCCAAAATGGAGAATCATAATTTAACATAAAACAGATTAAGTGTGAACCAATAAGATGTCTAAACCATTAAGTGCTGAACTAATAAGAGGTCTGAACAATTAAGAGCCAGTATAATGTTTAACCGTTCAGAGGCAAATGTCTGACCAATTCAGATTAGATGTCTTAACCATTCAGACTCAGTATAATGCTTAATCATTCAGAGGCAAATATCTGAACCATTTAGACATCAGCTCGCGAAACAAACAGTCTGAACCTTTAAGTGTTGAACCAATAAGAGGTCGTCTCATTAAGAGGTAAACAAACAGCCCCTAAAAAAGTGGATGAAGCCACATCTTAAAACATATCTTTGTATCTATACGGTCGAAGCACTAGTTGTACAACCGAGGTAGACCAAACATGTCTAGGATTTCCCTGATGAGAGTTCGTGTTATCTACAAACTGGAAACTTATGTTTTCATGTGTAGCTATGTTGTGTGTTAGGAAATTTAAAAATTATTTCAAACGCAATATTCATTATTGGAAAATTCGTACCACAACTTGGTCCGGCATTCTTGTAACTCTTTGTGTATGTTGCCCTACATCTTAACTTCTTTTATCACAAACATTTCGTACGATACAACTTTTAATCAATTTAGTATTTCCATTTCTATTGCAAATCCACCGACATATTGTGAAGCATCACACACTCATGAGTATACATAAATTATATACACTAGTACTCTAGTAGGATTCCTTAGAGCAATTGTGACAATAGTATCAACCAAATCAGATAATGGCTACAATTTTAAAGTTGCGGGTTACAAAGTTGCGTTGCGTTACGGTGCCACTATTGTACAAGTGGTGAAACATATCGAATTCGACTCGTATCAGAACAAAAAAAACACAAATATGAATACTGGTACTCGAAGCGATGTTGTTTCTATTGGCAATCAAGCCCAAGAATACGAACACAAAATTTGATCTCAACCAAGATCGACTCTTTCTGTTTATTATAAAACTTGACTTTCCAAATACATAGGCCCTAACCATTTATTTATACTAAAATAGGCATACTAATCCTACTCAAATACTTCTCTTAGTTATAATCTAATACTAATTCACATCATTATCTCTAAACATTAAAAACCTACTAGATAATTCAAAACATTCACATAATTAATTAAATATTTAAACTAATCTTAATCCTAGACCTACCATAATTCAAAGCCTACAAACTAACAAAACATTATAATCTAATACTAATTCACATCTTTATCTCTGTGTTGAAGGTGATAAGGAAGTTGTTCGGTTCAGCACCGCGAAAGTTTTTACCGTTCATAGCCTCTATTGAACAGTATTATGATATTGATGGTATGTTATTTGAGGATGTAGTAGGAAGGATGAAGGCGTTTGAAAAAAGGTTGAAGGGTTTTGATGAACATGAAGAAACAGATCAAAACAAATTGCTTCTGGCAGGTGCAAGCAATGGGGAAGGAAATCAAGACCATGGTAGTGGTTCTGGAAGGGGCCGTGGAAGGGGTCGAGAAAGAGAAAGTGCGTATTTTCAATCGAAGCAAGTAACCGACAAAGGAGTAGTTCACAGTAGGTGGTTTGATTCGGTTGTGTTACATCCGATAAGCACGAGATTGCAAGGTTGTTCGGTTTGGTTGGTTAATCAAGAGAGTAGGTGGTTTCGGGCATCGAAAAAATAAGGTGGTTTTTTTTATTTATTTAAATTTTTTTTTGTGGTGCTATTCGCATCCGAGAAGAAGGTTAGTTGAGTACGTTTTCAAAAATGTTTTCTTGTTAAATTAAAGAAGGTTAAGTAGGTAAAGAAGGTATAAAGAATGTAGAAGGTAGAAGGAAAAAAAGGTATACAAGAACGTTCCTTGGAAAGAAGGTTGCCAGGTTCATTTTTTGAAAGAAGGTAGTCGGTAATCAAGAATCGTTTCTTGAAAGAAGGTAAAGGTCGTGGAAGAATGAAGGTAGTTAAGAACTAGATCTTGAATCGAGTTAAAGCAAGAGAGTATTCCAAGGAATTCATAAAAGAAAGACAGCAAGTCAACAGTTTCGGCAATGTCGATTGCGTAAAAAATATGTGCCTTACATATACCGAATTGTTCCGACAGGTATGGTTTGGTTCGTTACATTGCAGACGCGGTACTAATACTCATTATAGCTTATTATCAGAAACATACTCAATATATAATATAGAGTAAAATGCACGGATAGTCCCTATGGTTTTGCAAAATAACACCTATAGTCCCCAACTTTTGGAAATTACACCGGTGCTCCCTGTGGATTGACAGTTTGTTACTCGGATAGTCCCTGGAGTGGATGACCGTTAGTTTTCTTCGTTAAGTGGATGTGAAATGACAAATTTACCCTTCATCTTCTACACTCTATAAAAATAAAACACCCTTACCCACCCCTACCTTTCTCTCTATTTCCCCCACCATTAACCACCAACCACCACCCACCTACACCACAAGTAACCACCTTCACCTATACACACACATCAAATACAAACAAACACTGGAATATTCTCAGCTTCAGACTCGGCATATGTTTGCTGATCATCTCTATGAAGCATTACTCGGAGCAGGACTTCGTACTTTTAGAGACAATGATGCAATCGACAGAGGTCAAGAACTCAAGCCTGAAATTGAGACCGCAATCATCAACTCTAGAGCTTCAATAGTTGTACTGTCGGAGAACTATGCAAATTCTAGATGGTGCCTTGATGAGGGTAATGTGAGGAGCAGGGCAGGCCCTAAGAATTCGTGTACTCTGTTCGAGCTCGAAAAAATGTGCCCTTAGGCCTTAACGAAATTGGGTACTTGGCTCACTAAAGGTCTAAACCTAATGTCAAAGGGGTTAATAACTAATCTAAACCATAAGAATAGTTTTATAAGGGGGCCTATGTTGGTGTTTGTATGAATGTACCCGATTAAAAAAATATTTTACATATACATATCGGGTTTTTTCATAAAAAAACGTGCTTCTCAAAATATCGGGGGCCCTGGCCATGGTGAGGAGGTGGGTGGAAGTCAACACTAACATAGTTTGCTAATTTGACTGCATGGTTCTTTGAGGGTATCAATGCTTTCACTTCTCTGCATACAACTTTTGGGTTAGGAAACTATTGATTTAATAGTTTGATTATTGCTTAGGATAAATTTGGTGAGAGATGGGTGGTGGTTGGTGGTTAATGGTGGGGAAACAGAGAGAAAGGTGGGGGTGGGTGGGGTTGTTTTTTTTACGGAGTGGAGAAGATGAAGAGTAAATTTGTCATTCCACATCCATTTAACGAAGAAAACTAACTGTCATTAACTACAGGGACTATCCAAGTAACAAACTGTCAAACCACAGGGAGCACCAGTGTAATTTCCAAAAGTTGAGGACTATAGGTGTTATTTTGCAAAACCACATACACTAGCCGTGCATTTTACTCTATAATATAACTCGATTTTCAACCAAACTTATATCGAAACGTTAAGAAAAAGAATTAAGCACAATTGAGTATCTATTTTTTTTATGCACACTAAGGTGCTGTTTGTTTTTTCAGATGTAAAATGTCTGTAGTCTGCGAACCACATCTGTAGGCATCTGCAAGAGAAGATGTGGTCCAAATGTCTGCAGTCTGTAAGAAGAAGAGGGTTTGTTTTTTTTTCTTCAAAAACAACTTCACACACATAACACTCAAGCTCTCCCTCTCTCTCTCTCTACAAACACTCTCTCTCTACAACCACCACCACCGCACCTTCTCTGCCACCACCACCACCGCACCACCTCTGCCACCACCTCCGCCATCACACCACCGCACCTTCTCTGAACCGTAATACGCCGAGACGTGTCCCGAGCCAGAACTGAGTCGAATCACAGCCGCCGGTGCTGAGTCGGGGCCCAGCTCCGCTGAACCACCATTATCGTTGTCGGACTCCACAGCTGTCCCGAGAACCACCACTGCTCTGTCGTCGCTGTGTCGTCTTTCTGGTGGCCGTCGGAGATGCCGACGCTGCTGCAATTCACCATCATCATCATCGTCGGTGTGCGTCGTCGGTGAACGAACCGTCATCGGAGTCAGACGATAGGAGAGAACAGAGGGTGCTAGTGAAGAATGGGGGGGTTTGTAGGTGTGTGTGACGTCGGAGGAACCCGCCGCCGGCCGGAATTAAAGATCGAAAGGGACAGGGTCTGATGTGTACGTGGTTTGAATATTAGGGTTTTCCAAATGAGATGTTGAAGAAGGATATCAGTTTATTTCTAGGGTTTGGAGTGGGTGTGTCTGCACATTTAAACGAGAGAAGCCGGAGAGGTTGAAGGTGACGGTGGAGGTGGGTTGAAGGTGGAGGTGGAGATGGTGGTGGTGCTGGGTCTGATTGTGTAGAGAAATGAGAGAGAGGAGGAAGATGTTTTGAAGATCTGATTGTGTGTGAAGATGTAAGACATATGTTTTTTTTAAGCTAATTTAAGCACTTTTCAGATCTTCTTTTATAAAAAAAAAACAAACGGTCTACAATGTCTTTTGTCTGCCCGCCTGAAGACATTGGGCCCTTGCAGATGTTTTAAGCAAAAACAAACACCCCCTAATATAATAAGGAGTGAAACAAAAATTTTAAATAATTTATTTCTTTTAGATGTGACAGTATTCACGGCAACAATGTGAGTAGAAACCGACATTCATACTAAAAACACCAAATCATCAAGGAACATGTTAACGGTCATATACTTTTATTTCCAGCTGTACTCATTTTACTCCACATTCTCTTTTGCACATCTTTTTCAAAGTTACCCTTCACATAGCCAGCGCCTTTGGCTAACATACACGTAACAAACAAGCGCATTCTAGCCTCTCTAAAACACTTGCTGGTGACACATGCTCAATTTAACACCACTTCCTTCAGAAAATCAAATAAACATATTACATATACATACAGACATACAGTACACTGTACTCGTGCGGTAGAAACAAAACACAATGCCACACGTGCGAACCTCTCCGGCAACAGAGAAACCGCCGGATGACCATTTACTTAACTTTATCACCGGAATTTCCTGTTAAAACGACGCCGTTCTCGTTCTTTAGACCTCCTCACGCTTCGAATCGCCGTAGATCCACCACCGACATTCTCATCTTCGCCGATCTTCTTCAACGAACGCGTTGCGAATCCATTGAATTGAGTCTGACCTAAATCTAACGTGTTGAAGCAACGCATAAGATCAAACACCAAGAAATTAAATTAAATTAAATTACATTTTTTTAACTGCAAATTTGAATCACTGTCATCGTGTCATTAGCGAAATCACCCGATCATATATCTAATTATTGAATATATATATTTTTTTAATTTTAATCAATTTTGCAAAGGAAGTTTTACGGTAGAATGACATGTATAATAAAAAATATATCCGTCTTTCTATCGTAAAACTTTCTTTGATGGTAGGTGTGCGGGTGCACATTTTGAGAAAAAAATAATGTATTTTTTAGATAAAACCCCATATGGCCCTATCACACCTCTTAAAAATATGGCTGAACCTTTCATCCACTTCCTCAGAAAAAAAAAATAAATAAATAAAATAAAATCCTGGGTCTGATGCTACTTTTCATCTTTTCCAATTAAATTGAAAATTTACCTGTGGGATCGTGAGAGGATAGATAGAGGACAAGGAAGCAGAAGAACGTGAGGATCGGAATTAGGTGAATTAGTTTTGAAGAAGAAGTTGATGATGATTCGATTACTGATTTCTGTAACTTGCGTTCTTCTTCGCTGGCCGCAACGTCGGCCGAACACGATTCTTGTGAGATTAAATTGTTGACGGTGTCGGCTTTGATAGCTCCGTGGGATTGAAGCTTGGAAGCAGGTGATCCGAGTGATTGACGGTGCATGTTTACAGTTGTTTTAGTGAGAATGTGAAAGTAGTGAGTGTGAGTGATTGTGATTCACTATTTTTATAGACAGTATGAGGTTTATAAATTTTGCATAAAGTACCCTCAAGAATCAAATCCTTTTACAAAAGCTGATTTTAAATTTCCTTATAAACTTAACGGTTTTGTTGACTACAATTTTTAAGGGTTATAGTAATGTATTGGTTGGTAATAATATGATGTAGGATATGTTACTAAACTGGTTGTTGGTGGTTATTTTATTTGCAATTTTAGTAAGTTTCACTTTTATTTGATGTGTTTAGTGTAGAATCTGTATTAAATAAAGAATGGTGAAAAGAAAATTTACATAGTAGATAAGAGATAATTATATGTTGTAGAAGAGATAAGAAAACGGGGTTAAGTAAAGGTATTTTGTATCAGTGGCGGATCCAGTGAATTTTTCAGATGATTCCCTATGCTAGATTCTCAGTAATTATCACTAATTTTTTTTCAAATCATACAAGGTTTATACTAAATTTTTCCATCTTTTTTCAAATCGAGGGGATTCCTGGGCACCAGGAAACCCCCCTTGGATCCGCCACTGTTTTGTATAACGTATTTGTGTATAGGTTGGTTAGAGGTATATATTCAATAAAAAAGGAAATGATGAGTAGATAACAAAAAACAAAGGTTGTAAAATAAGTGAGTACAAATCAAATGCGTGGGTTGTTGAGGAACTAAAAGTTAAGCTGTTAAGGTGGTTGATGGCTAGGACTAAATATTTTATTGTAGGTTTTATTATACATATGTGCTGTCCTTAAAGTTTGCCTTGATTATTGTTCTTATCTAAAAGTTGTTCTAATTAACTATACTATATGTTTTTATAAATAGTAAAAGGTAATGATAAAATAATTGTTAGCTATAAATCTAAAGCCAAATAATTTCTTTATATTTAATATTTCAAAAGTTGATTACTAACCAAAGACTAAGGTTGGGTTAATTTTCCATTAATAAATACAAAAATATCTGATTAAGTAATTTTGTTATTGTTGTTATGCATTTGGTTAATTTCGGTTTTGTCTGTTACAGTAAACTACGATATCAGGATTCGATATAGCAACTGAAAGAGATGTGCCCATACTGATACCGATGTTATTCGGTCAAAATCGGTCCATTTAGGTTCATCCCACTAAAAAAACAAAAAAAAAGTCTTTACTAACATGTAGATAGAAATAAGCACATCACAACAATATATTCAGAATTTTATAAAATATTATACTGTATTATTAAAATTGCCAAAATGATAAATGACGTCACTTTATATATAAAAAAAAAACTGAACCGTGAGTCAGCCAGCTTTAATGACATGTACGTGTGTGCTTCGAGCAGCTGTGCATTACTATTCACAACTCGATTTTGAATAATTTTTTTATTGAGATGTGTATAAAAATAAGAACGTCAAGAAACCTAGAATATTTTAAAATACCTTATTTAAAAACCGGTTTTAATAATAATTTAGAATTGATTGATAATAATATGATGTTAGATTTTTGGGTATACTTTAACCTATGTTAACTCCACCTAAGTGTCACATCAATCTTTTTTCCCCATTTCACTTTGCCACACTCCAAGGAAATGGTTTAATCCCATTAACTTCATCTAACCCTATCTTTTAGTGGTTTTTGATCTAAAAAAGAAAAGAATAATTAATTCAATCTCTTAACATTGAGTTAACATGCTAACACATAACCTATTTAATATCCTTTAACACAAGGAGGGAGTGACTTGCAATGTTAGTTAACATGCAATGTCATTGTTATTAATCTAAATGTTAGAGTACACCTCATGACCTTAGAGCATTCACATTGGAGCCTTCATCTCTTTCTATATAAAAACACATTTTTCTCTAAATTTTGATATTTTTTTAAAAATCTCACATCCAACTCTCTTTCTCAATCTATTTCTTTCTCACAAACAATTATTTTATTATCTTCTCTTTGCTACACACTCACAATATAAATATAGAGGGTTGAATATACACCTCTAAATATAGAGTTGTACTTTACTTTCTATATATTTTTCTCTATTGTCGATATTCCAATATGGTAGTTTTTTTGGTGTTTCCTGTAAGGACCTGCACGAAAATGACCTACAACACTCCGTAAGTCACAAACCGGACCCCTAAAACCCTGATCCTCATGAAAAATCAAGAAAATCTGATTTTATTATCCTGTCGCGGGCCGCGTGAGACTAAGGGAAAGTCTACGCGGGGCGCGACAGCTTTGAAAAACTCCGAATAAGCTTGGGGGACACGAGTCGTCCACGTGTCAAGACCACACCGATGACTCATCAAACCCTAATGCCGCCTTTATGGCCTCGCGGGTCGCGAAGGATCCCCTTCAAGTTTACGCGGGCCGCGAGAGACCTAAATTTCAGCTATAAATTGGACGAAGTTTGGGCATTTCAAACTGCTCAATTCTTTTCTTTCTTTTAGCTTCTATTATAGCAAAATAGTAGCTCGATATTATACCTTCTAAACCCCGAAACTCTGCCCGTTATTAGGGTAATAACTCTAATCACTGGTACGATACTGTATCCGATCGATTAAAACTGATCCAATGGATGTTTAAGTGCTGCCAATATCTAGCTATACTTTGTCATTCGTTGTGAGGATTTTGATCTCATGATTATCGTTAAAGTTGAAATGAGTTAATACACTAATACAAGTTCCATTGTATCTAGAAATTAGAATTCGTAACTAGGGAGCTGTTAAACTAGAATACTTAGCGATTAAGTAAACATAGTAGTTAAAATAACTTAACAGTTAAGTAAACTTAATAGCTAAGGAAACTTAACAGGAAAGGAAACTTAACAGTTAAGCAAGCTAAGTAAATTAATTAATCAGCTAATTACATTTATTTAATTAATCGGCTAAGTAAATTACTTAATTAAACCGTTAAGGAAAATTAATCAAGTTAAGTATGATTAATTAATCAAGTTAAGCAAGATTAATTAAGCTAAGCAAGATTAATTAAGCTAAGTAAGATTAATTACGTAAATTAAACACCTAAATAGATATACATGAAAATAAATATATATGAGATAGATATATATGAGGAAGGTGCAAGGAAGGTGTAAGAGGATATATATGTGGGTAGGAAGCTTCCTAGAAAATGTATAGGTAACTTCCTAGAAAAGGTATATTAAATTTCCTAGAAATTTCATATTTCCTTCCTATAAATAGGAAGCTTAGGATTCATTTCTCTTTGCTCATTTCTCCTATTCTTCTCTCTATACGTTGGTGTTCTAACCAACAATCACCGATGCGATATTCTGTCCGATCGATTCGGGAACCAACTAACGAATGCCAAAGTGCTGTCTAAACTAGACTATACTTTGTGAATTTCGTTAAGGTTCTGAAACGAATGCCAAAGTGTTGTCTAAACAAGACTATACTTTGTGAATTTCGTTAAGGTTCTGATCTCGTGACCATCGTTAGGTTTGATTTGGTATAACACTAAAACGTATTCCACTCTGTTAAACTAAATGTTTAACTATCAGAAAACTCCAAATTATACACTTACAATCAAACAAGATGTTTAATCATCAGAAGATTCAGAACTCTAAAGAAAATAGATTCTTAGTTATCAAAAGGCATAGAATCTGAAGGCTTGTTAAATCAAGACTATATGCTAACAAGGTGAGTCATTCTCTTTTCATCAAAAGTGTTTTTCAATACCTAAATGTTTTCCAGTTATATTTTACAGGGGGTAAGTCTTTGTTATCTTAAATTACTGGCAGTAAGTGGGGTATTGTGCATATTACTATTGTTTTCTCACTTTTAGGTGGACGAATCTAAACAGTGATAATCATCACTATTGGGTGAAAGGACCCAATGGTGGTATGACCATCGTCACCAGGGGGTGACACTGGACTAGATAATTATAAGATAGTGGCAATTGTAATCGCTCTTAACCCTGTAAATTATAACAATGTGTCTTTTTGTACAAACTGAATGAACTCACCAGTATTTCCTGCTGACCGAATCTTTTTAAAACGCGTTTCAGGTAATTACAGTAGATTGGAATAAGCGTGACGATACGGCACCGAAAGGCTTAAAGAAGTGGCTTATTTTATCAAATTAAATTAAATTAAGAAAACATTGTTTCATGTGTTCGGGTCATTCCATATTAAAGCTACCTTTCAAAACATGATTTTATCCCATCTATTTAATAAATAAAATCCGGTGTTTTCTAAACTCTGATATTTTTCCTAACTCACGGTCCTGATGAAATTTCCGCTACAATATTTTTAAAATAACCACCGGTACCATTTGACTGCTCGCGGCTCCCGTCCAGGGTGTGGTCGGGGGTCGTGACAGAAGGTGGTATCAGAGCCAAGCCACTGATTTAAGCAATTAGGTGTTGTAATAATACCTAAGCTTAAACGAAAGAGTTAGGAAATTATTATTTGGTAGCAACAAGGATAGTATTTAGACTTGAACTTAAGAAATATACTTTAGTATTAGCCTCGAGATAAGCTAATTACTTGCATAAATAAAGTGTGATGGGTGTTGGTATGCCGTGGGGATGATGACTAGAACGTTGCAAGTATGGTAAATAAGCAATAACACTTGGCCACTGTTAGTTCTTGTTTATTAGTACTACTTGGTTCTATGAGAATACTAATTTCCTTGCTTCTTGATGCAAGTCATAATAAAAGATGCACTTTCAAATTCATGATTTAAGAAAGATCTATTTATGGGAAATTCAAATTACCTCTCCGGCGAGAACCGGGTAAGATGGGGTTACCTCTCCGGCGAGAACCGGGTAAGATGGGGTATATGATACGTCAAACAAGTTACAGAATTCCCTAAATAGTATCATGACCTGATGTCTGACTTGTTTTTAGAAATATGAATCTGTTAAATACATTGACCTTATGAATAGTATGTATATTACAGTATGTGAAATATATGATTATATAGATATGTATATCTATAAGGAAATCCAAAAACCCTAGGGATCGACAATTTAGAATAAAGCACAAGCGTGTGTGTCAATGATAATTTTAGATTTCTTTATTAAGAATCTCTTGTATACAACTATAATACCGATATCAAACATTATTCCATTGTGATCATCCGTCTCGTAACTCGTGCGACAAGATGAACAATGTGAACCCTTTATGTTAGGATGCCATCAAAAGTATAAGAATTCCCTTTGCACTACTTTAGATTATTAACGCATTTAGAAACCTGTAGCTAAAATTGTGCTAGGCACAAAACGTCTCAAAACTTACGCTAATAAGAGTAATTCTACTTTCTTTAAGAACTCTTGCAAAAATAAAAGTAACCACGACTAGATGCACTTACAAAGACTCTTCACCTATAATCCTACTAAGATTACCAGTAATAAAGAAGTTGTTACGAATTATATGGGCTGCAACGGACTAAAGTTGTCCAAACCATTAGCATATATGTTAAGAAAAATGAAGTAATGTATGCTTTAAAATTTAGACATTAAGATAGTGAGACCCTAGCTTCGAAACACATGATCAAGACATATGCCATAAAATGGTAAGAATGAAAAGAACTGACAGAAAGAAAATTCTGTCTGCTTCATAAAAAGGAACAAATGGAAACGACGACTCCTGAGGTGATTGTTGAATTAGATTGAGAATTGCAAGCCAACCGGAGAAGTGACCACAAGGAGACAAGGCAAACCAGCCGACAAAGTTCGTCGCTGTGATGAAAAGTGCGAGTTATGCACAGAAGTAAGATATAACGTATATGGTCTCGGAGTTCATTAACACTAGAGGCATGGAACTGAAAGAAATTCTGACCAACGTTTTCCCAGAAGGTCTACTTGGACTATCACCCGATCGTGAGGAGAACTCAGAATTCACCTCATACTAGGAACAACACCAATTGTTATATCACAAAGTTAAGACTAATGTAGTAATTAATGCTTTAAGTCATAAGTTTCATAAGAAGCCGAAACAAGTTCGTGCTCTTAGATTAAATTGAGGATAGATTTAATGAAATAATTAAAAAGTACCCAAGAAACAGCAATCAAGGACGATGCTGAAAGATTATAAAGGAATAATGAAGGAATCAGAAAAAGGAACTAATGGAATTTGGAGATTCCACAAGAGAAAAATTTGGGTACTAATCAAGGAAACCTATGAGAAAGAATTCTTAAAGGAGCTCATAGAACTAAGTATTTGTTGCATCGTGTAAGTGATATGAGGTATCAAGAGTTTTATAAGAATTACTGGTAGATAGCAAGTTATGACTCTAAGTATTTAATCTGTTAGCAAGTTAAAGCTGAACTTTAGAAACCTTTAGGTTGACTTCAATGATTAGAAGTGTCAGTATGGAAATGATATTGATAACAATGGATATTGTTACCAAATTTCCCAAAACAAGAAACGACACAATCTGGGTGATTGTGAATCAACTAACCAAGTCTGCTCAATCCCTACCAATGAAGAAAACCCTTTAGTATAAGACACTTAGTTAAGTTATGTGAAGACGAAATAGTCTCATTACATAGAATCCTGTTATCTATTGTAGTAAATCAAGATAGTCATTTCACTTCTCATTTTTTTTGGGAAAATGTTAATCCGACTTATTTTGAGCAAGTATGAAGGAACACTACAAACATAGAAAGACATGCTAAGTACATGTGTGATTAATATAGGTGCCAGTAGGACTATCACTTATCACTCATAAAATTCTCCCATAGTTAGTGTTGCCCATTTAAAGCACTTTATGGATAATAGTACCATCCAGTCCGTGGGACAGAAATAAGAAAAAGGCAACTATCAGGCCATTAAATCAGCAAACCGCCATAAATTCAAATCAGAGAATGATACAACAAGTGTTTTCATTAATAAGGAATAGTCCAATTCGGTAAGAAACGTAAGTTAAGTACGAGGTATGTCGGACCATTTAAGGTTACTAAGTAAATTGGATCAGTAGCCTATAAACTAAAATAAGAAATAACAGGTATACATGATGTGTTTCCTGTATGAAATTTAATGAATGCTTAGCTGATAAGTCCTTAGTAGTATCTCTCCAAGATATAGAGATAAATGAAAATCTACGTTCATTGAAAACCTTTATAGATCAAAGATGAGAATCCCAAAGCCTATAAGATTAGTCTGGTCAAAGTAAAGTGGAATTTATGTCAAGAAAAAGAATATACTTGGGAATTGGAATCAATGATAAGATGGAGATACCCCATAGCTGTTTTAGCAAATCTCGAGGACGAGATTTTAAATAAGGTGGGGAGGATGTAAGGACCTGCACGAAAATGACCTACAACACTCCGTAAGTCACAAACCGGACCCCTAAAACCCTGATCCTCATGAAAAATCAAGAAAATCTGATTTTATTATCCTGCCGCGGGCCGCGAAAGACTAAGGGAAAGTCTACGCGGGGCACGACAGCTTTGAAAAACTCCGGATAAGCTTGAGGGACACGTGTCGTCCACGTGTCAAGACCACACCGATGACTCATCAAACCCTACTACCGCCTTTATGGCCTCGCGGGCCGCGAAGGATCCCCCTTCAAGTTTACGTTGGCCGCGGAGACCTAAATTTCAGCTATAAACTGAACGAAGTTTGGGCATTTCAAACTGCTCAATTCTTGTCTTTCTCTTAGCTTCTATTATAGCAAAATAGTAGCTCGATATTATACCTTCTAAACCCCGAAACTCTGCTCGTTATTAGGGTAATAACTCTAATCACTGGTACGATACTGTATCCGATCGATTAAAACTGATCCAATGGATGTTTAAGTGCTGCCAATATCTGGCTATACTTTGTCATTCGTTGTGAGGGTTTCGATCTCGTGATTATCGTTAAAGTTGAAATGAGTTAATACACTAATACGAGTTCCATTGTATCTAGAAATTAGAATTCGTAACTAGGGAGCTGTTAAACTAGAATACTTAGCGATTAAGTAAACATAGTAGTTAAAATAACTTAACAGTTAAGTAAACTTAATAGCTAAGGAAACTTAACAGGAAAGGAAACTTAGCAGTTAAGCAAGCTAAGTAAGTTAATTAATCAGCTAATTACGCTATTTAATTAATCGGCTAAGTAAATTACTTAATTAAACCGTTAAGGAAAATTAATCAAGTTAAGTATGATTAATTAATCAAGTTAAGTATGATTAATTAATCAAGTTAAGCAAGATTAATTAAGCTAAGTAAGATTAATTAAGTAAATTAAACACCTAAATAGATACACATGAAAATAAATATATAAGAGATAGATATATATGAGGAAGGTGCAAGGAAGGTGTAAGAGGATATATATGTGGGTAGGAAGCTTCGTAGAAAATATATATGTAACTTCCTAGAAAAGGTATATGAAATTTCCTAGAAATTTCATATTTCCTACCTATAAATAGGAAGCTTAGGATTCATTTCTTCTATTCTTCTCTCTATACGTTGGTGTTCTAACCAATAATCATCGATGCGATATTCTGTCCGATCGATTTGGGAACCAAGTAACGAATGCCAAAGTGCTGTCTAAACAAGACTATACTTTGTAAATTTCGTTAAGGTTCTGAAACGAATGCCAAAGTGCTGTCTAAACAAGACTATACTTTGTGAATTTCGTTAAGGTTCTGATCTCGTGACCATCGTTAGGTTTGATTTGGTATAACACTAAAACATATTCCACTCTGTTAAACTAAATGTTTAACTATCAGAAAACTCCAAACTATACACTTACAATCAAACAAGATGTTTAATCATCAGAAGATTCAGAACTCTAAAGAAAATAGATGCTTAGTTATCAAAAGGCATAGAATCTGAAGGCTTGTTAAATCAAGACTATATGCTAACAAGGTGGGTCATTCTCTTTTCATAAAAAGTGTTTTTCAATACCTAAATGTTTTCCAGTTATATTTTACAGGGTGTAAATCTTTGTTATCTTAAATTACTGGCAGTAAGTGGGGTATTGTGCGCATTACTATTGTTTTCTCACTTTTAGGTGGACGAACCTAAACAGTGATAATCATCACTATTGGGTGAAAGGACCCAATGGTGGTATGACCATCGTCACCAGGGGGTGACACTGGACCAGATAATTATAAGATAGTGGCAATTGTAATCGCTCTTCATCCTGTAAATTATAACAATTTGTCTTTTTGTACAAACTGAATGAAATCACCAGTATTTCCTGCTGACCAAATCTTTTTAAAACGCGTTTCTGGTAATTACAGTAGATTGGAATAAGCGTGACAATACGGCACCGAAAGGCTTAAAGAAGTGGCTTATTTTATCAAATTAAATTAAATTAAGAAAAAATTGTTTCATGTGTTAGGGTCATTCCATATTAAAGCTACCTTTCAAAACATAATTTTATCCCATCTATTTAATAAATAAAATCCGGTGTTTTCTAAACTCCGATATTTTTCCTAACTCACGGTCCTGATAAAATTTCCGCTGCAATATTTTTAAAATAACCACCGGTACCACTTGACTGATCGCGGCTCCCGTCCAGGGTGTGGCCGGGGGTCATGACATTTCCTCTATTATTTTCTTCAATATAAATGCTCATAGGAGACCAACTAAACTTGTTGGAAGTTATTTTATTTGCGCTTTTAGCTATATTTATTTTTAGGTGTTTATCGTAGAACTTTTATTAAGTAAATAAAGAACTATGGAAACATTTACATGGTACATAATAATCATATGTTGTAAAAGTAGAACTTTTATATAGTAATTAAAGAACTATGACAACATGTAGTACATAATAATCATATGTTGCAAAAAGATGTAGAAAACGTGGTTATGATAAACGTTTTATGCATAAAATTTTTGTGTTTAAAACAAGTATCATGATATTCACACACTCATCCCTTATTTTCACACCCCCAAAGCGTCACACCCCGACCGTGTAAAACAACAAACCGCGGCGGAAACGTCAGGGAGTGTCGTAACAGAATCATTGTTTCATAACACATGGAAATTGAAGTTTTGTTTTATTAAATTGAAAGAGGTAACAATGTCTTATAAACAAAGAAACACAAATTAATTAACTACTCTTGCATCTTTTATTGTCACTAAGGCCCTTGTCCAATCCTATGTTTGCATCATGATCATTTAATAACAGCACCTGAAACACATGTGAAAATAGGTTCGTCAGCAAAAAAATGCCTGTGAGATACATAGGTTTTATTTAAATAGGATTCATGACTTGTAAGTTTAAAGAAAAATGTTTAACAAAAATAGTCATGAACCTTAAAATATTTTCTCTTAGAAATCATACGAAAAATTGATAAGAAAACAGATGTTATGAAAGATTAATGCATGATTAAATAAATAATCAAGTAAAAATGAGTTTGTATAAAATATGTTGTTTGTAAAACAATGTTTTGTAAAGATATGATAATTGTGTAAAATGTAATATGTCAAAATTGAAATGGTTTAAATAACGCTACGGTATGTAATATCATAAAAGCACTTATATATAGGAAGTACCAGCGGCGTATCCACCATGCTTTTATCATATTACACACACCTTGTTATTTAAATCACTTACCCAAACAAACCACCAATGTAAAATGTTCATGTATAATCAATTTATACTTTGGTTTTGTAAATAACATATCAAACTATGCTTTGGTTTTGAAAATAACATATCAACTATGTTTTAGTAAATAATAGGGCCAGTAGTATATTAAAATATATGTTGGATTTGTACATAGTACATCAAATTATACTTTGGTAAATAATATCACATATGGGAGCATATCAAACTATACTTTGGAAGTATATCAAAATATACAAAAGAAAATGTGATTTAGTATTCATTCAAACCTTAGTGTATCAAACTACACCTTAGAGACTATAGAAATACCACAAAGGCAATTTCCATTTGGATAAAATTTGGTTTCTGACATTCCATACAACAGGAATGGGGTGTCTAGTCCTATAGCGCTATATCATACTACCAATCGGCTTGGTGAATGTATAAAATAAGTATAATCCAATAATAAATTTTATAATATTTGAAAAATTTGTGTTTAAACCATTGATAATCATTCAATTTGTCAAAAGATAAGTACAATCATGTATAATCATAAAGTTGAAATTATGAAAATAACAAATAGGCACACATGTTTCACCCCAAAACATTTGAAAACAGTAAAAGAGGGGACTCTGTACTCACTTGAGGATGCTTAGAAGTCTTGAATAACAACCAAGCAAAGCTAGAGGGATCACGGAAATCAAACGGCACCTAATATGGGTAACTACATTAATAACCGGACCTAAATCGGGAGATCGGATAGAATGAGGTTTCATAAACCAAATGATTACTATAACTCATATGATATAGTTTAACAAAGCCTACATACTAAATCGAAACCTATCCTAAGTGCTTATGACCCATTAAGACCCGTTTAGGTAGCTTACGCTACTTTAACGCGTTGTTCGCGTAAAACGCGTTCAGACTGCCTAACTAGTCCTATGACAAGTATTATATGCCTTAACATGTCTAATAATATTACCTAATCAGTTTAGATGTAAAAATTTAGGTTACATATGCTTAAAATGAATTTATGCGTAAAAAGGGAATTTTGGTCATTTTCCTAAGGCATATAAACTACCTATCATACAACTAACTAAACGAAGTGACCATAAGGTGTAACCTCGGAAGGTTATTCCCTATACAACAATGGCCACAAAACATGTTTGGTCGGATCCTAATGATCAACCAAAGGGGTCGGGTTCGAAAGTCTAAGCGGTTGTTTAGACTGCTAATCTTGCGACCCTATATAAGCACTAAACCTAAAGTGACGAGTTAAACATGTTAAATCATGTTTAACGAAGTTAGAAAACAAGTTTGATATCAAAACAAAGGGTTTTGATATCCAAGAATAGTTTGGTTGCAAAATACGCATAAACGTGTATTTTGACCGAAACTATGTGTAACGACTCACACAAAATTGTCCTAAAAACGTTCCGTAAATATAAACCCGGATCCCTAATATAACAACTCTCATTAAAAATACTATTTCTTATTTTAATTTAACCAAGAGGAAACCTTAATTAAGACACCCAAGTAATTCTGCACAAACCCTACAAATTTCAGAACAATCAGAATCAGGATCAGGGCCCCTAAAACTCAGGGGGGATATTTTCTATTAACGATTATCCATTTAATTCGTTGTCGAAATAGAATTTTAAGAAATTGTTGACTCAGCGGGCCTAGTCCCAACCGTGGCTACCCTATAGCCTATTGTCACACCATACGCATCGTAGGGGTTTAAAGCCTACGATGCGCAGGCTTGTTAATGTCCCCTACGCATCGTAAGGGTTCTAGGCCTACGATGCGTAGGGCTGACCAAAATTCGGGTATAAATAGAGGACATTGGCACTTGATTCTGGGCGCTTGAACGACGAACAAAGTCGAAAATTACACGGAGTTATGCTCTGTTTACCACAATTAACACACACGGATCACTAATTGACGCCGCAATCAGGATATTAGCTCGATCGCTATTACGATTCATTGTCCGATCGATCAATATATCCAATGGATGTTTAAGTGCCGCCCACATTAGGGTTATACTTTGTCATTCGTCGTTAAATCGATGGATGTTTAAGTATCATACTTTGTCGTTCGTCGTTAATTCGATGGATGTTTAAGTATCACACTTTGTCATTCGTTGTGAGAATTTGATCTCGTGAGTTATCGTAAATGCTGTATTGAGTACTAACCCAGAATTCTGTGCCTATTATTAGATTTAGGTTAAAAAGACTAATCAGTACGCTAGACTTTGCTCAAATTAAATCTGCAATCCATCAAGGCTTATCTGTAGACTTTGATTGTATAAATCTGCATGATTATAATGTGAGTCATTCTCTTTTTATCAAATCTATTTACAAAAGCATGTTTATTTCAAAGTTATAATTACAGTGATTAAGTTTATGTAATCACCCAAGTTACAGCCGGTATGTGGGGTTTTGTATACATAACTTGATAACCGTCACTATTGGACAACGAGTTAGCCAATGAGTGATATGACCATAGTCACAGACACCATCGGGCAAAGAGGCTATCGATGGATGTTCGAGTGACAAGTACTGTGGGTAGTTGGTTTGATATCTGAAACATTGTAATCTCTCTTAATACTGTAATTTATAACAAACGTGTCGTTTTATTAAATAGAATGATTCACTCAGTATTTCCCGCTGACAAAACCTTTTTAAAACGCGTTTCAGGTAATTACAGTAGATTGGAGTAAGAGATGGATACGGCACTGAAAGGCATCAAGAAGTGGCTTATTTATTAATTAAATCAAAATAAGAAATATTGTTTTATGTAATAAAATTTATCTTTATTAAAGCTACCATTATAAAATATGGGTTTATCCCATTTATTTATTAAATAAAATCCGGTGTTTTCTAAACTCTGATATTTTTCCTAACTCACGGTCCTGATAAAATTTCCGCTGCAACGTTTTCAAAATAATCACCGGTACCGCTGGACTGTTCACGGCACCCGATTCCGTCCAGGGTGGGTCGGGGGTCGTGACAGAAGGTGGTATCAGAGCCAACTCAAAGAGCCACTGCTTTAAGCCTTTAGGTGTTGTGATAATAATACCTAAATTTATATAAAAGAGTTAGGAGATTGCTGTTAACTGGTAGCACACAGGATAGTATTTAGACTTGAACTTAAGAAAATATGCCTTAGTATTAGCTTCACGATAAGCTAAGTACTTGTGTAAATAAATATGATGGATTTTGGTGCGCCATAAGTAATATATTTGATAAAGTAATGTCACGGGACAACTGAGTCCAGAGTCACTAGTTGAGAGAATGATCAACAGTGACATGACCAAAAGCACTAGTTGAGAGAATGATCAACAGTGTTATGATTAGAATCACTAGTTGAAGGAATGATCAACAGTGATATGACCCCAATTACTAGTTGAAAGAATGATCAACAGTAATATGACCTGAGTCACTAGTTGAAAGAATGATCAATAGTAAATTGACACTGTCACAGGAATCGACTAGTGATCAATATAAAAATAAGATATGTTATGGAAATACAAATTTCCTTAATTCTGAATAAAAGTCCTAATAAGAAAGATACTTTTTGAAAAGATACTATTAATGGGAAATAGAAAATTTTCTCCGGCAAGACTGGGTATGATGTAACAGACTCTCCAGTTTATCCGGATATACTGAGGTTATCGATCCGGCGCGAATCGGATAAGACGGGGTATATAATATGTCAAATAAATTACAAGATTTCCCTAAAATAGTATCATGATCTGATATCTGACTTATTTTTGGAAATATGAATCTGTTAAATACATTGACCTAATAGATGGTATGTTTATTTTAGTATGTGAAATATGTGATTATATAGATAGGTATATCTATAAGGAAATCCAAAAACCATAAGAATTGACAATTTAAAATAAAGTATAAACATCTGTGTCTAGATTTCGATATCAGGAATCTCTTTTCCATTATTTCGTTTGATCATCTGTCTCGTAGCTCGTGTGATAAAATAAACACATGGAAAATTTAATTATAAGTCCACAGAAGATGAAGTATATCACACACGACTTTTAAGGCAAGACCTTTGGAAAATATAAATTAGGCACGATGACACCAATGTTAATTCCGTCAGTAGAAGAACTACTAATCAAAAAGAAGCACTTTGCCACGTAATCCTACAAACAACATGAATCTTGCTAAGGTACACCAGAACAGGATTTCACAAACATTTGTGCACAGTCTAATCAGAGTCATAATTATTATCACTGCAAAAGGAGGAACATACTTTTGCAAATTCCCTATTTCATTTTTCGACATTCCCTGATAATGTCACTTAACAATAGTTATCACACGAAATTCCGGATAGAAGTTCCTATATTTCTTTCGTTGAAATTTTGACTTTTGCATATAATAAATTAACTTTCGTGTTTCTACTTCCCCTAATGGTCATCATACCAGGAGGAGTTATTTCATAGTAGCGAATATTGATTCATTTCATTTCTTGGAAAATCCACACGTTACACATGCACCATTTGTTGTGCATGTGGTTCGTTTAATTTCTGAATTCCACTGGAGGGCTTCATTCTAATTTGTCGTTTTATCCAAACTCAAATATCCTTTAGTTAGAATTGATTTTGGCATGGTGAACCGCATTATTGCTAAACAATGACTCTTAATATCGAGTCAATAAATTTTTGAAAAACTCAATTTTCTTTGGCATCCATGGTTTCTGTTATGACCATGTCTGAATTTTCATATTTAAACTCGTTTTGTTTAAACCGAGTTCAATTGTTTGAACTTGCTCGCATTACTTATTCAATTCAAGGTTCCATATGAGGAATAAAACCATCATATTCAGAATAATCCTAACAAGCATTTCAATTCTCTTGAATTATAACATGCTTGTGTGATCCTCGACTTCACTAAATCATTTCTTTGATCACAATCACTTTGTGGTGACATTTTCACAAAATCTGAAGATTGCGCTAATCTCGGATTTAATTATTTAATTATTTATATTAAATCCACTTTGTTGATTTATTCTATACAAAGAATCTTAAAATAATCATGTGCTCAGATAATGATACCCAAATTCATATTTCGATATATCTCTTAATAATTATTACAATAGCAATCGAGCTTTTCGTAAAATTTATTGTTCTATCCTCGTTGATCGAAAAACATTATATAAATTTTATTGATTATATATGAAAATTACCTAAATTTACAAATATAGTATTACTATATTTTAAACCATTGCGGTAAAGAAATTATATTTAAGGAATACTTTTATTTAAAGTTATTGTTTAGTTATTTATTTATAAAAAGTAGTAGTGTTAAGATTATTTTAATACTAGGGTTATTATCAAGGGCAGGTATTGGATAGCCTAGCCTTAGTTAGGCATGGATTGGCCACCTATGCTTAAACAAGGCAGCACTAATCAATATCCAACCATGATAATGACTAGTTAATATATATAAGTTAAGTCATCATATTTATTTAGTAAATTTTAATTATATGTAAAAATATTTTACTTTGTACTGTAAGAAAAAGTTATATTTTCATAAATTAGAGGAATGAATAAAATTATCTAAATAACTGTCTAAGTATTCATGAACAAGACATTTATATTTATATATAATAGTTCATCTTGTTTAAAATCTTTTACAATATTTTTGTATCAAATGTTATTTATTCAAGCCAATATTTAAGTATGCTTGATATTAAAATAAACATTTACTATTTTACTTTTATGATTTAAAATATTTCATTATAAATCTTACAGTTAAACATATTTGAGTTTAAAAATGATAATCGTGAATTCTAGGATATTTGGATCAACATATTAATAAAACGTATATCAATATTTTGTCAAAATTACCACGGGTTTTGATCTATATTAATCTCGTATTTTCTTTATGATAACAGGAAAAGATATTTAATAAATTAAAGTATCACATATTCTGTGGTAACTATGTAACACTCTGACAAGAAAATGACCATATAAGAATAATATGGTAGTCATCAACTACGTTGAGTTAGGAAAACATTATAATATATAGGAATAATTCCTGTTTTCACTTATTTACAATATTTGTAAATACATTTACAACGTTATATGGTTTCAAAATAAAAATAAGTAATCACATAGAATCGACTCATTAAAGTGTTATATATGTACAAAAGTATTTGTACAAATATTTTGTACAATAAATATTTTTACCTCTTTAAATTTTCCTTTAACGTTATAAATAATATTGATTTCTTTTACAAAATAATAAAATATTTTGTAATATAATAAACTTCATTGCAGTATTTTGTAATATATAGTAACTATAAGTTATTTTACATAGTATAGTAAAATACTAAAATAATATTTTATTAAAATGTGGTGACCATCTACATATAGTAAAATGTGTAACAAATAATATATATTACATTTGATATACAAATATAATATAATAGTTGGTCATGCCAAAACAACTCGTTCTTATTATATTTCAATCTCTAGGACATAGTAAGAAAAATATTGTCACTAATAGTATACTATCACATTGTTTCACGATTAAAACAACTTGGAACTCTAAATAAATGATACACTAACTTTATTGTCTTTTAGTTTATCTTTGCAATTCACTCATTTCAACACTTTGATTTTCTTATATCATAAATATTTGACAAATCATTTTTCATGCTTTTTGAACCTGTTAATTCTAAGTCTTCCTCAGTTGCCAATTAAAGTAAGCTTTCTTTTGACAAAGAAATTTTTATTTCTAAAAAATCCTTCACATTCATTTTAAAATATCTATTGATCATATATCTTTTGGCTTGAACCTAGTCACTTTGGAAATTATATCATTTCATCTCATTCGTTTGTCATCAATTCCTTGAACTAATTTAGTTGAACCATTGATACAACTCGTATTCACAAAATTTGATATTTAAATCTTTGTCATTTTGTTAACTAAAAAGTGACATAAGTCTAAAAGAAATATCATAACCCAAATACACTTGGGAGCTGGAATCTGAGATGAAGAAAAAGTATTCCTACTTATTCCAGTAAATCTCGAGGACGAGATTTTTATTAAGGTTGGGAGAATGTAACGACTCACACAAAATTGTCCTAAAAACGTTTCGTAAATATAAACCCGGATCCCTAATATAACAACTCTCATTAAAAATACTATTTCTTATTTTAATTTAACCAAGCGGAAACCTTAATTAAGACACCCAAGTAATTCTGCACAAACCCTACAAATTTCAGAACAATCAGAATCAGGATCAGGGCCCCTAAAACTCAGGGGGGATATTTTCTATTAACGATTATCCATTTAATTCGTTGTCGAAATAGAATTTTAAGAAATTGTTGACTCAGCGGGCCTAGTCCCAACCGTGGCTACCCTATAGCCTATTTTCACACCATACGCATCGTAAGGGTTCTAGGCCTACGATGCGTAGGGCTGACCAAAATTCGGGTATAAATAGAGGACATTGGCACTTGATTCTGGGCGCTTGAACGACGAACAAAGTCGAAAATTACACGGAGTTATGCTATGTTTACCACAATTAACACACACGGATCACTAATCGACGCCGCAATCAGGATATTAGCTCGATCGCTATTACGATTCATTGTCCGATCGATCAATATATCCAATGGATGTTTAAGTGCCGCCCACATTAGGGTTATACTTTGTCATTCGTCGTTAAATCGATGGATGTTTAAGTATCATACTTTGCCGTTCGTCGTTAATTCGATGGATGTTTAAGTATCGCACTTTGTCATTCGTTGTGAGAATTTGATCTCGTGAGTTATCGTAAATACTGTATTGAGTACTAACCCAGAATTGTGTGCCTATTATTAGATTTAGGTTAAAAAGACTAATCAGTACGCTAGACTTTGCTCAAATTAAATCTGCAATCCATCAAGGCTTATCTGTAGACTTTGATTGTATAAATCTGCATGATTATAATGTGAGTCATTCTCTTTTTATCAAATCTATTTACAAAAGCATGTTTATTTCAAAGTTATAATTACAGTGATTAAGTTTATGTAATCACCCAAGTTACAGCCGGTATGTGGGGTTTTGTATACATAACTTGATAACCGTCACTATTGGACAACGAGTTAGCCAATGAGTGATATGACCATAGTCACAGACACCATCGGGCAAAGAGGCTATCGATGGATGTTCGAGTGACAAGTATTGTGGGTAGTTGGTTTGATATCTGAAACATTGTAATCTCTCTTAATACTGTAATTTATAACAAACGTGTCGTTTTATTAAATAGAATGATTCACTCAGTATTTCCCGCTGACAAAACCTTTTTAAAACGCGTTTCAGGTAATTACAGTAGATTGGAGTAAGAGATGGATACGGCACTGAAAGGCATCAAGAAGTGGCTTATTTATTAATTAAATCAAAATAAGAAATATTGTTTTATGTAATAAAATTTATCTTTATTAAAGCTACCATTATAAAATATGGGTTTATCCCATTTATTTATTAAATAAAATCCGGTGTTTTCTAAACTCTGATATTTTTCCTAACTCACGGTCCTGATAAAATTTCCGCTGCAACGTTTTCAAAATAATCACCGGTACCGCTGGACTGTTCACGGCACCCGATTCCGTCCAGGGTGGGTCGGGGGTCGTGACACTATGACTCATCACTATACTTAAACAACGTGGTAATCAGTAGGTATAGTCACAAGGGACTATGACCATCATGATTATGCTCACGTTGTGAAGTTCAAACGAACTTCATGTTGACCATTGACTGGTCAAAGCAGAAAGTCAAACAATGTTTGACTTTCGTGCTTAAAAACGCATAAAAGAATGAAAGAAACTTACAACGGGTCCAAGCTAGGAAGATCTTGATTTAAATACTCAGGTATGAAGCATAAAGCTTCAACTTAGAGCATAAAATCAGATCAATGTGGGTTGAAATGAAATGGGGGTTGGGTATTTATAGGATTTCCAAAACCGTTAAGATCGTTCCTCAATAAACGAGCTTGAATCTTGGCCCTACAAGTAATACCCACTGTTTTGGCAATCTATGGGTGCCCAAAACCAGCTCTTAGTTTGTTAAAACAATGTCCATAAACCTAGAACTAGGCTGCTGTTTCAGAAAAATGGTTTTGTTGATCTGACAGGCTCTCGCGCCCCGCATAAGAGTCAGGGAGATCTTACGTGACCTGCCACCTATCCCCATATCAGCAAAAGTTTAATAATTTACAGAAACAGTCCTTGCACCTGATAAATGCCATTTTTGACACGTTTAAGGACCGTTAACCTCATTTCAAGGCTCCAAAATGAAGTTAAAGTAAAGGGAACATAAAAAATGCTCAAAAAAATCTCGGATGTCGGTTCGTTTGGTCGTACGGTTGCGTTGTTCGGTTAATTACGACTAAACACGAACGGACGCGAAAAACGATCCAAATTACTCGACGAATGGAATTTTATCATGCCAATCACTAAAATAAAATATTTTAATGATTACATAAATTTTTGGATGCCCGGATATATTCAGAACGTAAGATATGCGAGGAAATACAAACTTATGCACTTTTTGACGCTTTTAGTCCCTATTGATCAAAAAGTTTATTTTTGCGCACCAAACACCTCAAAGCCTATTTCTAAGCTATATAAAGGATATTTAGGTCATATTTAACTTATGATCAAGTTCCGGTATGTCCGTTATCATTCGATTCGGTATACTTTTGCAGTTTGACGCAAATAGTCCCTGTAAGCGAATAAACTTGATTTCGACACACCAAACCCTCCAAAACTTATTTCTAAGTTATGTAAAGGTTATTTAAGGTATGTTAAGCCCATTTCACTATTTCGGAGTGTTTGTCGCATTAAACTGATTACGTTTACGCATCAGTTCGCGAATAACTTTCCAGAAAGCGATTTAGAGCTCGAAATCGAACGAGAATTGATATGTACAAAGGATACACATATTTATACAAATCCCAAGTATGAAACACAACATTTCATTGATTTGGCATTTGTTTGATGGCCGTGGAGGCGCAGATGTCACAGTCTCCCCTACTTCAGGAAATTTCGTCCCGAAATTTATTTTGAGGAAACTTGTGAGAGCTCGAAATATGAAGTCGAAAAGATAAAACAACACTGGTTAGGGTTCTAAACTTCTAGTAACTTTAAATAACATCATGCTTGCAATGTAAGAGGGATACTTATATACAAGTATATGAAGCGCCATTGGTGCGTCCACCGTACTTCCATTACATTGTTCACATTTCGTTATTGTTGCCACTATAGGTTCTTACACATGATAAATCTTACTGGGGTTCCTGTGCACTGAATTTCATAATTATGTACACGTCCATAATTACGTAATTCCTTGCATAGTCCGCACAGTGCATTTTATAATGTGTAAAAGAAAACCAAATGAATGAACCTGTGATGAGTGTGACTAGACCACCATAGGGTCCTTTTAATTAAATCAACAAATGATCTCTTTAAATAGACCACCAAGGAGTCTTTTCAGCTATATCATCACATGACATTCTCAACTAGATTTTGAATCAATCTTTTTAACTAGCCCACTCAAGGGGTCTCTTTCGAATTATGGAATGGTACTATAAAATCCAAGGGTCTTAACTATTACGTAGAAGCCCATTAAGGATTTGAGGTAGTACCTTTGGATATCCTACTATGAATCCTTCATATGAAGATATGGAAGATTCTACGAGGATTTGGATAACGAAAATTCGGATTACACAAAAACATAAAAGAAAACACATAAACACATAATCACATAATCGTTGACCTTTAATTTGTTATCTTTGGACACGGGTATTTAAAGAACACCAGGTATCCAATCCGTGGATTTCATTTGGCACTTTAAACATTTCAAGAATCTAACTATGAAGATAGGAAGATCCTAATAGGAATTCGGCTTTGTCCTTATTGGATCGTAATGTACGTATTAAAGCGTATAAATAATCCAATCAAGGGCTCCGATTTGAGCGATAATCATCCTCAAGGATCTAATTGTGAAGATAAGAAGATCCTATACGGATTTTGGAATTTGAATAGCGGGAGACGCTTCGAAACTTTGCACTAGACGTGCTTAAGTCGATACACGAGGTAGAATGCTCATGAAGTAGAATTTGGAGGCTAAGTCAAATGTATGAACAAAATGTTTTTGAAAACTATGCATGGGGTTCTTTTAGAAATGTGTTTAATGTTTTTGAAACCTTACATAATACTTTTGAAATCATAAGGTACATATATTAGGTAAATATGTTTATAAAATGTTTTAAAATCATGCAAGATGAATTTTGAAATTATGTATAAGGTTTTTGAAAACATGGATAATGCTTTTGAAATCATGCACTTGATACATTAAATAAATATATTGTGTTAAAATCGTTTTCAAACTATATGAAATATTTTGAAATTATGAAGGTTGTTTTTGAAAAATATGTATTATGCACGTTGTTATACAAACTAGAATGAAATGATATGGGTACGAGATCGAAGAATATCCTTAGTTATCTAACCAAGGATTTAAAGTGATTACTCGAAATGTCAATAATATTCTGTACTTCGTTTCTTAGAATGAAACGAGTACTTAGAATTTTTCGAGGAAATCATGAGCGATCATAAGAATAGGAGAACTACAAGAGTAATTTGTAAAGAACATAGTTCTTTGGTGTAGGTATAGTAGGGGTATGCCATACACACATGTAACTACACTTGTACATCAGAATTGTAATCAATGATTTATTTAAAGACAAAACCGATTGTTTCAATGTTCAAGAGATATAAAAGAAACAAAAGCATAAGATTCAAATTATTCAAAGCAGTAGCTTCTTCTAATCAGCCAAATGCTCATCCGTGGGTCAGACTTGCATTGACAATCTTTGGGCATTTATTCCTGAAATGACCCATCTTGCCACAGTTATAGCACGATCCAGGTAGAAAGCGAGCTTGAGCAGGGTTGGCTTGAAATTGAACAGGGTTCTGAATAGCTTGGTTTAGCTTAGTGACTGAACGACAAACTCTTGCCGTATGGCCAATAAGTCCACAGTTGGAACATCTTCGGAATTTGAAACTGGCATGGTGATGGAGGTTACACTGATTGCACAAAGGAGCAGTTCCCAAATATGGCTTCTTGGCTGGTGGTGCTGCCACCTGGCTAGGTTCTGCTTGATTTGGTGCAACGGCTGGAGGATTCTTTGAGGCTTTACGCTTCTTTGACCTTTTCGAAGGCTTGGATTCTGCTTCCTTTGATGCTTCTTGGGTGGCTTCATCATTGAGACGAGACATGGCGACAACTAAATCAGCAGTCTTCATGATTACTTCACCTATTCGCTGGACAAATTTGGTAGTCTGCTTGGACATCTGAGCATCGCTGCGATGAAGAGACATTCTAGGGGAAATGGAAGACATTGGAAGAAACAAGTGAAATGTTATCGGATAATCAAAACAGAATGACAACGCATAAAAATTGCGACCATTTGTTTGTTACCTAAGGCAAACAAATGAGACGGTGACTAATCAAAGTAAATGGGTCATATTAATGTATCGCGAAGACATGCTTTAGCCTATAAGTGGACACTCACCCCAAGAGTTCCCAGGTAAGAGTGACTGGTCTGATTATGTGGATTTGTATGAACACTCTAGCCTTAGACAGAAAACTCAGAGTACAGGCATCCACCCTTCCAGATTACACGTGTTCACATTATAAGAGCCAACTTTGACGAGATTTTGACAACTTTGAAGGTTCAAAACCTTATAATAAATCATCCTAGAACAGATGATTGGTTTTCAAAGCGGATTTGAAATTTGTGTTCTTGTTGTGGTTGTCACCTAAGGATAAGTGACGGTATTGTTTTAAGATCTAAACACAAGAATCTTGTGTTAGGGTCCTAGGAAGGTTATAGACTAGGTTAAATCATTACTAATAATCTAATTCTCTATAACCATGAGCTCCGATACCAACTTTTCTGTCACACCCCGACCGCGTAAAACAACAAACCGCGACGGAAACGTCGGTGAGTGTCGTAACAGAATCATTGTTTCATAACACATGGAAATTGAAGTTTTGTTTTATAAAATTGAAAGAGGTAACAATGTCTTATAAACAAAGAAACACAACTTAATTAACTATTCTTGCATCTTTTATTGTCACTAAGTCCCTTGTCCAATCCTATCTTTGCATCATGATCATTTAATAACAGCACCTAAAACACATGTGAAAATAGGTACGTCAACATAAAAATGCCTATGAGATACATAGGTTTTATTTAAATAGGGTTCATGACTTGTAAGGTTAAAGAAAAATGTTTAACAAAAACAGTCATGAACCTTAAAATATTTTCTCTTAGAAATCATACGAAAATTGATAAGAAAACAGATGTTATGAAAGACTAATGCATGATTAAATAAATAATCAAGTAAAAATGAGTTTGTATAAAATATGTTGTTTGTAAAACAATGTTTTGTAAAGATATGATAATTGTGTAAAATGTAATATGTCAAAATTGAAATGGTTTAAATAACGCTACGATATGTAATATCATAAAAGCATTTATATATAGGAAGTACCAGCGGCGTATCCACCATGCTTTTATCATATTACACACGCCTCGTTATTTAAATCATTTACCCAAACAAACCACCAATGTAAAATGTTCATGTATAATCAATTTATACTTTGGTTTTGTAAATAACATATCAAACTATGCTTTGGTTTTGAAAATAACATATCAACTATGTTTTAGTAAATAATAGGCCAGTAGTATATCAAAATATATGTTGGATTTGTACATAGTATATCAAATTATACTTTGGTAAACAATATCACATATGGGAGCATATCAAACTATACTTTAGAAGTATATCAAAATATACAAAAGAAAATGTGATTTAGTATTCATTCAAACCTTAGTGTATCAAACTACACCTTAGAGACTATAAAAATACCACAAAGGTAATTTCCATTTGGATAAAATTTGGTTTCTGACATTCCATACAACAGGAATGGGGTGTCTAGTCCTATAGCGCTATATCATACTACCAATCGGCTTGGTGAATGTATAAAATAAGTATAATCCAACAATAAATTTTATAATCTTTGAAAAATTAGTTTTTAAACCATTGATAATCATTCAATTTGTCAAAAGATAAGTCCTATCATGTATAATCATAAAGTTGAAATTATGAAAATAACAAATAGGCACACATGTTTCACCCCAAAACATTTGAAAACACTAAAAAAGGGGACTATGTACTCACTTGAGGATGCTTAGAAGTCTTGAATAAGAACCAAGCAAAGCTAGAGGGATCACGGAAATCAAACGGCACCTAATATGGGTAACTACATTTATAACCGGACCTAAATCGGGAGATCGGATAGAATGAGGTTTCGTAAACCAAATGAGTATTGGAACTCATATGATATGGTTTAACAAAGCCTACATACTAAATCGAAACCTATCCTAAGTGCTTATGACCCATTACGACCCGTTTAGGTAGCTTACGCTACTTTAACGCGTCGTTCGCGTAAAACGCGTTCGGACCACCTAACTAGTCCTATGACAAGTATTATATGCCTTAACATGTCTAATAATGTTACCTAATCAGTTTAGATGTAAAAATTTAGGTTACATATGCTTAAAATGAATTTATGCGTAAAAAGGGCATTTTGATCATTTTCCTAAGGCATATAAACTACCTATCATACAACTAACTAAACGAAATGACCATAAGGTATAACCTCAGAAGGTTATTCCCTATACAACTATGGTCACAAAACATGTTTGGTCGGATCCTAATGATCGATCAAACGGGTCGGGTTCGAAAGTCTAAGCGGTTGTTTAGACCGCTTATCTTGCGACCCTATATAAGCACTAAACCTAAAGTGACGAGTTAAACATGTTAAATCATGTTTAACGAAGTTAGAAAACAAGTTTGATATCAAAACAAAGGGTTTTGATACCCAAGAATAGTTTGGTTGCAAAATACGCATAAACGCGTATTTTGACCAAAACTATGACTCGTCACTATACCTAAACAACGTGGTAATTAGTAGGTATAGTCACAAGGGACTATGACCATCGTGATTACGCTCACGTTGCGAAGTTCAAATGAACTCCGTGTTGACCATTGACTGGTCAAAGCAGAAAGTCAAACACTGTTTGACTTTCTTGCTTAAAAACGCATAAAAGAATGAAAGAAACTTACAACGGGTCCAAGCTAGGAAGATCTTGATTTAAGTACTCAGGTATGAAGCATAAAGCTTCAACTTAGAGCATAAAATCAGATCAATGTGGGTTGAAATGAAATGGGGGTTGGGTATTTATAGGATTTCCAAAACCGTTAAGATCGTTCCTCGATAAACGAGCTTGAATCTTGGCCCTATAAGTAATACCCACTGTTTTGGCAATCTATGGGTGCCCAAAACCAGCTCTTAGTTTGTTAAAACAATGTCCATAAACCCAGAACTAGGCTGCTGTTTCAGAAAAATGGTTTTGTTGATCTGACAGGCTCTCACGCCCCGCGAAAGAGTCAGGGAGATCTTGCGCGGCCAGCCACCTATCCCCATATCAGCAAAAGTTTAATAATTTACAGAAACAGTCCCTGCACATGATAAATGCCATTTTTGACACGTTTGAGGCCCGTTAACCTCATTTCAAGGCTCCAAAATGAAGTTAAAGTAAAGGGAACATAAAAAATGCTCAAAAATATCTCGGATGTTGGTTCGTTTGTTCGTACAGTTGCGTTGTTCGGTTAATTACGACGAAATACGAACGGACGCGAAAAACGATCCAAATTACGCGACGAATGGAATTTTATCATGCCAATCACTAAAATAAAATATTTTAATGATTACATAAATTTTTGGATGCTCGGATATATTCAGAACGTAAGATATGCGCGAAAATGCAAAGTTATGCATTTTTTGACGCTTTTAGTCCCTATTGATCAAAAAGTTTATTTTTGCGCACCAAATACCTCAAAGCCTATTTCTAAGCTATATAAAGGATATTTAGGGCATATTTAACTTATGATTAAGTTCCGGTATGTCCGTTATCATTCGATTGGGTTTACTTTTGCAGTTTGACGCAAATAGTCCCTGTAAGTGAATAAACTTGATTTCGACACACCAAACCCTCCAAAACTTATTTCTAAGTTATGTAAAGGTTATTTAAGGTATGTTAAGCCCATGTCACTGTTCCGGAGTGTTTGTCGCGTTAAACTGATTACGTTACGCATAAGTTCGCGTATAACTTTCTAGAAAGCGATTTAGAGCTCGAAATCGAACGAGAATTGATATGTGCAAAGGATACACATATTTATACAAATCCCAAGTATGAAACACAACATTTCATTGATTTGGCATTTGTTTGATGGCCGTGGAGGCACAGATGTCACACAAAGCGCCCCACTTTCATCAAAGCGGGGCATTTAGGGTTGCTTTTCAGACAAAAGATGATGTGACAGTGGTACGATGTCCTGTTATGTACCCCAAATCATCCCGCTTTGGACAAAGCGGGGAGTTTATGGTTCTTTCTGCAAACCAAACATGATGTGACAGTTGATACGAGGTTTTATTCTGTTCGAGGTTGCTTTTCAGTGTCACGCTTTAACCCTAAACGCCGCGCTTTGGCCAAAGCGTGACGCTTCAACCCTCGTTTCTGTTGCATTTAAGAGGCAGGCCATGCATTCGGTTTACGTATTAAAAAATGAAAGGTTATATTCTGTTGTGTTTTTTTTTTAACAGTGAAAATTCTGTTGAGTAGAGCATTTTTCAGTAATTAGGATGTCGTGGTTTAGCAACTACTCTTTTTGGTGAATACTCTGAGGAGTCCATTGTTCTAGATTCTCACGAGGCAACCGCTATTTCTGCCTCGTAAGATAAACCGGTCCCTTCCAACACGAGGGAGGAGGTTGTATCTGGCATTCATTATCGTGACAATACGGTGCAGCTGGACTTGAATATCCCGGTGGAAGACTCGTGCGCACAGCACGTCTAGTGGAATTACGGATACGGAGGTGAACCATATGCTCAAGATGAATATCCGTACGGTTAGCCAAACTATCTCGACCACGGTTACGGTGGTGAGCAGAGTTATGTCCAACAAGACTATCCCGACCATGGTTACGGTGGTAAGCGTAGCTATGTACAACAAGACTATCCCGACCACGGTTATGGTGGTCAACATGGGTAACCTTTTCTTTCTCTACTACCTGTTGCGGCCTCATCTGTGCGCGCTCGCTGCGTGCCTGGCGGAGTAATTTGCTACCGCTTATCATAAGCAGGAGCAAGGTAGGCTCTTCGGCGGGTCCTACATTACAACGAACGAGCGCTCTTTAGGGATCGTGCTCGAGAGTGACCCGCTGCTGTCCCCGACTATTCTGTCAACTAGATTAGGTCGGGCGTCAGTATCCAGCATGCGTTTGACGCACACATTTCAGGGGATCGGCCTGCGCCTCCGACATGCTGACGCCCGACAGACGTGGATAATACAGACGCTCATGCAGATCGTGGATCATTTGGGATTGCCGCCCCAGCCCCAGCCACTGCCACCGTCCCCACCGCCAGAGGATCAGTAGCTTTAGTCTTTATTTTGTATTAGACATTCAGTTGTACTTTTGTATTAGACATTCAGTTGTACTTAATTATGTTCTGTATATACAAACTGATTTTATATATATTTATACGGTAGATCTTTTATTTACACGATGTTTGTTTTGATTGTTTGCGTTTATTTCATACATCTCTTTTGCAACCTATTGTACGTTGTTTTAATTAAACATGTTCGTGTAATACAACAAAATAAAATCGGTTAACATTTATAAAAACAATGGTATAGTGAAACGTATCTTATAAACAACTGTTATAAATTAACTATAACCGGTACACTCACGTTAAACGACCGTTATAAATCAACTTTAAATTATATATGTTTTATAAAAATAAAACAAAAATCTACAACTTTTCAACAAAAAAAAAAAAAAAAACACAACCAAATAACAAACCAACAACCCATTTTTTCCACCAAAACCTCACTTTTTTCCTCAAAAATAAACAGTCAGACCTAAACGCCTCGCTTTGGCCAAAGCGAGGCGTTTTGGTACCAAGTCAGTCCTTGTCTGTTGACTTTACCCTAAAGCGTCCCACTTTGACTAAAATGGAGCGTTTTCGTGTGTGTGAATAGCCAAAGGACGTGCATGAATATCCTGAGCCTTATACATTATACATTGTCCTTAAGGTTTGGCTTTTTTCTTTATGGTTTTAAAAGTAGTTATCATGAACTATGTAATTTGATAAAGAGTAAAAGGTAATGATGAAATTATTGTTAACTATAAATCTAATGCCAAATGATCAAAAGGTTTATAATATTTTTATTTCAAAAGTTGATTATTAACCATAGAATAAGGTTAGTATTAATTTCCTATTAATAAATTTAGCATAATCATGTAATTAGTTATATTTTAGTTGCTGTGTATTAATTATTAAACACTTATTATAGTATAAGTAATTCGAATCAGAATTATTGTATCCAAATTATTTAGGGTGTTCACAATTTCGTTTTTATGATTTTTAGGTTAAATAGTAAACCAATTCTTTATCTAATGTTTTTTTTTATTTTGACCGTTGTAAATCAAAACCAAACCGTAATAATCTGGTTTGTTTTGTTTTAGGAGGTGTTTGGGATTGCTTATTGTAGTTAACTTATAAATCATTGACTTTTGAAAAGTTAAATGATGTTTGGGATTGAGAGTGTATGTGTGGGAAAAGTCAATAAGTCACTCCATTGTGACTTATTAACTTTTTCAAAAAGTCATAATGAGTTTGAAAAATCTAAGGGGCTGTTTGGCAACATCTGAATCAATAAGTGCTGAATGAATAAGAGGTCTGAATGGGTAAGAGGCTCTGAACCAGTAAGTGCTGAACCAGTAAAGTGCTGTTTGGTTGCACATCTGAATGACGGTGTAAAATTACATTTTTACCCCTAAAAAAAAAACTCGAGATATTATGAAATTCTCTCAAAACCTTATCATCTCACAATTCCATCCTCACACAAATCAAACACAGACAAAAAAAAAAAAAAAAAAAGTAAAGTTCTCTCAAAACCTTATCATCTCACAATTCCATCTCTCAAAACCTTCAACACCCTCTCTCTCGATCCACACTTCAACCACACACTTGGTCCCTCCTTCTCCTTCTCCGGCGAAAACCAGCAAAACCACTAGAGCCACCGGCCGGATTCCGGTCATCGGGTCTCCAGCAAAACCACTGCAACCACCTGAAAACGAGCAGAGGGATGATGATGATGATCGATGAAGATGTTGATGAGATGATGATGATCGATGAAGATGATGACGATGATGTTCGATGATGGGATCGATTAGGGTTTGATTTGGGGGTTTCGGAGATGGTGGAGGTGCAGGTGGCGGAGATGGTGGAGGTGTTGGCGGAGATGGTGGAGGTGACGATGATGATGATGATGGAGATGGTGTCGGAGGTGGTGTCGGAGGTGGTGGAGGTGGTGGCGTCGGTGACGATGATGATGATGATGGAGATGGTGTCGGAGGTGGTGTCGGAGTTGATGATGATGATGATGATGGAGATGGTGTCGGAGGTGGTGGAGGTGGTTTCGGAGGTGGAGGTGGTGGCTGTGGAGAACCCGTGAAGAAGAAGGAGCAAAGGGCATACAAGTCCAATTTTCATTCAGAGATGAGAAGTTGCTGAACCATTCAGAGCTGAATGGTTCAGTTCAGAGGTAACGTTTTTGTGAACCAAACAAGGATACCTCTGTCCGATTCAGAGGTTTACCTCTGAATGAAGCCATTCAGAGGCAACCAAACAGGCCCTAAGCCAAACACTCCCTTAGTTCCATAGTGCCAGCTTATTTGACCTTCATAATATACAATACCATCAAAATAAATAAACAAAAAAAGGTGAACACTTTACACTTAAAACATCCTCTCTCTAATTCGATTGTTAAGCAGATTGAAATTATATGCATAATACATCTTAAAATAATTAAAACTAAAGTAACACATAAAAGTTCCATAACTTAAATCTTACGAGACTGTTCAGTTTTATTAACCCGGTTCGAGTATAAACCGTAAACCAAAAGAGTCGGTACAATTTAAAATTCTCTTAACCAACCAACCATAAATTTTACAAACTGAACCACAACTCCAAACAAACAAACAAACCTGTATTTACAAAGGTCATGTTATTGAGACATCTTGGGTCTTTAAAACGACACTATCAATATGAGTTATATAGGCCTATACGACCCGTATAGGGCAATAACAATTCTCGAAGTCAGTCAAAGGCTGACACTGTTGTCACATTCGAACCCTATACAGGTGATATATGGCTATACAACCCGTATTAAGTCTGAGGTAGTACGATCTCACTCAACAGTGACAGAAAGTGATAGATGTGATAATGTGATATTACGTAAGCCCTATAGGGCTATACAACTCGTATAGAGCTATAGGAGTCGTATTGCTCTCTGTTGAATGATTGGTTTTAACAATCTTTCTCCCTTTTAAACGGACGAAGAGCACACATTCTGCTCGTTCTTCTTTATTTCTTTCGACAAACAATTCAAACATGTCTTGGTTCGACCTCAATTATGTTTTTGGCGAATCGTCCGGCAACAACACGAGCACGTTTATTCCGGAAAGTAGTGTGGTATAGTATTTATTAACTTGTTTGGTTATGAAATACTTACCACGCTGTTGTTTTAGGAGGGACCTAACATCCCTGATTCTTACGATGGGAGAGTAGATGATGATCACGAGGAGAAGGTCGTGTACGACTTTCGTTCTTATCACAAGGAACCGTTGTTGCTAGACCTGAACGAGGTAAGCATTTATTTACTTATTTGAATTAGGCGTTGGATTTACCTTGATCTTTTACCCGTTGTTTTTTTTTTTCAGTTTGCTGTGACTAGCGGACCATTGTTGCCAGACCTGAACGAGGTAAGCATTTATTTAGGGGCTGTTTGTTTACCTCTAAATGAGGCTCTTAATGGTTCAGATATCTTACTGGTTCAGCACTTAATGGTTCAGACTGTTTGTTTCACGAGCAGATGTCTTAATGGTTCAGTCATTTGCCTCTAAATGGTTAAGCATTATACAGAGTCTGAATGGTTCAGACCTCTAATCTGAATTGGTCAGACATTTGCCTCTGAATGATTAAGCATTATACAGGCTCTTAATGGTTCAGACCTCTTACTGGTTCAGCACTTAACCATTCAGATGTTTCCAAGCAGCTCCTTACTTATTTTAATTAGACGTTAGATTTACCGTCATCTTTTACCCGTTATTTTTTCCAGTTTTTTTGTGCCTAGCGGTGTGACAACCGGTGATTTACGGCTCCTAATTACGTGATTAACAGGTGATTAACGCGATAATAAATGGAGTTTACAGCACAAATTAACTTAATTAGGCCTTTGGAGTGCCTATGAACGTTTATCCGACTTTACAATACGCGTATGGAGATTCGCATGAAATCTGCGGAACATCAAACGACAACGAACTGATACCGCACAAAATACTGACAACGCCGACAAGTATGAATGTTACACGAAAATTTTATGCTTATGAAATTAATTTGGTGGGCTTTCGTGCGACACAAATGCAAACATGGACTAAAAACGCGATGGTAGGAAACGCAACGGCAACGAAACGGAAGCAACGGAGACGCCTGTCACCATCGAAACTTACATTTTACGCTATATCTAGCTCCGTAATGAAATTTTAGTAACTACAGTCGAAACCGGACCGAAGAACGGATTAAAGACGGCACGATTTAATTTTTCGCGATTATTACCGTTATTGACGCACGAACGCGACTACGACGGATACCGACATTATTTTTACACATTTAACTCTATAATATTATTTTACTAGGCTACAGTGATTTCGGGTTTTGGTATCGGGTCTTGTAGAAATTACGGGCCGCTTAAACACGGGGATTGAGCTTGGGGGCCTTGGGCCTAAGCCCAAAACCCACAAACTAAACCTACAACTAAATCTTACAAAATCTATACAAATCTCTACAAATCTAAGAGCATTCACATCTAATCCATTATATTTTCACCCTAAATTACACTAAAAAACACTACATTTTCTCTCTCATTTTCAATTAAATAATATTTTTTATACCTTTGTCATTACCTTTTCTCTCTCATCCACTCACAATCACTTTCAAAATATATTAAAAAATTATAGGGGGTGAACAGTGTCCCCCCAAATATACAGATGAACAGTAACATTTTCTCTCTCCTCCACTCACAACCACTTTTCATACTCTTTATATCTTAAAAACAACACACACATAATTTGATTCCTTGGATGTGAATGCTCTAACCCAAATCTTTACAAAAGATTTCTTGCCTCAAAAAGTTGAAACACCCAAGATCTCTAAAAGATCTGAACATCCTTATAAAAGACTAGCTAACCCTAAGGGTATACGGGGCACCAGCGGGGAGTGGCCGCGGTGACCCAATTCCCCCAGCGGGAACACCGCCGCCATCCCTGCGGTGACCCAAATCGGGGAGGTGGGTCGGGGGGAGTTCACCGAAGAAGGAAGGGAGAGAGTGTGGGGCCTCCATCTTTTCAAACCAATCAAATTTTTTTTTTTTTTTTTTGAATAAAAAAACAATTCCCCTAAGGAGGGGAGTGCTGCCATCAAATTGGGGTGCGAGGAGAGTTTAAGAGGGGAGTTGACGTGGCATAACCTGATTGGGTGTGCGTAAGAGAGGGGACTCCCCTAAGAGGGGAGTGCCCCGGATACCCTAACCTTTTCATACAATTCCCTCCTCTCCCCTTCTGTCGATTATACCCACACACAGACATAAAATTTTGTCTGATCCTTATCTTTTTGAAACATTATCATCTACAACAAGTTCAAAACTTTAACCAATCTCACTCCCAACACAGCCGCATGACTGGTCTCTTTCATTTCTCCGATCGCCGAAGGTGCATTATCAGTGGCACTCCGGTGCCAGTAATCTAACCGGCCACACATCCACCTCTCACACCTGTTACCGCCCCCCCCCCCCCCCCCCCCCTTCGATGATGAAACGGACCACCACCACCATCGTCGGGTGGTGGTGAGCGACGGCTGGCCAGAAAAGAGATGAGAGAGACTGAAGCTGCGAGAGAGAGAAAGAGACGATGAAAGACAGAGAAGGGCGGCGGCAACGGCGGCGGCGATGGCAACGCCGTCGTGAGCGGCGGCGGTCCTATTCTGGTCTCCTTCCGACGAACTTCTGTGAAGGTTGTTGGCGGAGGTTTGGCGGAGGTGACAGTCGACGGCTGTAGAGGTGTCATCGGCTTAGGTTCGACAGGTTCGAATTAAAACTCCGGTCAGATCTATTTCGGTTCACACTTGTGTTTTGGTTCAAGTTTTCAAGTGATTTTCAGGATTAGTTGGTTCAGATCTAGGATATGCTTGGTTCGGGTTTGTCTCATCTCGGGTCAGATTGGTTACGGGTGGGTTGATTTAGCTCGGGTTCGGGTCAAACAGTGTTCGGGTCAACCAAGTCAAACCAGTCAACATATTAGGTTTACTGGTCAAAGCTGGTCAACAGAAGACTCGGCTCGGCTCGGTTCAGTTTTTACGGGTCCGTTTTGGTTCGGGTCAAGGAACAGTCAACGTGAGTCCACAGTGGTCAACCGTAGTCAACTCGCTGAGTCAACTCGGCCAACTCAACCGGTCAACTCAGTTGACCCGGTCAACTTGGTCGATCATCCCGACGCGAAGATTGGTAAAGATTTTACGGCGCAGTTTATTTCGTATTTTCAAAAGTTTTATATATTACGTGACAAACGAGCTCGAACCAACTTGAATATAGTTAACATCTTGATATATTAGACAAAGTAAATATATTATGTTTGAATCTTGACTGAATTTTGATAAAATGAGGACAACTCGTGTTGTCGGGGGTGTCCAAAAACAGAGGAAACTCTGCCCGTTTTTCGAGAAAATCCGTAAAATAATTGCGCTTTGTTAAAAAACCAACTATCGGATTTTAGTATTCTTTTATGAAAGACGAATACAACTATATAATTACTTGCGACAACACCTTAAACCTTACAAAAACGACGATGACGCAAACGATTATACAAAGTAAATATAGTTATTATATTGAGTAAATTGCCATTTTAGTCCCTGAGTTTTGTCCAAATTTGCCATTTTAGTCTAAATAGTTTTTTTTTTCGCCTGTGGGTCCCTGACTTTTCCATTTTGTTGCCATTTTGATCATTTTGTCTAACTCCATCCAAAAAACCAGTTTTTAACAGGGGTATTTTTGGGATTTCCATAAAATATGTTTTTACTTGCATTTTTGATCCATTCTTTTTATCCCATATATAAAGACATTTTACCCCAATTAAAACCCTAACTTTCATCATCTTCTTCCTCACGATTCATCAAACAATAATCAGAACCACCTCTTCAAATCAAAACCCTAATTTCAGAGGGTTGCTCAACAATTCATCATGGTATACTGCATATGTGGGTTTGAAACCAAGATACGTACCTCGAGGACCTCACAAAATCCAGGTCGCCGTTTTCATTGTTGCAATCGGCCAAGAAAAAGTTGTGGGTTCGTCTGTTGGGCTGAGCCCCCTTTGTACGTGCCAGCACAAACAACCATAAAGTCTGAAAATCAAGGTGATTTGGCTGCTGAAGTCAGGAAATTGCATGAAGTTGCTGAACAATACAAATCAGAAAACACAAGTTTGAAGATGATTCTAGGGGTGACTTTGTTGCTTGTAGTGGTGTACTTCTTTTGTAAGTAACAAATGGGATGGGTGTAATGTTATGAAGCATGTATGTAATGCAGTGTCTTCAAGTAATGTTATGCAACTTGTTTGTTAATGTATTGAAATGCCGTTTTGTATAGATTATTGTTGAAATGCAGCACGTTTGTTTTGAAAATTGGTCAAAGTGTCGACACCATTTGCACATCAGTTTAGGCATATTTGATATTCAAATGTGTCGAAGTTATATGCACATTGGCATGAACACTTATGACACCATTTGATATGCAAATGCGTCAAACTTATTGGCATAAATTTGCCATTTGTACAGATGAATAACCTGGATGCATACCAAAAGACTACAATAAACCATTATAACAATGTTGTTCCATTACAAACGACACCATTCGAATAACCTGGATGCATACCATAACAGTGTTGTTCCATTACAAACGACAACCAACTTGACAAAAGACCATCACAAAACGACTTAATAACCTACAAAAGACCCTACATATCAGCCTAAATATCATGTCCAACAAAAGACCATACAAAACAGTCAAAGTACAGCTTGAACAAAATGACTTAATAACCAACAAAAGACCTACATAACAGCCTAAACATCATGTCCAGCAGCACCAGCAGCCTCCCCACCATCATGTCCAGCACCAGCAGCCTCCCCACCTTCCTGTCCAGCACCAGCAGCCTCCCCACCCTTACTTTTAGTGCAGGTCCTTCTGTTATGACCTTTTTGCCCACAGGTAAGACAGGTCACTGTATACCCTTTTTTGGGCATTTTTCCACTTTTTTCAATTGTCTGGTTTAGCTCCTCCAACTCAACAACAGATTTCTTTCGTTTCTTTTTGGGTCTCCCAGCAGGCTTGTGATACTTTGGGGCTGTTAAAGTGGTTGGGCATTGACTTTTAGGCCACAAATCCATGCCATTGATTGGCTCTATGGTGTGATTATAGACATCTTTCCATGTCTCTAGCCAGTACGCCTTGTCCACCCATTCTTCTGGTACACCCCTACCCTCTCCATTCAATGCCTTGTTCCAGATACAAGCCACTGCATGCCTACATGGCATGCCAGTTAACTGGAACCTTCTGCAACCACAAGTCCTTTCAACAAGATTCACAGCTCTTTTTTCAAGTTCAGGACCAGAAGCCTATAATGACAATATAACCAGATTAACATATCAGCAAGGGATCAATGAAGCCTGTTTAATAGAGTAAAGAACAACTTACCTCATCTTTCCATTGCCACACCAAATTGCTGTGTACTTTGCAGCCTCAATCTTTATGTTCTCAAATATCTTAGTTGCCTTTGGAGTTAATGGTCCTTGTGACTTGCCTATCATCTTATGAACTACCACTATCCTCTTCATGATGTATTCTCTAATGAAATCAAGGCAGGTAATGATTGGTCTGTCCCTACCAATGAGTAAGTGTCTGTTGAACACCTCACAAAGGTTGTTTAACAAGACATCACACCTAGGCCTTTCTGCATTGTGTCAACAACAAGACAAGTTAAATAGGTGAACTGTTAATAACAGGTGCATTAAAACAAGTGTACATACCATTGAAAAATGCTCTTGACCAATGTTTCGATGGAATCTCCTTCAGCCAATTATACAAGTCTGCATCCTCCTTCAAGATTGCTTGCATATTCTTCTCAAACTTCTGAGGTGTTGTTGAAGTAGCAGCTGCCCACAACAGGTTCTTATAAACTGCACCTTTCCACCTTGGTTTCATGTTTTCATGAATATGACGCAAACAGAATCTATGCTCAGCATTTGGAAACACTTGCTTAATGGCAGGTATTAAACCCTACAATGGTTATCAATGAACATGTGAGTTTGATGATTGAAATGGTTCATTTAAATAAACAATAAACATACCTTTTGCCTATCAGTTATAAAGGTGAAATTGCCATTTCGATGCAGCTCCAAGTCATCTCCCAAACACCTAAGAAACCAACTCCAGCTTGTTGTTGTTTCAGCCTCCACCACAGCATATGCAAGTGGGTAAATCCCATTGTTTGCATCAACCCCTACTGCTGTTAAAATCTGTCCAGGCCAAGGTCCTTTCAGAAAACAGCCATCAAGCCCAAGTAGATCCCTTCCAGCCTTGTTAAACCCTGCCTTTAATGGCCCCAAACATATATAAACCCTCTTAAATTGCCTTGTTGGACTGCTTGGGTTACCTTCAGGCTCAACTTCAATTTTTACAGTCGTACCATGATTTGCCCTAATAAGTTCCTCACAGTAATCTCTAAGGTTACTGTATTGATCAGAGTAATCACCTTGAACCTTCTTGGTTGCCTGTGCCTTTGCCCTAAACATCTTTTGAAAAGTCACTTCAACTTGATGCTTCTTTTGTATTGCATCTACAAGTGCATTTAGTGGTATTCCTGGATTAACTTGAATGATGGGTTCAATTTCCTTTGCTAGCCAACTAATTGTGCAGAGAGACACATCTCGGGTTTGTAAACAAGTATGCTCCTTATTAAATGTCTTCACCATCCATGTGCCTTCCCTTTTAACTTTGGAAACATGCAAGGTCCAAGGACAAGAGGGAATCTTCTTCTTTTTAGACATTTGTCTTGTTTTGGGCCCACCACCATGTGCCTTCCCTTCACTTTTCTTGCCTTTATTTACTGCACTTGAACTACCAACATTTGACTCATCTTTACCTGATTTTACTTTCTTGCCCTTACTAACATCAGCTTCACAACTACCTAATTTTGGATTAATACCATGACAAAGAACCCTCATTCTAACATGATCATTTCTATAGATAAATAGTTGCCTTCTAGATTGGACTGCATATTGTTTCACCATATGCTTAATGTCCTTTTTATCATTAAAACACTGACCAACATAGAATTGGCAATCATCGGTTGCCTTTTTTTTCTTCTTCCTTATCCCCCTAACTGCCCTTTCTCTAACACTTGTCTGCTCTTCATCACTAAGACTATCAAAATTGTCTATCTCAAAGTCATCAACTTCTTGCTCATCCTGAGCCTCCCCTTCATCATCACTGATATCAAATTCTACAGCAGCTCTAAACTCAACCTGATCCATATCAACATCATCTACGTATTCCTCATCTACTATGTAATCAGGATCCTCACTATCACTACCTTCCTCACCTTTATCACTACCCTCCTCACTTTCATCAGTACCCTCATCCTCATTACCACTGTAATCAGGATCATCACCACCATCAGGATCAATAAATTTTGCATATTTTACCTCAGTTTCTTTGCTCTGTTCATCGTCTACTACATCAGCACTTTCAGCACTTTCATCACTGTCATCTGAACTAGAGTCAGAGCTTACATCTACTGCACTAACCTCTTTTTCATCATCCCTAACCTCTTTTTCTTTACCCTGCACTTCAGCTTGTGTTAAATCACCTAAGTTTGCAGGATCAGCTTGTGATTCATCACCAAAGTTTGCATCATCACCTTGCTTTTTATTACCCCAAATATGCTCAACATACACCTCAATGACCTTGTAAGTTTGCGTATACTTGATCATTCTAATAACATCACTATCACTCATTAAAGATCTTATCCCGAATTCAAAACATTCCCCTGGAATCCTAAAGTTGTATCTTAATCCCCCTAGTTCATCTTCTGTGTAACCTAGCTCACCCATCATATCATTAAATATGATCAAAGAAAAGTAGTCAGGGTTAACCTTGTCGATATACGATACTTTACCCTCATACCCAAATTCTGGAAAGTCAATCAACTCCCCTCCATGATGTATCTCAAACGTGAACAGGTCTGGCTCGTCAGCTGAAATCAACAACAAAACACACCATTAAAAAACCCTAATCGAAGAAAACAGGGGATCATTACACTAATTTAGCACATACCATAATCTAATTCGGGATTAAAGTTTGAACCAGGAGGCCGAGCATTCCACATTGTTGTTGCTTTCCAATCGTCGTCGACTTAACTGTGTGATTATGGAAGATTTTTGATGATCGTATGATGAAGAAGCTGACACTTAGGGTGAAAGTTAGGGTTTTAATTGGGGTAAAATGTCTTTATATATGGGATAAAAAGAATGGATCAAAAATGCAAGTAAAAACATATTTTATGGAAATCCCAAAAATACCCCTGTTAAAAACTGGTTTTTTGGATGGAGTTAGACAAAATGATCAAAATGGCAACAAAATGGAAAAGTCAGGGACCTACAGGCGAAAAAAAACTATTTGGACTAAAATGGCAAATTTGGACAAAACTCAGGGACTAAAATGGCAATTTACTCTATTATATTTAAACTCGAATCTTTTATAAATAGATATAGAATATATATTTATTTCAAATATCAAATGACACGAATCCGCTTTATAAAAATAAATATAGTTTTTATATTTATTTCAAATATAGCACAACATGAATTCGTTTTACCAAAATAAATATAGTTTATATATTTATTTCAAATATCATACAACACGAATTCTTTTATAAAAATAAATATAGTTATATATTTATTTTTAAACACAATAACTCGACGATTCTTTTGTAAAATAAATATAACTTTTTATATTTATTTCAAACGCCGAAACGGCTTATTCATATACTTTGATAAATATCATACTAGACGTAATATATGGCGCGAGTTTGTTATATGATATTTTCATATAAATATTCTTTTTATACACGTATGACTACTCGAGACGGCTAACGCAATTATAACGATATATTTATATAAATATTTACTTATTTTTAAACCTCTCGAGAAGCTAAGTCTTTTCAAGACTTATTAACTATTACGACAATAAACGAAACTTAACGAGTATAACTTCCTCGTTTCCTTCAAGATAATAACTTACCGTCAAATCGTTCGATTAACGATTCGGTAGAGCTCGGTGACACGTAGTTTAGTTACCGCTTTTATTTAGAAACTTATAAGACATTCCGTGTTAGGAATATTGTAGAATGCACGCTAGCGAGTCTCATCTTGGAAACGGCATCACGATGTCGTATATAGCTAGCTTTGCACAGGAATATTCAGGTGAGTTCAAAACCCCATCTTTTTACGGTTTTACATTTTTATAAATGTTTTCGGGGTAGAAAGACATACACGTTTTGCAGAAAACACACAAAATTCTCGATGAACAAAGACTGCATATTTTTAGACAAATCACGTTGTGCAAGAACATACAAAGCTTATGAACGCACGAAAACTCATATTTCTAAATCATATTACGAATGGATTTCGAGGAACTCAAATGGTTTACGAATGGGTTATACTAAATATACTGGTTTTTACAAAACAAATGCGTATTATCGAAATGTGAATGATTTTCATGACTAGGGATGGATCGTCTGGTGATAATATAGAGAGACTGGGGAGTTGGCCTTAGAGGCTAGGGAGGTTCAGCCTTAGAGGCTGGGGAGGTTCAGCCGTAGAGGCTGGGGTAAAATACGTGTTACAAAGGGATTACTTACAATACTATTGGTATGATTAGCCTAGGAAAGAACCATAGATCATGTGATAGGGTAGGCGGATACTTGGGACCATTAATCCTCGTATCAGGACCGAGAGGCATGAGTGATAGATCTATTTGGGTGTAGCGAGCCCCATCCATGAGTCCGCAGAATGGGCCATGTGGTGACTATGTCTTCCAGCCGGAAGCCCGGTACAAAGTCTGCTAGGTTTGAGTCTTCCTACACCGTCACACATATCAGTGGCCTTGCAAACCATTGGTGATCTTTTCCTTGTTTGCAATCATACCGGGGTTTTACAAATTATATACCATGTTTTATACAAAATTCAAAGCATAGGATTATGCGGGCATGGAGTCAAAATCAGGGTGGGCATTGACGGTTATACGAACATTACAAATACGAGAGTTTATAAATACATGGTTTTACGAACATAATGCGTTACAAATACAAAGTTTCCATATAACTTGGCAAGAAAATGATTTCTAAATTCGTTTTCTCAATATTATTTCACAAACCGGTTATTCAAAAGATTTATTTCAAATCTTTTACAAACAAACTATGAACTCGCTCAACTTTATGTTGACTTTTTCGCATGTTTCTTTCTCAGGTTACCTTTCAGAAACCATGGCACGGTTGGAATAGGGGAAACCATGTGGAGTCGAGTACTTAGTGGGCGTTCAATTTTCTAGAAGTCTTAGCTTATTTGCTTCCGCTGTGCAATGAAGATACCAGTCCAGTCACGCCAGCTCTGATAATTTCGGGGTATGACAAGCGGTGAATATGATTATGGGTGTCCGGGTTACGAAGTTGGGTGTGATGCCTCGTACGAACAACAAAACTATGGCAACATCGTTTCGATAGCAAGACCTTATACGAACAACAAGACGTTGATGAGCAACCCGTTTACCCAGAAGTTTCGTACCAACATGATCAGGTATGAATGTCATATATTTTGTTAAAACTAGTTTTAGGACCCGAGTGTTGCGGCGGGACCATTAAACCAAACAAAAAACAAACGTAAAAACATTGAACCATGAATACGCATTGTGGCGTTAAACAGAACAAAAAAAAAAGCAAGAACGTTGAACCATGCATACGCGTTGCCACATGTCAACTCACCAAATTTAGACAGGAAGGTAAAACAGTATTGTAGAAAATGATAAATAACTTGAAACGACCTAAAACCCACATAAAAACGGAAATAAAAAAACTATAACAACTTTAATAACTTGATCGTTTAAGCTTAGATGATTTGTACATTATCACATACAACTCCGTCTTAAACGAAACTTATTTAAAATAAAACCAATCAAAAGCAACTATCATTCGAGTTTTTTTTTCAATTAATCTAACAATAACAATAATAGCAATAGTAATAATAATCGAAAAACCTCTCTTCACATAACCAATAACCAAATGAAGATGAATAGAGTATCTGATGTCCTTATCAGATGTGGAAAGAAAGAAAATAATACACATTGACCAAACAAAGCTATGCAGCTATGCATTGAAGGTGAGTACAAAGAGCATAGAAAATAATACACATTGACCAAACAAAGCTATGCAGTCATACAAAGTTGAATAGTAAAACTAAGACACATGAGTATCTTGCTAATTAATATAAGGGATATGTATTATAAATAATATATATTTTCTTAAAATATTATTGTAAATGTTATACGAGGCTTGCCGCGACAGCCGGTGATGCTGATGACAAGGATGACGATCACGACGAGCCAACGGTCACTTAGCTTAACCGAGAGCTCACACCATCGCCACCACATCTGCAATCGCAGGGGGTGCCTCAATACCCCCAGCACGTCCTGTATAATCAGATTCCACTGGCTGTCGCGCTTGCGTTAGAACAAATGGAGGGGCGGCTTCAGGGCGCTATCCAGGCATCTCTCGATCAGGGCTCGACGCCCGTACGGTTGCCGTCGATGTCGCCATACCCTGGACAGGATCTGCAATTGTCTGGCACCACCCATCCTGATACGGGGCCATCAGGCACCACTCGGGATCCGGATCAGGTGGTTTAGTATAGTTTGTTATCCTTTTTTTGTATTTTTACCTTTTTTATGTATTGTGGATTATGTCATGTATAAACAAACTTACTATATAGTTAAATATGCTGTCACACCCCCAGAATCCACATGCGGAGTATCACCGCTGAAGGCGTGACATGACCAGGATCAAGCCACCAATCATATTGAATAACGTAATTAAGTAAATAAAACCCACCACAATATAATTGATGTTCAAAAGAAAATAACCAACTTTAAGTTAACAGCGAAAGCATAAATTGTAAAACCCAAACATAAGTAATAAGTTCATAAAGTTTAACAGTTTGACATGGGACTCAACAGTCCATGTCCCACAACGACCACTCCTCCCTGTGCAAGCTCCATGAGCACCTAACGACCTGCAAGGCATGTAACAACGAGTCAACAACGAAGTTGAGCAAGTTCACAGTTGGTTGTTTAGTTTTACAAGTTTGTTTTGAAAACCATAAGTTGTTTCGTAAACCACGAGTTAACCAGTATCCTTGTTTTCCCCAAACCATATCCATAATCAGTGGGGGCTTCCCCATGTGAACCACTAGACCGTTACCATATCGACTACTGACGAAAGTAAGTTGTGCCCTAAGTCAATGTCTATCATCATTGACTGTTTGCCATGATCCATTAGTACACGCCCGTCCTACCGGCACGGTGTGAGGTTTGTCAAACCTAATAGCGCTATTAACTAATGACCCGCTCGCCATCGGCCTCGGCGATTAAGTCGATATAAAATGAGGGACTTAATGATAGAGTTTTGTTTAGTAAGTTTTAAGGTTGTTGTCCTACCCAAGGAGGACGAACGTACGTATTCTACCAAAGGAGAATACGCAGGATTAATATTGGCATCCTACCCATGGAGGATGGCGGTACATATCCTACCCAAGGAGGATATGCAGGTTCCGTTTTAGTTCTTTAACCCATTCCCAACCACCGGGAATCCCATGCCTTAGAAAGAGTGTGAACTCACATTGGGTTGCTCGGTTGAATTCTTTAAAAATAGCTAACGGTCGAGGTTGGTCAATCACGTCCTAATATGATTACCATTTATTTTGTTAATAGTTTTAAATAAAACACAAAGTTCCTACACGCATCTATCATATAGCACGCACTCACGTTAACATTTCAAGCCCATATAAACATCCCATCTATACCCATTAAAAAGCAAACATACGATATTGCACATAACACTTTCATTGACATATAACACGTTAGATCATTCTCAGATAACCTACCCGACATTTAGACACGCAAATTACTACTTATGTCGTTTCAGCTTTAACATTCAAAACTGGGCTGTTTTCGGGAATTTTAATAAAATAGTTAACTTACTCCAAAAATTCCCAAATTTTTACAGAATGTTTAAAAAGATTCAAGTATTATTGTGTAAAAATATCGGGATCCAATTCGTTACCAATATTTTATAAAAAATCATTTACCGGACTGCAATCAGATTCGTCACTTTCTGACTGCAGTCCACAGAATAATTCACTTAAAATTCATCGTAGGTCCGATTGATGAAATTCCAGTTGGAGCATTACAAAGACAGCAGTGGTCATCTATAGTACAAATTTCATGAGCTAATTCTACACAGATTTCAAGTTATGACAAAAAACATAACACAAATTTTCTGCAGTAAAAACACAGCTTTTGCTGCTGTATAAAACGGACCTTTAAAAATAGTAAACGGCCTCGAAAAAATATGATTCCAGTGCCATTTGATTCGTTTTTCGAAAACACATAATTTAGACTTCAGGAAATCAATTTTTCGATTTATAACGGTCCGTTTACAGCCAACTGAAGTTGGCTGTAAATGTTACTCAGCATGCTGTTAATCGCTTAAACGTTACTAAAACACGCACATATGATCACAACACCTTCTAACAAGTTCCATATGATGATCAACATCATATTATCAAGAAATCAACAATCAAGTGCCATGCATGTATTTAACAACATCATTTAACAAGATTTCATCATATATCATCTTTATGTTTCAAGATTTAAGTGAAAGTCTTTTAGTGTTCTTGTGATTGATAACAATATATATCTTTTTAACAAGCAAAATAAGAAGTACAATTTAGTAGCAAGAGGCTTACAACTAGCTCAAAGGCTAGGGAAGATCACTAGAAAAAGATGATGAAAGATGGTGAATGAATGCAAGTAAGAGGGCTCCTTGATGATCCACAAGCTTCAAGCTCTAAGAATCACCTTCTAACACTTGAATTAAGCTTGGAAATGGGTTGTATGGTGGTGACAAGGTGGTGGCGGCACAAGGGAGGGCCGAGAGGGAGAGAGAGGTGTTGAGGGAGTGGAGTGATCTTGAGTGAAGATATGAATGAAGTGATGTTGTGATCTCTAGAACCATACTTATAATCATTTCACAATATCTAGTTTACCAAATCAAGCAAGATATCAAATAAAATAAGGAATTAGATCTTGAAGTATGGTGGTGATTTGGTGGGTCCCTTGGACCGTAAATGGGCATGGGGGGGGGGGGGGTTAAGTGAAACTTTTGATGGTAAGTAGGTAAATAATAGTTCAATTCTAAGTATAAGGTTACATGTTTTAGTTAGTAGATATCTTGTGGGTGTTATGGTGTTCGGGGACCATAACTAGTCAAGAAATAATCAAACAATGTTTCTAGCAATATTTTGGTGTTCCGGGTAATGCCCGGTTGTTTGGTTAGATACCGTTCCGTTAAAGTGCTAAGTTATTCCGTATAGTGTCTTTTATGTAACTATTTGTAACACTATTAATTCCCAACACTTAGGAAAACATTTAGGACTATTTAGTCAAATTTCTGCACAATCATTAAGCACAATTTAATATTAATTAATCGTACGGATACATGTAATTACGAGGGTTGTCACATATGCAGTTTCAGTTTATGTATATCTGTGATTTTTATTTACAATGTTTAGATTAGTTGGTTGGTTACTATATTGTATAATATGATATGACATGTCACGATACGGTACGATACATCATGATACAATACGATACGACACGATACGGTATGAAACATCACGATACGATACGACACGTCAACATAAGATATAATACAAAATACAAAAGACATAATACAAAATACAAATACGATACGATATGAATACGATACAATACGTCACGTTAAAAATGTAATACAAAATACAAAACACATAAAAACAAAAATAACAAACAATAAATATCAACAACAACACCCCAAAACACCAAACTTTATACTCAAAAAAATCATCTGGTCATTATACGACTCGTATAGCCCTATACGGGCAATATCGGGCCAGTCGTCAGACAAAGACAGACCCTGTCTAAAGTTAAATCATATACGGATCGTATAGGGCTATACGATCTGTATTAGGGGTGTTCATTGGTTCAGTTTATGGTTTATTTGGTTGATTCGGTTCGATTTATTCGGTTTTCAAAATTTTGTACCCTAAACCAAAAACCAAACCAAACCAAACCAGATTAGGAATATGCAAACCGAACCAAACCAAGCCAAGCCAAATTCAATTCGGTTTGATTTTGGTTAGAAACCAAATAAACCAAATTTAACCAAACTGTACCTACGTATTTTTTTCCTAATTTATATTTATGTTTGTGTTTTACCTTCCGAACAACAAATCAACAACTAATTTAAACCTAAAAATATATAAATAAAAGACATAGGAAAATAAAACAAACATATCCATAAATTAGTCGTGTACACACAACCAAAAAGTTAAAACTGCAAAACATAGATCATAGATAAATAGTCAACAAGTCTAATGACAAAATATTAATAATCTTCAAACATTAGTCTTTCTCCAACTCGAGTGAACCTGCATACATGAAATGAAGAAAATTTAATAAATAAACATGAATTTTGATCAACATTTGATGAAACCATGGGTATACATACAGGGGCGAAGGTTAGTTGGTGCCTGGGGGTGCACCCGCCCACCCCAATGTTTCGGTTAGAAGTGTATAGGTTCTTATTTTTCGTCTGGAAATTTTAAAAATTATATAGGTACGCCTCCCCCAAATTAAAGTAAAGTTTGTTACCACTTTGTATATCCTAAATATTTATACAATATATAAATTAAAGTAAAGTTTGTTACCACTTTGTATATAAGTGATGGGTGGTTTTGTAAATATATTTTAACTCTTATTTGTTTAACCCTAGATTACCCATCACACAATAAACTTAATCGCAAGTTTTTATGTGTAAGAACGGATCCTTTGAATGAATGATTTTTTTTAGTTTTATTTGGAACTATTATTATTTGACTTGGCTCGAATCAATAGCCGACCCGACCCGAAACATAACAATAGGAAAAAAAAATTTGGGTCTCATCACTTTACGCCCCCTCGAAACTTTTGGTCAAGCTCCGCCACTATATATATATACTTAGATATTAGATTTAGTATTTTGGGCTAATAAATTGTGTATGATTTATTAAACATTATTATTTTTATTTATTAATTAATTAAATTAATGGTGCCAAATAAACCAAATAAAAAAAACGTGGATCCAAAAACCATAATCACAATTCAGTTTCGGTTAGAAACCAAACCAAAAACCGAATTCTTTGTTTGGATCGGTTATTTGGTTACGGTTACGATTCGCTTTACGGTTTTTATTTGGTTACGATTTTTTTTGAACACCCTTAATCCGTATAGAAAAGATAAAGTGTGCAGATAGATTTCAGGACGTGTCAATAGACGGAGCCATTTACAAACTCCAAATCAAAACACATACCAAAACCCAAAACACTAAACATTAAACTTTTTTTTGAACGACCAACGAATCTTCCAAATGAGTTACTGATGAAATTCACTACATCGGGATACATTCGCATCCGAACCTGAGAAAACCCTCACCTAGTGCCGAAGCCCGTGAACACTCGCCCGAAGGCACGAGAATGCAGTGAGGTAAAACCTGCCCAGCTCAAGGATCGAACTAGTGATCTCCACATATTCGCCTAATCTCTCATCATTACCAGATGCCACATAAAATAATGGGAATGACAAGAATCAAACTTGTGTCTCTTGGAACACCAAAACTCTCCCTTACCCCTCTACCACCAACTTTTGGCTAAACATTAAACTTTATAAAAGCAATTTGAAACGTCTCTTTTGGTGCCTTGGTGAAAAAGAAAAAGAAAAAGAAAAACAGGTGTCTTGAAGAAAAAGCTAAAGAAAAACATTGCACCGGATATGAATATGATATCCATATAAAACTGCAGATCTTGAATCGAAGATCATTCATTCCTGACGAATCAACAATGGTGCTATGGGAAATTACATTAGCAACAGCCTATTTCATAGGGTTGAAGAGGACGTACAGGCATGCTCTTCGTATTCAGCGTCGTCTTCTTACCCCTAACTATCCCAGAGCCCGTCAATTTCTTCACAGGTACTACTTCAATTTCTTCCATTATCTGCTCTAGATTTGGATCAAATTTCAACAATTCTCCACTCTTGTTGAACATAAACTATGATTACGTACTATCTGTAGATTTCGATCCGGTTTTACAAATTCACCACTACTTGTAACAATAACTATTAAACTATCAGTATCTTCTGTAGATTTGGATCATATTTCATAAATTTTCCACTGATTTTGACAATTTTGAATGTAAAGTATGATTATCTTCGGTAGATTTGGATCAAGTTTCATAAATTCGTCACTGATTTTGACAATTTTGAGTGTAAAACTATGATTATCTTCTGTAGACGTGGATAAATTTTACAAGATCGCCACTGATTTTGACAGTTTTGAATGTAAACTATAATTATCTTCTGTGGATTTGGATCGAGTTTCACAAATTCGATACTGATTTTGACTGTATAACTATGATTATCTTCTATAGATCTGGATCGAATTTCACAAGTTCGCCACTGATTTTTACAATTTTAGAACATAACTATGATTATCTTCTGTAGATTTAAATTACACTTCACAATTTCGCTACTGTTTTTGACGAATTTTAGCTTAAACTATGCTTAGATTTGACTGATTTTGAAGATAAACTATGATCATCTTCTGTAGATTTGACTGATTTTAACAATTTTGAATATAAACTGTGATTATCTTCCGTAGATAGTTTCTGTAAACTTACTCTAGTTTTTGCATTTTGCGAGAACAAATTCACTCTATATTTGTTTTGTTTTTGACTGATTGATTGTTTGTATAACAGCAAAACACGAACCGTATTTGATGTAACACTGAAAGTTCACCGCGAGGTTCAAAAGAGAGACATTGAAGTTGGCCGGAATTTGGGAAACTGGATTCTCCAGTGGCTTGACAGGATGAAACCAGCGGCTCAAATTCAAGCAGGCGGTCCGATCCAATACACCAGTAATACAATGAGAATACCAAGCAAGCGGTTGAGTGATTATCGACGCCGGATAACTGCACCAGCAGGGGTTTGGTATCAGGAATCTAGAAAGCGTTTGGCTACCTCGTCGAGGAACCTTTTGCTTACGGCCTACCCGACTGTGTCAAGACTTTTGAGGCGTCAAATGCCTGTTACGAGTAATATGCAGTATCGACAGTTGGTGTCCAGTGGTAATGGTTTTGCGAAGGGAGTGATTCGCGATGATATAATGCAGTGGTTGAGTCGTGGGTAACTTTTGTTCAGCCCCAAATGTTTGAGTAGTTGATACGGTTTGTTTTTTGGGGTTTGAAATAACGCTATGGTTGCTTTGTAAATGAATCACTTTTAGCGTTTGAACGGTATTTTAGTAGAGAACGCGGTTAGGGAAATAGTCTTCCTGTAAAAGTATTACACACATAACTGATATTTTATGGGTTTGTGTTACCTTAATTAGGACTTTACAATGATCTATGTGTGGAAGTTCCATTGAGACATAACACTCCCATTCTGTTTTGAGCAAGCAGGTCTACCCATACCGAACTGGGTACAAGTTGAAACTGGTCGGAGACCGACCACCATATAAACACAGCACCGAAGAGCACGGTCTAGGTATCTATCGGTTAATTTCGGTCTTTGGTGATTCGGGTAGAACATAAGACCGAGACCGATTATTCAGTTAAACCGACTCCTCCAACATTGCTGCGACAATCCAATAGTCTAATTACTTCTTCCACTTCTCCAAGTGAAAGGATAATATAAATGTTTCAACTTTCTTCACACTATGGGGCTTAATTAAATAAATTCAACATTTCTACATTGTGTTTAATATATGCATACCACCTGCTTGATGGAATGCCTAATCAAGTGTGATTTTGCATTTTCAATAGTTAGCATGAACTTCTAGGCCAGTTAAAGTAATATTCTATCTCACATTTATGATTTTATCATAGGTTAATGACTCAAGTTCATTGTGCTTAATTTTTGTTACTTCTTACATTGTTGGCAGCAGGTGCCATTAAGAAGTAAATCCCTAAAATTATTATGATGTTTGCTTTCTTGATCGAAATACTTGATCGGTTTTTGATCAGATGACACCCAACCGAACTACCTCGGTTTTTTTTTTCGGTCTCAGTTATCATGTTTTATCGGCTTTACCTGAAATCCTTGATCACTAGTTGCAGTTCCACTAGGATGACTCTCGTTACCATTGATTCCGATCTGATTTCTACTTTTTAACTGTTGTATCTGTCTTATATTATATTATAACTAGGTTATAACCTCGTGTATTACACGGGTCGAATAAATGAATTTTTTTATATACTAAATAAAAAAAATATATCTTTAAAAACCTCCTTTATTGCACGGGTTGAATAAATATAATTTTATATGTTAAATAATAAAAAGTTATATCCATAAGAACAATATTGTACGGGTTGAATAAATATAATTTTATATACTAAATAAAAAAGTTATATCTTTAAAACCATGTGTATTACACGTGTTGAATAAATGTAATATTGTTTACCAAATAATAAAATAATACATCTTTAAAAAATCTTATTCATTACACGGGTTGAATAAATTTAATTTTATATACAAATAATAAAAAAGTTACATCTTTAAAAATATGTGTATTACACGGATTGAATAAATGTAATTTTCTATACTAAATAATAAAAAATATATATCGTTGAAAAACCCCGTGTATTGTATTAATTGAAGAAATCTAATTTTATTTATCAAATAATAAAAAAGTTATATCTTAAAAAACCTCATGTATTACACGGGTCGAATAAATGTAATTTTGTATAGTAAATAATAAAAAAAGTATATCTTTAAAAAACTACGTGTATTACACGGGTTTAATAAATCTAATTTTATATACCAATAATAAAAAAAGTCATGTCTTTCAATATACTAATGGATAATACTCGATACGCGATGGATATGGTGATTATGAAGATGGTTCTTGAAAAGAAGATATGTTATTCAAGAAGCAAATCAGCATCTATTTCAGTGATAAAATGTTGGTACCAATTCCGACAAATTGATTTATAAATTATGTAATAAAATTGATATACTAATTTTTTTAGTAATGAAAATAAAAATATTTCATATATTAATACAAAGTTTGGTTTTCGTGATAAATAATTTGTTTTATTTAAAATATCTTAAATTAACAATTTAAATTTTAGAATAATATTTTATTAGAAAAAAATAGAAGAATAGTATTCAAAATTTAAAATAGGATGGAATTTAATATTAGTTCATTATTCATTTGTTTATTTAATTAATATAAGATAAGTTTGGAAGTGAACCGAGAAAATCATAAAATAAATGCATACAATGAATGATAGGTGTCACACGTTAATGTTTTATTATATAGTATAGTATAGATATATATTTAGATTATTACATTGTAGTAAAATTTGTTAACGAAGTCTCAATAAATTTAACCCTTTATTTAAAACTTGTGAATGTAACGAAGTCTCAATAAATTTAACCATTTATTTAAAACTTGTAAATGTAGAAATGACAAATAATATTAGTTAATTTTATTTTAAGTTTCGTAATATCTATTTGATACCAAACTAAACTAAACGAAACGTTCAAATATATAGTTAATATCAAGAGTAAATTACGATTTTGGCCTCTGTGGTTATATCACTTTTACCCTTTTAGTCAAAAAATGAATCTTTTTAACATCTGAGTCTCCAACGTCTTTTTTTCTAATCATTTTAGCCCCAAACACTAACCCCATCCATTTACTTTTAGGGGCCAAAAGGGTTAGAAATAATGACGTTGGGGTCTAAAAGGGTTAGAAAAAAAGACGTTGAGGGCTCAGATGTTAAAAAAATCTTTTTTGAGTTAAAATGGTAAAAATGATATAACCACATGGGCCAAAATCGTAATTTACTCTAATATCAAATTAGATAACCAAGTTTGAATTTAAAGTAAATAGATAAATATAAAAGTAATAATTAAACTAAATAATATTTAGTAGGAGGATTATCTATAATTAATTAGAAAAGATTAAACTAAAATAATAATTATCCGTAAGACATGACCTAATATGATGACAAGTGTTCCAAAAATGTTTTCTTTTATTATATAGTATAGATTTGTTATTTTAACGGTCAAAAACAAAAGTATAGTTTTTTTCTACAACAAATCCAGCTGACATAATGAAGCTTCGCCACATATGTCAGATTAACACATTTGGAGTCATCAACTCCATAAGCCCTAGACCTGGCAAACGGGTCGGGTCGGGTCATGGGCCAAAACGGGTTCGGGTCAAAACGGGTCAATTATAAAAAAAGGGTTGTTTTGGTTCGGGTCGAAACGGGTCCGGGTCAGAACGGGTCCAGGTCGGAACGGGTCTGGGTCAGAACGGGTTTCGGGTCGGGTCAGGTCAGGTTTTACTTTACTTTACTTTAAAGTTATCCAACAAGTTACGAGTCAATAGTCAAACTTTTATGGTTATTTGCACATTTCAGCTTGAGAAGCTAAGTACTCGACTCCAACAACATCACTAATCAAGGGCCGAAAATTTGCTTCATCCGGAAGACACATTGCAGTTATTGCAACCATATGGTGCACTGTACGCATCGAAAATCGACCAGGCAGTAGAGGGCCTGCATAAATTTAAGGATGTTATTGAAAGGAGTGACAATTTGAGAAAAAAATGTACTAGTACAAGGGACATTTTTGACCCATTTTCTTGTAAGTGGGTCGTCTTTGATCATAACCGATCAAACATCACCAATTCGAAGTCTAGTTTTAGTGCATACAACTTCCTACACCATTTTATTAAAAAAATTGATATTTATGACCCCATTCAAGCTGTAGATTGAACCATTGTTAACCCACCCATCTAATCACAATTCAGATATCTTATGCATGAATGTACTGTACTGGTAAGCACAAATGCATTCATTAAGATACATGTGAATGGGCTGATTGCCACACCTAATAAGAGAATAAGCATTTTAAAGTAAAAAAGTCAACTCACCCTTCTTGAAAACTTAACAGAAGCATAAAACTAAAGTTGCAGCTGTTGGTTCGGGTCGAAACGGTTCGGTTCGAAACGGTACTGGTCGAAACGGTACGGGTTGAAACGGTTCGCGTCGAAACGGTTCGATTCGAAACGGTACGGGTCGAAACGGTACTGGTCGAAACGGTACGGGTCGAAACGGTACGGGTCGAAACGGTACGGGTCGAAACGGTTCGGGTCGAAACGGTACGGGTCGAAACGGTTCGGGTCGAAACGGTACGGGTCGAAACGGTACGGGTCGAAACGGAACGCGTCGAAACGGTTCGCGTCGAAACGATTCGATTCGAAACGGTTCGATTCGAAACGGTACGGGTCGAAACGGTTCGGGTCGAAACGGTTCGGTTCGAAACGGTACTGGTCGAAACGGTACGGGTCGAAACGGTTCGCGTCGAAACAGTTCGATTCGAAACGCTACAGGTAGAAACGGTACGAAACCCTTCCCGACCCTAAACCCGTTTCGTGCAGATACTTGTGCCGACTCGAAACCCATTCCGATCCGAAACATGCCTCGTTTCTTTAAGAAACTAACCCACATCGACCCATTTCTTTAATGTTGTCGACGGACCCGCTTTGACCCGAAAATAACAAGATGGAATTTCAAGTGGCTCATTGTGACCCATTTAGTTAAAATGTCTTACCCAAAACAACCTATCTAATTTTAAAAGCAACCCAAACTGACCCACTTGGAAAGTTTTGGGTCAAGATTGCCCCCTAACGTCCACTGAAGCGCTAAACCCTAAACCAATAAACCATGTATATACACTATCGATCAAACACCTCTTCAGTTTAGAAAGTTTCCTTCTACTATATCAACGGTCACAAAGAATAGTAAATACTAAATGCAACAATTACATTAGGAAATAATCTAAAAGCTAAATAAGCCCTAGAATACCAAACTCAACGTAACCATTTTGGTATATATATAAACGCAAAGATGACAAACACAACAAATCAACGACCTGGCAAGTTGTCATTGATGACTAAAAGTATCTCTACCATCTTATACAAGAACAAATGAATTTTGGAATAGAGAAAAAGAGATGCATAGACTTGGAATAGCCTCGAAACCCCTCTGTATTTCCATGAACCTCTTGAGAAACCGATGCTTCTCCTGAGAACAAAGAATGATATAGTCATTTGGCATTTTATGTACCCCATGAACATATGAAAGTCATTTTCAGTACAGAAGTGTGAGAAGTAGAACTGTATCATTTTGCATTAAATGAACTGCATACATACAATTGTTTATCTAGTTTCATGGTTCTCTACTTAAAACTAGTTGTGTATTAAATGCGAGTGAGTGCATTTATATGAGTATAATTCTTAGTTATATGATTACCTTCTGAAAGTGGCCTAATACTCCTCCTTGGTTGTGTTGTGTTATCCATCATCTCCAGTTCTTTTTCATATTTAGTCTGAAGGTTAATCTTGAATAATTAGTAAAGTTGAGGGTTTATTTAATATGTTTTAATAAAGTTTGGTTTATTTTAGGTAAGTCTTGGAGAGAAAGTTTAGTAATTGGTTTAGGAAAGGTTTAATACCTTGGAGAGCAAGTTTAGTTTAACTATAAATAGGGGTCTAGGTTAATGTTTTTATTTGTTCCTTTTCCTTGTAAGTTCGTATGTTCGTTTGATTGAATAGAAAGAGTCGTGGGTTTGTCCCCCAAATATCTCGTGTTCTTGTTTGTTGATACGATTGTTTGAACCGTCTGGGCCAACAATTGGTATCAGAGCTTAGGCTCGTTGAACACGCGGTTCATTGCAAGAAAAGGACTAGAAGAGTTTCGGTTATCTTGTTCGAAGATTGAAGTCGGTTACGATTTGGGTTTGTCGGCGGTTATTGTCGACTAGAATCCGGAAAATTCTTTGACGCCGTGATCTGTATTCCAAGTAGGAGTCACCGTCTCCGTGCCGTTTCAGAATTCCAAGAAAAGAAAAAAAAAGGAATCTATTTTGTTTCTTTTGGTTTGTAATTACGTCGGAAGCATATATCAAGGCAAAGTTGATTTATTTTTTATCTAGGAAATCTTGTGCTCCAATCGTGAACAAGAGTTGAAAAAAAATTGGTATACTTGACCCAAAACTTGTTCATCTAAGGTAAAGGGAATGTAACTGTGGTAAGTAAGAATGGCGAAAAGAAAACGTTTTGTGATGTTTTCTACATGCCTAAGTTAAAAACCAATCTTCTTAGTTTGGGACAATTGGATGAAGAAGGTTGCAAGATTGAAATAGCCAATGGGATGTTAAGCTACATGATCAGAAAGGAAGACTGTTGATGAAGGTTCAGAGAAATATGAATAGAATGTACAACATCAAGCTTCAAGTATGTTGTAATCCTAACAACTTTGAAGATGAAAAGAAAGAAAGTCTTGATGTGAAACCGATTATGAAAGTGAGGGAAATTCGGTTTGGAACGATTCCAAAGGATTTGTTTGGAGTTCGTTTAAGTATTGGTCAAGAACGAGTTGAAGAGAAGAAGCAAGTCAAGAAAGAAAGTACTGAAGGAATGAATGCAAAGTTTGAAGAATCAGTGAAGCAAGTATGCTATAGACAATTGAAAAGGAGGAACAAAGACAAGAAGAAAAACAATTCAAGATTAAGGGGGTGAATGAAGGTTAATCTTGAATAATTAGTAAAGTTGAGGGTTTATTTAATATGTTTTATTAAAGTTTGGTTTATTTTATGTAAGTCTTGGAGAGAAAGTTTAGTAATTGGTTTAGGAAAGGTTTAATACCTTGGAGAGCAAGTTTAGTTTAACTATAAATAGGGGTCTAGGTTAATGTTTTTATTTGTTCCTTTTCCTTGTAAGTTGGTATGTTCGTTTGATTGAATAGAAAGAGTCGTGGGTTTGTCCCCCAAATATCTCGTGTTCTTGTTTGTTGATACGATTGTTTGAACCGTCTGGGCCAACATAGTCACCTACATTAAACTTTTCTATATCAAGTGACTAGTATACTTTAAAAGGTATATAATATATAAGAAAAGAAAAGAAACTAACAAGCACTCAATCATATTAAGTAATAAACTTCATGTTTATAGTACCGGGAAATTAGTGAAAGTAGACGTTCTCTAATACTTGATTGCAGCTAAATCATATGCTCTTGCATCAAATGCTTCTTCATCATATACCCTAATTGCAAATCCGATACTGGTGTTGCTTTAGTTATTTTCCAAAGACGATTATGATATATATATATATAGTAAACTAAAATATTGTTTAGATAAGTAGATTTGTATCTTACCAAGATAACTGCTTCATCCAATAGTTGCATCCGACGCGAGATAAATCAAGTTTGCAAGATCAAATAAATTGTTGCTAAAACAAGTGGCGGCCCAAACTAAGTTTTATATCCCATGAGATTTGAATGTCCTATTTATCAAATTGAATGTCTCGGAGGGGACATCCTTGTGGTTAAGTTGTGTACTATACAACTAAAAAGTTTGAGAGTTCAAATCTTGTAGGTACATGTTATGCTTATTTATCCTAGAAAATCTTAGAGGAGTTGTTAAAAAAATTGAGAAACTCCAAATTTCTTTGAAAACAGAACATGCATGAGCACTAGCAAGTAAAAATATGTTGAAAACTAATCGTTCAACCCATCATGCTCTTTGAAGATGGTCTGCAAACATAATGATTTATGTTTTAGTTTAATATGGGTCAAGACTTATTATTATTAACTGTAACTGACATGGCCCTAATCTGTTAAGCCCATGCATATTGATGTATTATGGGTCATAGGTTAAGTAAATGTTGTCTCAATTATGAAGCGGTCGGAACTACCAAAGACACTGTTTTGTATTCATATATATATATATATATATATATATATATATATATATATATATATATATATATATATATATATATGTATTATGTATCCTGTTTTGATTGAAAACAGTTACGTCGATCAGATTGTTTCTTTGAATCTTGTTTGTTAAATTCATCATTAAACTTCCGGTTTATTTCATTTCGACTGTTTGTGTTTGTCACACCCCAACCGATGTCGGAAACATCGAGGCGTGGTACTGAGCGAAACAGATTGTCCAGAAGTTTCCATAACAACTATATTTACCAAATATTTAAAGCAACACGTCCCATACGATGTCATAAATGATAATACAATTATTACAGAAAAGATCTAGTCAAATTGTTCTGTTCCGACAACTCAGATTTTTATTACAGACAATTGTCTTTTTTGTTGACCTAGGTCTTTCCTAGCCTCGATTTCACAGCAAAGTAAGCAAATAAGAATCCTAAGCACCTGTCACATACGTTAAAGTAAAATTCAATACACATAGTGTAAAGGTGAGCATACAAGTTTGATAATAGCATATAGAGTTCGAAAGCGTTACGCATAACCAGCACGTACATAGTGTAAAATGAGGCATGTTAGTTATCGACATGAACCTATCGATACCAATGACTGCGGGTTGACTGCCCAAGGCAGTTGTTAGGATCGGAGGCTCTCATGATTGTGCTTGTTTGTGTAAATTGAATAATTAATGAATGTGAAAACATGTTAAGTGCAGCGGAAATGAACAACAAACTTTGTAAAACACAATCAAAGAGGAAAATAGTTTGATAAACACATGATTTGCATTAATCGAAAGATTACAAAGTCAGTCAAAAGATTACAAAGCATGCTTACAAGCTAAGCTCCCCCTCAGCCTGATACTTCAGAGGTTGGTTGCACACAAGATGAAAGGATTGGACTAGAGGAGAAGAACTCGCTCAGTCAATCGAATGTAACAGTACAGAGTACTGCTCCATTTATAGGCAAACCAAACCGCTGAGGCATCTCAGCTGACGTCACCATGAAAGCGACGTCTAACAGCCTAACAACCTGTATCTACTGTTCTTATACAAACACTGCTAAGCCTAACAACAGACAATACATAAGACAGATGATATACTGAACTACTGCTCTCTCTATTCATCAGTGCTTTCCTCAAGGTTGATCAGTCCTTGACTGGGCAGTGCTTTGTCATCAGACGTTTGTACCAGCAGTGCTTAGTTTCCAGCAGTCTTTGAGGCTTCATCAGTAGTTATGCAGAGCAGCAGTTGTATCAGGGCAGTAGATATAAGACCATCAGCTGTTGTAATCACTTTCAAGGGAGAAGACTTAGTGTAAACAGCTGCTTATTGTGAATCCACTGTTGTGACCTGGTTTTGGCTTTACATTATCTATTCCTCTGGTAGGGTTCAATCCCAACAATCTCCCCCTGGAACAGATAATGCCAAAACCTGTCATTATTCTGGATCTTTATTCCTCATCAGAAGTTCCCTTGCTTGTGTTTTAAATTCTTCTTCAAAATCTTTGGAACTTGTGTCATCTTCATCCCTGCACAGTGAAAGTTCAAGGAGATCCTGTAAATCTTCAACACTAAGGCCTAGTGCTTCTTTCCTTGATATGTACTTCACTTCGCCATTGGATCTGACCAGGGTCAATACGTGGGTCTTTTGATCAGACATCCACTTTAGTACTTTCGAACCCAATGGGTTTCTTGGGAGAGATTTATTTGCTGATGAGCTTTGGGATATTGGCCTTGAGAAGAAATGTAAAGCAGTATCCTGAACTTCAGACATTCTTTTGAAAGCTTCTTCTATGACTTCATTTGCTGCAGCTATATCTTCTGCAACTTCTTTGTCAATCAGCTCTTGTCTTTGTTGTTGATCAAGCTCACTGTCTGGGATATCTGCTGAAATGTGTGGTGATGCAGGCTTTGTTAATACCTTCTTAAAAAGGTTTTGAAGTTTTTCTGAGCTATCTTCTTTTAGACCCATTTTCATGATGGATTCTGTGAAGTACTCAACTTCCTTTTCTTTTACCTCTTCACTAGTCAGCTGTTCTTCTTCTTCTTGGTTTGACACAAGAGTAGGATTTCTTGTTGACCTGAACAGTGTTTTGAGGTTTTCAATCTGCTGTTCAAGCTTCATCATTTGTTCATGCTTCTTTGAAGTGTCTGAAACAGTTATCTTCCTTTTCTTCAGCCTTTCATAGGCTTCATCAGTTTGCTGCTTTGACCATTTTGATATGACATTGGCAGTGTCCACTTTTGCATCTATCAGTTCCTGCTTCTTCTTTTTGTATTCAGAAGTAAGATCAGCAATAAGCTTTTTGTACTTATTCCAATTAGGAGCTGTCTTCTTCTTACTTGGATCATTCTTAACCCTTTCAATCCTGTTAGCTTCATGCTTTAAAGCGATTATTGGCCATTCTTCAAACTGCTTTTCATCAGCTGAATAGAATTTTTCTTTCATTATATAGGCAAGGTACTCTTCTCTTATTGCTTTTCGTTGATCTGCCTTTTCTTTGCTCAGTTCTTGTGCAAATTCTTCCATAAGCTTGACTTTTGTGAGCAGGAGTACTATTCTTTCTGCAATGGCTTCATCACCTTCATCTTTGCATTCAAGTTTAGCTCTGATTTTTGCTTGCCTTGTTTTCATCTCAAGATATTCATCCATGTCTTCCGGGACTACGAAGCCAATGAGTGAGGGAAATCTTCTTTTTGAAGGATCTTCTTCGGTGTAAAATTGTCTCATCTCATTTTTCACAGCATCTAGTTCCAGTGGATATTTTGCAGCAACAGGATCATACTTTTCATCAGTGGCTTGGGTTGTTTCCCTTTTTCTTTTATAAAGCTTTACAGATGAAGAGGGTTTTGATTGTGATGTAGGAATGATGAGAGCAGTGGTGGATGGTTGACTAACAGCTGTTGAAACAACTGGTGTTTCAACTGCTGTTGTCATTACAACTACTGATGCGTCAGTGGATGTCTTCTGCTTTTGAGCAGGGGATGAAAGTGGTGAGATAGTTTTTGATGGTAGTGATGAATCATCAGATGTGAAAATCCATCTCCTTTTTAATGTAGGAGAGGCTGATGATGTTTTAGGTGGATCAGTGGTTTGAGATGATATGACAGTGGTTTGTGTTTGTGATTGACTACCAGTTGTTGAAACAACTGGTGCTTCAACCACTGTTGTCATTACAACAGATGTTGTAACATCTGTTGTCTTCTGTTTTATGACAGGAGGTAATGATGATGATGATAGAGCAGTGGTTTTGGTGGTGTGTGGTAGAGTTGTGTGTGTTGATGAGATGACAGCTGTTTGGCTACTGACAGTAGTTTTTGTAAATACTGCTGTATCAGCTGTTTGAATGGAAGTGTGAGATTTTGACCCTGTTGAGGATTTAGATGGCTGTTTTCCTTGTTCTGTTTCAACATACAGACCATCTTCAATTCCCTTTTTCTTCAACTTTTTGACATTCTCCCCCTTTTTGGCATTATCTGCAAGGGGGTTATCCATAAAAAGGATAGTAGAGGGAACTTTTCCAGGAGTGTTTTGGAGATGAGCCTTGATAGCTTTGATGTCTGCTTGGGTGTCTTTAAATCTCGATTCCACCATGTTGGTCAGCATTTTCACATGTATTTCATGCTGCTGATCAGCCATCTGTTTTTGTTTTTCAAGTAGGGGCTGGAAAATATTCCAGAGCTCATTTTCAGCAAATGCTTGTGGTGGAGCAGGTGCTTGAGGTGGAACAGGTGTTTGTGGAGGAGCAGCAGTGGATTGTGCTTTTTGAGCTTTTAAAATCTCTTGCACCATCTCTTTTATTTCAGCAACTGAGGTTTCCAATTTTTCAACTCTGCCCGTCAATTCCTGATATTTTGAATCATCACCCATTTTAATGGGATCATCTGAATCCCCACCAGCAGTGGTTATATCAATGTGTGACTTAGGAACTGAGTCCAAAAAATCACCCATTGATGCCCCTTGTTCTTGGTACTGGGGACTTCTTTCTTCAGCACTTGATAACCTTGTTATTTTACCAGTGGTCAAAACTAAACCACTAGTGGTTGCCAGGGGTGCTATGGAAGAAATTGCCTTCAAGGGAGTCTGATTAATGAAACAACTGGCCAACTGGAGACCTGTTGATCCACCAGTTGTAGTTGCTGCTCCACTTGAACTACCACCGAGAGTTACTTGTAACTCAGGGGGTGTAACCTCCTCAGTTGTTACTGGGATAGCAGAGGTAGTAGCATCAGACCCAGTCACTTGTGGGAGTATACTCTCAGTGACAGGTGATAGAGAGGAACTGGTTTGTGTCTGAGCTATATCAACTGCATGCAACAAAGGTAGCATGGATTGTGGTAATATGATTGGTGAGGGTATGGGAGTTGAAAGAGACATGTCCTTGGGATCAGGACTGAGGAAGATGGATCCAATTGAATCCAGAGCTTCATATTGTGGGGTCCCTGTGCTTACAACCTGATCCTTTTGTGAGGATGCAGGAAGAGTTTTAGGCAATGGTTGAGATCTTTCTACCAACTGCTGTGAGGAAGTAGCAGCAGTGGTTTGTGGTGACATTTGTTTTGTCACTGGCAGTTGCTCTGGGATCTCATCTTCCAGAGTTGCCTTTGTTTTGGGTTTGGTGGGTTTTCTGGATGTTTTTCTTTTGGTCTTTTTGGTAATGTCAGGTGTGGGTTTCAAGGCAGTGGTAGTGCTGCCATGATCACCTGGAGCAGTGGGCTCAGCAGCAGATGTCTGAGGAGCAGTTGTAACTGCTAAATTCTGCTCAGACACCTTTGCTTTTGTTTTTATTGGTGCCAACATTCTAGTGAATGTTTCAGGTGTTAGGCCTTTTATTTGGAAATAAACACCTTGTTTTAGCAGATTTTCATGTTCTTTTTCAAATTTTTGTATAAAATAGTAGCTTAAAAATCTTGGAAACAGTAAAAATGCTTTACTTTCAACATTTTTCACCATGTCATTGAATATCTCCTGGGAGTAGTTGTAGTCTTTATTATTCAAAATAGACAACATTCTAGTGAATGTTTCAGGTGTTAGGCCTTTTATTTGGAAATAAACACCTTGTTTTAGCAGATTTTCATGTTCTTTTTCAAATTTTTGTATAAAATAGTAGCTTAAAAATCTTGGAAACAGTAAAAATGCTTTACTTTCAACATTTTTCACCATGTCATTGAAGATCTCCTGGGAGTAGTTGTAGTCTTTATTATTCAAAATAGCGTAACCCAGGCATTGAATCTTCAATGGTATTTCGTTGAATGCTGTTGTTTTATTAGAAACACAACTCAAAAGTGTGTGAAATAAAAATCTGGGTGCAGATGGGAAATAACCTTTTTGTAAGGTATCTACCTTTGATTGTTCTGCATAACCCCTTTTCAGAAAATCATCTTTTAACTCGTTTTTGTCAAAGGAAGTTTTACCTTTCTGATCATCGAGTTTGAAGACTTCTGAAATTGATTGCGGTGTGATTTTAATCGCTTTACCCTGTATCGAGGAATTAATGGCTACTGCCATGTCATCTTGTTTTTCAAGCACTGCATTTTTCCAGAACTCTCTCTGGGTTTGCAAATATATGGGAGCGTCTACTATCAACAAAGTTTTGTACTTTGATGTAGATATGGTGTTGAGGATGGAATCGAAAGTGTGGTTGTTTGTGGGTTTTGTGAGGAGACCCAAGTAGTTGTGCGGTGATTTGTATGGGATTTCGATGGATTCTTCGGCCGTTTGTGCGACCTCTTTTGAAGGTGATGGTGATTTTGGTTTTGATTTCGATTTCGATTTTGATTTTGACTTCGTCATTTTTGATGAAGAAGGATCGGAGAGTGATTTGGGAAGAAAGGTTAGAAACTGCTTTGAGAAGAGAACTTTGGAATTCAATTCGACAGTGTAAAACCCTGTTTGGGGGGTTTAGGGCAGGGTTTTATTTAGGGAAAAAGTGATCGCTGATGTGGCAACGGTTATTAAGATCTGAAGGCTAAAAACTGACCACGTGTCAACCTCTGATGATATGGATGTAGAATGGAGGACAGTTGTTTTGAGAGCCACTGATGTACCAAGCATCAGTGGTTACAATGGTAATAAAGTGAAAACAGTGGAAGATTTTTACTATCAATGGATAGTATATCAGTGGATAAGACACTGATTTTGAGCATCAGTGCTTGTCTAGCAAAATGAAGAATCAGTGGTTGACTTTCAGCAGTGGATAGTAATTAGGAAACAGATGTTTGAACAAAACAGTGGTTAAGGGTAATGTAATGGTAATGATTTGAAAGACCAGTATATCAGCAACAGTTTTGAAATTTTCATTCAGGGTTTTGCCACATGTCAATTACACATTTTGTCAGTGGTTTAGTACCTCAGATAATGTGGACTTTTTACCAAAGCAACTCATCTTTGTTATAATTTTTGAATTAAAACATGAGTGCCCAGGTATTTTAAGATCTGTTGACAATCAATCCTTTTCATAACTTAAGAACAAACTTGAGCTTGATATGACCTTGACAAATATACCATTTCCTTTTGATTTGCTTGAGGATAAGTTAACCAACAAAAATAAAGGTTATCTATCCTGACAGGGGATTGAAACTTATACTATCAAAAACCAGTAGAAGTTCAAAATATATTAAAAATAATATATCCTGCTTTATTCGAGAAAATCCTTTTTAGAAAAAGAATTAAAAGATTTTCTAAAAACATCTACAAGAGGATCTGGTATTAATTTTCCATTGAGACTCTTAATCATATCAATTCCAAGCTTATGAAAATGGTCAGTGGTTTTGACATCAGTGGTATGAAATTTTAAATGCATTTTGACCACTATTCGATACCATTCTCTTGTTGAAAGATTGACAACAGAAATGAGGACACATGTTCACAGGAGCTTTGAAAACTCAGTTATAGACTTTGTTACCCTGTGAAGATCCTGAAAATTTGTCTAGTCCTCTTTTTTTTTTTTTTTTTTTTTTTTTTTTAAGTACATTTACTGGGAATACCATTGTTCCCTGAATTTTCTTAAACCAATGACTGCACATAGTTGCTAAATGACCACAAATACCCCAACCCTTGACTCTAAAGTGTTTTAAGTTTATACTCTTTTCTTTTGACTTCAAAAGTTTTGAGATAAACACACTTCTGAGTTTTTATGAATTTTCTTCTTCCCTTTTTACCTTTCCCATTCTTAAGTAAAGAATTACTTACTGGGAGGTCTTTGTAGAGAGAAACCTTAATCCAATATCACTTTGCAGTAATGTTTTGAGAGAATTGGTCATGTTTGCACAGGTTCTTCAACCAATCTCACATTACATATGATTCGGACTATGTTAACCCCTGATTTTCTTAATGTCTTTTTAACAAAGTTGATTTGTTCCTTTTGAGGATCTCAACCTATTTTTCAACACATAAGATCGAATGACTAAAGTTTTAATTTCCCTCTTTTTATGATAGCAAAACACCGATGTTTTTATGAACATAGGTTTTGTTAATCTGAGGTTCATACTTTAGCATCTATTATAAAGAAAACATCACAAATTTCATAACAATAGTTGAAATCAATTTTGAAAATAAGAAATAATCTCATAGTTTAACAGATATGTTTTCAGATCTAGAAACCATGAGTGTCTTGTGCATGAAATCTCTTGTTGTGTGAAATTTGTGTGTCATATGACATCTTAGTTGATTTACAGAGTTTTTGACTAACCACTTTGAACATGATTTACTCGATACTCTGTTTTTCAACTGAATACAACCAACCTTAGTATCAATGAATTTTGAGCCGAACTGTTACGTCAAATTGATTGTTAGATCGAATTTTGACTGTCCAGGCTCTGATACCAATTGTTAGGATCGGAGGCTCTCATGATTGTGCTTGTTTGTGTAAATTGAATAATTAATGAATGTGAAAACATGTTAAGTGCAGCGGAATGAACAACAAACTTTGTAAAACACAATCAAAGAGGAAAATAGTTTAATAAACACATGATTTGCATTAATCGAAAGATTACAAAGTCAGTCAAAAGATTACAAAGCATGCTTACAAGCTAAGCTCCCCCTCAGCCTGATACTTCAGAGGTTGGTTGCACACAAGATGAAAGGATTGGACTAGAGGAGAAGAACTCGCTCAGTCAATCGAATGTAACAGTACAGAGTACTGCTCCATTTATAGGCAAACCAAACCGCTGAGGCATCTCAGCTGATGTCACCATGAAAGCGACGTCTAACAGCCTAACAACCTGTATCTACTATTCTTATACAAACACTGCTAAGCCTAACAACAGACAATACATAAGACAGATGATATACTGAACTACTGCTCTCTCTATTCATCAGTGCTTTCCTCAAGGTTGATCAGTCCTTGACTGGGCAGTGCTTTGTCATCAGTCATTTGTACCAGCAGTGCTTAGTTTCCAGCAGTCTTTGAGGATTCATCAGTAGTTATGCAGAGCAGCAGTTGTATCAGGGCAGTAGATATAAGACCATCAGCTGTTGTAATCACTTTCAAGGGAGAAGACTTAGTGTAAATAGCTGCTTATTGTGAATCCACTGTTGTGACCTGGTTTTGGCTTTACATTATCTGTTCCTCTGGTAGGGTTTAATCCCAACAGCAGTTCGCGATACACACTCACCACTGTGAGCCATGTAAGTAATTGTCCTTAACAACCCCTGAGTGAACAGGTGCTGAGTCCAAACTAATAGTACTATCGTTGCTAAGGCTGGTAGACAGCATTCCATGTGTAAACATAACAAACAAGCATTCATTAAGTCACGTATACATGCGATAACAGTTAGCATTTAAAGTATTGCGTAGTTTGTTCGATGTGATTTTGTATAAGTAACGTATGTAACACCCAAAAGTGCGTAAAGCAAAAAGGGATCGAGTATACTCACAGCGATTGGTGGATTGAAGGAAGCGCTAGAGAGTAGGGTTAGCCTGAACAGATTGATAGTATAGCGATAAGTGATGCGTAAAACGATACAGAGTGCAAGTGGGTAGGACAGCAGTTCGATCGGATGGTAGTCCGATCGGACAGCTGGTCGTTCGAGTGACAGTCCGTTCGGACGGTCGTCCAGTCGGATGACCGTCCGAGTGGATTGTTATTTCCTTTGGGAAGGATGTGTTTGTGTATGTTGGCTTGACTTTTGAAGTTTTCGTTGTAGCATTCTAAAAACATTGAAGTATCTTTACCTTTCAGGTCGATCGATTGAATGACCGTTCGATCAGGCGACAGTCCGATAGGTTGGGCACTTCAGCGAGAATAAGTTCTCAGCAGGTTGTCACTCGATCGGACGGCAGTTCAATCGGGTGGCATCCCTTGTGCAAAAGAACATGTTGAAAATTGTTTAAGTGTTGAAGTCAAAACATTACATGGTCGAGTGGTAATTCGATCGAATGGTAACCCGATCAGTCAGCCCTTCGTTCAATGTTCATCCTTCAAGGTTTTGAAAACAAAATTTAAGTGTGGGACCGAGGTGTAAATCGAACGGGTGACAACTCGTTCGGACGACACTCCGATCGGACGGTAGTCCGGTCGGACGGCATTCCGTCCTAGTCGTTCCGTTTATCTTACACTTGGTTGTTTTGATAGTTTGTCATTTTATCGAGATGATTTGATAACGCATTAGACAACAGAAAACTCGTCACGCTTAGTAACCTGATCGGACAGGAATCACCCAAATCCGGTCGGTTAACTGTTCGAGACGGTGTTCCATGCTTAACCCGAAATCGGTAATCTCGTGGATAGAATACAGATCTTGAACCAACACAACCACAAGAATGAGTAATAAGCTGACACAAGCTCTGATTCTATCGGTTTTGAATGCATTGAGTGTAAAAGAGTTGAAAGAAAGTTGGGAAACCATCTTTCAATCCTTTTCATCGTGATTATGTTTAGATCTATGGAAGATCTTTGTTTATTTATGTGGAAATCGGTTAGATCTAAGTTGTTCTTGGTGGATTGAGGCCAAAACATGAAGTTCTCAAGAACACATGATGACGTCATCCTAGAACACCTTGAATCTTGATGATTTCACGGTTAAAAGTTAAGATTCAAAAGATAGAAAGGTGTAGAATCATGTGTAGATCAAAGATGTACGAGATTTAGGTTGAGATCTTACCAGAATTGCGAGAAATCAGAGAAAAAGCAAGGTTAGAGCGCTGGTCGGACGTCAGAGAGGAAAAGTGGAAAGTTTGATGGTGACATGGGGTATTTATAGGGTTACCCAAATTGGAAAGGAGCTGGTCAATCGGTTGGCAGCCCGGTCGAACAGCTGGCCGATCGAGCGGCAACTCGATCGAACGGCTGGTCACCTGATCGATCGGTCGCTTGGTTCGAGTGTTCGGTGCGACGAGTTTTTCCGTTTCGATAGCGATTGCGAGCGTTTCGATGCGTTAGAGTTTCATAATCAAATTACTTTTAATCCCAACAACTATATCTACATACAAGCGTCCTAATTTCATATTCGTTTAGCGTTTATGATTCGATTGCGATTGAGTTTCGATTGCGTTTCGATTGATTACCACTCATAACATAAATAAACATGCACAAGTAACACATAAGGCACACACACACACGTATAGCTATAACCAAAATGCGTAATTCGAGTTGCGAGTGTGATTACGATAAAGCGATTAAACAAGCGATAAATAGCTATTACTATGCGATTATTAATAGATACTCCACATAATACAACTAAAGCGATAACAAGATAGACTATCTACAAGTCAAAGAAGTCAAAACAGGAATTGAGCAAGGAGAGACAGATCGCAATTAGCAATCTTTTCTGCCTTTGACTTCAATCTTGACTTTGACTTTCGAAACACTGGGTGTTACAGCCTCCCCTAGTTGAGGTAATTTCGTCCCGAAATTAGGCCGAAGCCGTAACAAACAACTGTGGGTACTTCGCCTTCATGTCGCTTTGAGTTCCCAAGTGAACTCTGCGCTTCGTTTGCCTTCCCATCGGACTTTCACAATAGGAATGTGCGAGCGTTTGAGCTGCTTGGTTTGGCGATCCATGATTTCAACAGGCTTCTCCACGAAGTGTAGTGTTTTGTTTACTTGGAGGTCATCGAGAGGTACAATTAAATCATGCTCAGCTAGGCACTTTCAAAGGTTTGACACATGGAAAGTCGGGTGGACATTACTAAGTTCCTCCGGTAGTTCGAGTCTGTAGGCGACTTTTCCGATCCTTTCCAGAATCTTAAAAGGTCCAACATATCGAGGCGCTAGTTTCCCTTTCTTTCCGAATCTGACCACACCCTTCCAAGGGGATACCTTTAGGAGTACGTAGTCGCCAACGTCAAATTCAAGGGGCTTGCGTCGTCTATCGGCATAACTTTTCTGTCGACTTCGAGCTTTCAACAAGTTGTCTCGAATTTGGAGGACTTTGTCAGTCATTTCTTGTAATAGCTCGGGACCGGTTAGTTGCGAGTGACCGATCTCGTGCCACACAATAGGCGATCGACATTTTCTTCCGTATAAAGCCTAGAATGGTGCCATCTGAATGCTGGAATGATAACTGTTGTTGTACGAGAATTCGACTAATGGCAGGTATGCATCCCAATTACCACCGAAATCTATGACACACGAACGGAGCATGTCTTCAAGTGTACGGATCGTTCTCTCAGTCTGACCATCGGTTTGAGGGTGGAATGCGGTACTTAGATTAAGCGTTGTACCGAGAGCAGCTTGAAACGTTTCCCACAGTCGCGAGGTAAACCGTGAATCACAGTCAGAGATGATGTCGCGAGGCTCCCATGTCGACAAATGATCTCATTGGTGTAGATTCGGGCTAATCGTTCTACCTTTTAGTCTTCCCGTATTGGCAAAAAGTGGGCTGATTTGGTCAAACGGTCAACAACAACCTAGATGCTGCCGTGACCTGATGGCGCGCACGGGAGCTTTGTTATGAAGTCCATAGCTATGCTCTCCCACTTCCAAATAGGGATCGGGGGTTGTTCGAGTAAGCCTGAGGGTCTTTGATGTTCAGCCTTAACCTTCGAGCAAGTCAGGCACTTTCCAACGTAGAGGGAGATATCACTTTTCATGCCCGGCCACCAGTACTTGTAGCGAAGGTCCTGGTACATTTTGTCGGCACCGGGATGAATAGAATACCGGGATTTGTGGGCTTCGTCCATCAATATCTGTCGCAGTTTGGTCTGTTTGGGGATCCAAATCCGGTCCAGATAATGGAATATCCTATTCGTCTTATTCACAAGATGGGCTCCATCGTGGTAGATTCTTTCCTTATCCAAAGTGCGCTCGTTAAAACAAGCATGCTGGGCTTCACGGATGAGGGTTTCGAGATCGTATTGGGCTTGGGTTTTACGAATGATGAGCAAGTAACTCCATCTGCTGAGGGCGTCGGCAACGACATTTGCTTTGCCCGGGTGATAACGAATCTCACAGTCACAATCGTTGAGAAGTTCTACCCATCGGCGTTGACGCATATTAAGTTCCTTCTGGTTAAAGATATGTTGTAGGCTCCTATGATCGGTGAAGATCGTACACTTTGTACCATACAGGTAGTGTCGCCAAATCTTTAACGCAAAAACAACTGTGCCTAGCTCGAGATCATGGGTTGTATAGTTCTTTTTGTGGATTTTGAGCTGACGAGATGTGTAGGCAATGACCTTGTCCCGTTGCATGAGAACGCAACCAAGACCAAGGTTCGAGGCATCACAATAGACAACAAAGTCGTCGTTTCCGTCGGGCAATGTGAGAACAGGAGCATTGCAAAGCATGCGCTTGAGGGTTTGGAAAACGGACTCTTGTTCAGTTTCCCAAACAAAAGGCTTGTCTTTATGCGTGAGAGCGGTAAGCGGCACAGCGATCTTTGAGAATCCTTCGATAAATCGTCGATAATAGCCCGCTAGTCCGAGAAAAGAACGGACTTCAGACGGGTTCTTAAGTGTAATCCAACTCTTAACGGCTTCAATCTTCGCGGGATCGACGTGAATACCTTAACTATTTACAATGTGACCGAGGAATTGAACCTCCTCCAGCCAGAATTCGCACTTGGAGAACTTGGCATAGAGTCGATTCCCTTGGAGTAGCTCGAGAACCAAACGTAGATGTTGCGCGTGTTCGGCTTTCGACTTGGAATAGATCAAGACATCGTCGATGAACATGATGACGAAACGGTCGAGATAAGGTTTACACACGCAATTCATCAGATCCATGAAAACCGTGGGTGCGTTGGTTAAACCTAAAGGCATAACAATGAACTCATTGTGGCCGTATCGAGTGTGAAAAACGGTTTTGGGTATATCTTCCTCCTGAATGCGTAGCTGGTGGTAGCCTGAACGTAGATCGATCTTCGAGAAACACGTAGCACCTTGTAGCTGATCAAACAAATCATCATTGTGAGGTAGGGGATAGCGGTTCTTGATAGTCAATTTATTCAGTTCCTGATAGTCGATGCACATCCGGAACGACCCATCCTTCTTTTTGACGAAAAGGACTGGCGCGCCCCAAGGAGAGGTGCTCGGGCGAATGAAGCTTTTCTCAAGTAATTCCTGAAGCTGACTCGAGAGTTCACGCATTTCGGACGGTGCGAGTCGGTAAGGAGCTTTGGCAACAGGGTTGGCTCCAGGAATGAGGTTGATACGAAAGTCGATATCACGGCTTGGCGGTAGTCCGGGAAGATCCTCAGGAAAAACGTTAGGAAATTCTCGAACCACTGGGACATCGTTTACACCGGGTCCTCCTTTCTTTTCCTTCTCCGCTACCACAATGTTGGCCAAGAAAGCTCTGTATTCCTTGCGGAGATACTTGCTAGCTTGGACACACGACATGAGCTTGAGACCTTTCGAAGCAGTTTCGCCATAAACACACAATAAATCACCATTCGCGAAGAAAGTCCATGCCTACTATGACGTCAAAACTTCCGAGTTGCATCGGATTAAGGTCGATTGGGAAAATGTGATTGTTGAGCTCAAGAGTACAATCACGAAGAACAAAATTGACGGCGACATTTCTTCCGGTGGCGACTTCAACATCGAACGTCGAGGGGAGATGGGAGCGCTTACGACTAAGAAGCTTCTCGATTTCAAACGAAACAAAGCAGTTATCGGCTCCAGTATCAAACAAACACGAAGCATAAATACCATTCACAAGGAACGTACCATTGACTACGTTGTTGTCAGTCTGGGCTTGGCGCACATTAATGTTGAAAGTTCTGGCGCGTGCGGCTTGCTGTTGCTGCTGAGGCTGTTGCTGCTGTTGAGGCTGCTGCTGCTGGGGCTCTTGTTTCACAACCCTGTTTGGGAACATGTTCGCAAAGTGGTTGGGATCACCACATGCGAAGCAGACTCGGGCGTTGACCGCGGGTGCCTGAGCCGCTTGTTGGCCTTGTGGGGCTGGGAGCAGAGCTTGATGAGCAGTGGCTGGAGCTTGTGCTTGACGAGGACCAGTACGACAGTTAGCAGTGAAGTGACCGTACATATTGCAGTGAGCGCAGAAACGGCAGGCGAGACCCACCGGGTGATGATAAGAACATATTGGGCAAGCCGGGTTGGGGCCTGTGTATGCACGTTTTGCAGGCGGTGCATAGGTAACTGGTGCTGGGCGGTGGTGAGATTGCTGCTGAGCCGGTACGACCTGAAGTGGAGCAGCAGTGGTAGTGACAGCACAGTTCTTGTTGCTGGAGCTGCTGTTGTTGTTCTTCTTCTTGCGGCGTGAGGACTTTGACGATTGAGCGGTGGCGGTTTCGGCAGTTGGTGCGGCGGTGACTTGGTGCAGGTTCTTTGAAGTCTTATCCAAAAAACCAGCTTTTACTCACTTGTCGTTGATTTCGGCGGCAAGCAAGTATGTTTCTTCGATTGTTGCTGGCTTTGCGGCATGCACAAAATCTGCAACACAGTCGGGTGAGCTCGAATATACTTCTTGATCGTCATGTCGAGCGTCTTCACTTGATCGGGACAGATGATGCTGAGCTGCTTAAAGCGGGCAGTCAGGGCAGCGTTGTCACATTCTTTCTGCTTAATGTGCCAGAATTCGTCCTCCAGCTTTTGGCGTTCATGGGGAGGGCAGAATTCATCCATCATAATGGCCTTCAACTCTTCCCACGTCAGCTCATAGGCTGCATCATTTCCGCGTTTGTTTTTCTCGGTCGTTCACCAGTCTAATGCGCGGGACTGGAAGACGCCAGTAGCATTTAGAGTGCGGAGATTTTCCGGACATCCACTCTGGCGCAGAGTGACTTCGACGGAATCGAACCATTGAAACATAGCCATTGGGCCATCTTCTCCAGTGAATTCCTTTGGACCACAAGCCTTGAACTGCTTGAAGCTGGAAGCAGTCTTGGTAGCAACTTTAGGAGCTTCAGTTCTGGACTCCTCAGATGATTTGCTAACATTCTCATAAATTTCACTCACGATCTGAGGCACAACCTTTGCCACTTGTTTAGCGAGGATGGCAGCAAGGCGTTTGTCTCTCTGTTCCTTGTGAGAAAGTCGTGGGTGACGGGGCCCGGATGATGGTCCAGTTGACATTGTCTGCAACAGACATCGTCATAGGTCTCAGACGCGTCATAATTGAATCTCACCTCACACGTCTAATACTACTAAAGCTCAGGAACATAGTCACGTAATCACAGATTCACATAATCACAGAAGCACTTAAGCACGTAAGACACAGAAACACATAAGCATATAAGCACGTAGGATACAAAACACAGAAGCATATAAGCATGTAATTTGTCTAGATGCACACAGAGGCTGCCAGAATACATAAACCTATCATTCAAAGTTCGTGATCATTCAAGAGAGCGTTCGCGAATAGTATATCGAGTAATATAGCATAATCAGTTAACTTAGCAAACATTAGGGCGTAAGGTCGTTCCTCATAGTAGTAGCAATTTGTCAGCGTTTTGAGGTAGATAAGCAATGCGGGTCGTGCGTATCGATCAAAGTGAAAGAGAAAATCGATTAAGTCTCCAAAATTTAAAACACATAAACAGGTAAATACACATACAAACACCTACAATCGACGAATTATCGGAGTTAGCAGTTGCGGGCTCAGAATCGAAACACACAAAAACTGAGAAGTAGATAGTCTGCGGCTATTAGACATTGACTAACCAAAGTGATTCGACTATTCTCAAGGACTTGTTGTACCAACTTTGACCTTCAGGACTGTGCTTTTGACTCGATTCTTAGGCGTTCGGCACGCATCCCTTTAGTCATACCGTGACTTCAAGTCGTTGGAGTCCGTCGAGACTTTGGTGAGAGTTTTGTAAAACCAAGTAAAGGTCGGAACAAGTCGTCAAGGTTAGGGTTTCACCCCTAGCTTAACAACTTCGTTCCTGTTTTGATAAAATAAAAGAGAACTATGCGTCAAAGTATGGATTTCACTCCTATTTCAATGCAATTTCTCGTGTTTATAAATAAAAATGTGAGTTGAACAAGCAGTTTAGTCGAGAGTTTGCGGTTTTCACACCTAATCTCGACTTAATCGCTCATTCATATTTGAAAATTCGAGTGCTGCGATAGTGTAGCGTAGACGAGAATAGCGAGAAATAGCAAGTACGCTCACACATAATCCCTACGGGACATGCACGAGTCGGTCTGTTGGTTCATGACTATAGACTAGGTCTCTAAGACATCGACCCGGACTAGGTCGAGTCTTTCCTAATTCCCTATAGTTATGGCTCTGATACCAATCTGTCACACCCCAACCGATGGTGGAAACATCGGGGCGTGGCACTGAGCGAAACAGATTGTCCAGAAGTTTCCATAACAACTACATTTACCAAATATTTAAAGCAATACGTCCCATACCATATCATAAATGATAATACAATTATTATAGAAAAGATCTAGTCAAATTGTTCTGTTCCGACAACTCAGATTTTTATTACAGACAATTGTTTATTGTTGACCTAGGTCTTTCCTAGCCTCGATTTCACTGCAAAGTAAGCAAATAAGCATCCTAAGCACCTGTCATATACGTTAAAGTAAAAGTCAATACACATAGTGTAAAGGTGAGCATACAAGTTTGATAATAGCATATAGAGTTCAAAAGCGTTATGCATAACCAGCACGTACACAGTGTAAAATGAGGCATGTTAGTTATCGACATGAACCTATCGATACCAATGATTGCGGGTTGACTGCCCAAGGCAGTTCGCGATACACACTCACCACTGTGAGCCATGTACGCAATTGTCCTTAACAACCCCTGAGTGAACATGTGCTGAGTCCAAACTAATAGTACTATCGTTGCTAAGGCAGGTAGACAGCATTCCATGTATAAACATAACAAACAAGCATTCATTAAGTCATGTATACATGCGATAACGGTTAGCGTTTAAAGTATTGCGTAGTGTTTTCGATGTGATTTTGTATAAGTAACGTATGTAACACCCAAAAGTGCGTAAAGCAAAAAAGGATCGAGTATACTCACAGCGATTGGTGGATTGAAAGGAGCGCTAGAGAGTAGGGTTAGCCTGAACAGATTGATAGTATAAAGATAAGTGATGCGTAAAACGATACATAGTGCAAGTGGGTAGGACAGCAGTTCGATCGGATGGTAGTCCGATCGGACAACCGGTCGTTTGAGTGACAGTCCGTTCGGACGGTCGTCTGGTTGGATGACCGTTCGAGTGGATTGTTACTTCCTTTGGGAAGGATGTGTTTGTGTATGTTGGCTTGACTTTTGAAGTTTTTGTTGTAGCATTCTAAAAACATTGAAGTATCTTTACCTTTCAGGTCGATCGATCGAACGACCGTTCGATCGGGCGACAGTTCGATAGGTTGGGCACTTCAGCGAGAACAAGTTCTCAGCAGGTTGTCACTCGATCGGACGGCAGTTCGAACGGGTGGCATCCCTTATGCAAAAGAACATGTTGAAAATTGTTTAAGTGTTGAAGTCAGAACATCACATGGTCGAGTGGTAGTCCGATCGAATGGTAACCCGATCGGTCAGCCCTTCGTTCAATGTTCATCCTTCAAGGTTTTGAAAACAAAAGTTAAGTGTGGGACCAAGGTGTAGATCAAACAGGTGACAACTCGTTCGAACGACAGTCCGATCAGACGGTAGTCTGATCGGATGGCATTCCGTCCTGGTTGTTCCGTTCGTCTTACACTTGGTTGTTTTGATAGCTTGTCGTTTTATCGAGATGATTACAGGAATCACCCAAATCCGGTCGGTTAACTGTTCGAGACAGTGTTCCATGCATAACCTGAAATCGGTAATCTCGTGGATAGAATCCAGATCTTGAACCAAGACAACCACAAGAATGAGTAGTAAGTCGGCACAAGCTCCGATTCTATCGGTTTTGAATGCATTGAGTGTAAAAGAGTTGAAAGAAAGTTGGGAAACCATCTTTCAATCATTTTCATCGTGATTATGTTTAGATCTATGGAAGATCTTTGTTTGTTTATGTGGAAATCGGTTAGATCTAAGTTGTTCTTGGTGGATTGAGGCCAAAACATGAAGTTCTCAAAAACACATGATGACGTCATCCTAGAACACCTTGAATCTTGATGATTTCATGGTTAAAAGTTAAGATTAAAAAGTAGAAAGGTGTAGAATCGTTTGTAGATCAAAGATATACGAGATTTAGGTTGAGATCTTACCAGAATTGCGAGAAATCAGAGAAAAAGCAAGGTCAGAGCACTGGTCGGACGTCAGAGAGCAAAAGTGGAAAGTTTGATGGTGACATGGGGTATTTATAGGGTTACCCAAAGTGGAAAGGAGCTGGTCGATCGGTTGGCAGCCCGGTCGAACAGCTGGCCGATCGAGCGGCAGCTCGATCGAACGGCTGGTCGATCGGCTGGTCACCTGATCGATCGGTCGCTTGGTTCGAGTGTTCGGTGCGATGAGTTTTTCCGTTTCGATAGCGATTACGAGCATTTCGATGCGTTAGAGTTTCCTAATCAAATTACTTTTAATCCCAACTACTATATCTACATACAAGCGTCCTTATTTCATATTCGTTTAGCGTTTGTGATTCGATTGCGATTGAGTTTCGATTGCGTTTCGATTGATTACCACTCATAACATAAATAAACATGCACAAGTAACACATAAGGCACACACACTCGTATAACTATAACCAAAATGCGTAACTCGAGTTGCGAGTACGATTGGGATAAAGCGATTAAACAAGCGATAAATAGCGATTACTATGTGATTATTAATAGATACTCCACATAATACAACTAAAGCGATAACAAGATAGACTATCTACCAGTCAAAGAAGTCAAAACAGGAATTGAGCAAGGAGAGACATATCGCAATTAGCAATCTTTTCTGCCTTTGACTTCAATATTGACTTTGAATTTGACTTTGACTTTCGAAACACGGGGTGTTACAGTGTTGTTTTTTGCTTCAATATGAAACCATTGCAGCAATGCAAAAAAAGTTATTCTTTTCTTCCCTTAATTTTTTTCAGTTGTTTCTGTTAAAATAATATAGATTTTGTCCGTTTTATTCAGTTTAATAGAAGTTTAAACATGTTATAATATTTGTTTGCTGTTCTTATGAGGTTGAATCAGACTGGATTTGGACCTGCTGGACTATGACTGGGCTTGGACCTTCTGATGCGCACTATGACTGGGCTTGGACCTGCTGATGGGCTTAGAGAATGTGCTGGGCTACTGTCCGTTGCTGTGAGAAGGCTGGTATAACAACTTAAAGTTGTTATAACAGTATACTGTTATAACAATAGTCAGGTTCTCTTATCCGGATTATCCGTTTGACAAAAGTGGGTATTGGGTCAGTATAAAAAGAGTCCTGTTGCATTATTGGAGGAAGCTCAAGATATTTTTTCATCAGTGTTCTCTCGTTTCTCTCTCTAGAAAGCGCTTAGGGTTTCTTGTTGGTTATCACTGAATCGTCTTGGTTTAGTGATTTGTGTGTGAGATCTGGATAAGTGTCTGATGATTATCGTGTTGATAATCATCCGTAGTTGAGATTTGAGAGTGTTTGATTCTTGTATCAGTTGAGTCGATTCTCAGTTGTAATCATCAGTTCGTTTGAATAAATACTATTTGGTGTTTGATTTGTCAATCATCATCTTGATATCATTGTGTAATTGACAGTTTCTCCACAAGGTGGTCCATATGGATGTTGGCGCACATTTTCTTTTAACATAAGTGTCATATTATTTGTTTTCTTAAGTTCTTTGAAGACAAAGCTAATAAATATTTTTTCTCATGAAAAGTATCCGGGAATAATTTTTTTTAGCTTTGATATAAGTTAAGTCTCCCCACATACAAAAATAGTGACCAGTATTGATATTAGCTGAAGCTTTTTTTCTTTCTAACCCTGCGTTCCCTTCTTTTTGTGTGTCGCTATTGACAATGCCAGTATTGATATACTTGACTTGAGCATTGACATGCTAGAAACATCGCAATTGAACCTCGTTATGGGAGTTGGAACACAAATACAGAAACTACTGGATTATTGCAACACTCCTGTGCAGGTTACTCCTGGCATAACCTACGGATCTGAATAACAAACACAGTTAGGTGAAGCTTTGAACATCAATAAAGAGGTTTGACACACCTATACTGTTTTAATGTATATTAAACAAAAACAGTGTTTATCATATTAACGTCATACTATTTGTACAAAAAATTGCAGAATTTGTTGAAAAGAATGACCAGCAATATGAAGAAATACAAAACCATAGTGCAAGAAATGATGGAATTGGTTTTGGATGCAAAAACAGAGTGTTTATTGGATCCAGAAATCATGCACATGTGTAGGCTGTGGGATGAGACACTTAGAAAAAGTGTCCCTGATGTTGAAGAAGATAATATAGAACATGAGAAGAGTGTGGGAAATAAGGATAAAAATGAGAAGATTGCAGACCCAGAAGGTATTTACCACTAACATGCGATTGATATGTTCTAACATGCGAAAATGTGGTTTTCTGAAATAACATAACAAACATTTTATAACTTGCGAATTTTATCCTTGTTTCACATGCGATTATGTTGATTTTTCAAATAACATGCAATTTTGTGCAGGCCCAGAAGGTATTCGCCACTAACATGCGATTTATATGTTCTAACATGCGATTTATATGTTCTAACATGCGATTTATATGCTCTAATATACGAGACTGTGGTTTTTTGAGATAACATAACAACATTTTATAGCATGCGAATTTATCCTTGTTTCATATGCGATTATGTTGATTTATCAAATAACATGCAATTTTGTGCAGAAGTTGTACCAGACGGTGATGGGGGATAACCGACACTTGTATTGCGAATATGCAAACTGTTGAACCGGGATAATATGTAATGCCCTGCTCTTTCGTACTTTCCATTAATAGCAAGTCTTGTTCGTATTTCTAATTTTGGAAGCCTTGTGTTCTTGTAATCGTTCTTTCTTTGTAACTGTTGTAAAATCCGAGACTTGGATCATAAATAAACCTCGTATTTTGTTAAATTCATGTTGTACATACTTTATACATGCTCATACATTCAATTTTGTGAAACAATTGATACTTATTCGAAATTCTTGGAAACTATGTGCTAAACCTGCAAATACGTGAAACTTATGCATAAAACGTGTTTTGATTGTATACAATACTTAAACATGACATTCATACACTTAATTTTACTTGATTTATGATCTCCATACTTTATTTATCCTTAAACTTTGCTTAAATGTCGAAAACAACCCCTAAATGAACTAAAAACCCTAATTTATAAACTATAGGGGCCAAATTGTAATTTAATGAAACTTGAGCCCTCACCCTTGTTTCCAGCCGCGAAGACCATCACCAAAACCTTTGCTGGCCGCGAGGGTAGCCCCAGATCAGTTCCCTCATTTCAGCTCACGAATTTGAGCGGGATTTCGGCTTAACTTGAGTTTAAACGAGTTTTGGACATTAAATACTCAACTAACACAACCCTAATCCCTTCCCTATATAAAGCCAAGCTTCCCCAAGCCATTTTCACTTTACAAACTCCCTCACAACCCTCTCTAATCAGTCCTAAAGCTGCTGCAAACACAAGTTCAGACAGAAGCATCCTACTTCATAAAAGTGAGCATAACTCACTCGTTTCTCATCCGTTTTACCTCATTCTTTTTCCTATGTGCTTTGATTGACCTTAGCTTCGATTCCCTGGGTTTTTCACAGTAAAACAGTCCCTGGAACATTACCAAAAAGCCTCTAAAGTTCACTATTTGTTTCTATTTTGATTAAACCTTTAGTAAACTTGTTCAAACTTGAGTCTAACTCATCTCAAACCTATGTCCTTATGCTTATAACCACTTCTATGGTTAGTTAGGCTTAAAAACAAGGTTGAGACATTCAAAATCAGAGGTTAAACCTCACATACATTCTGTTTTGTACAGGGTTTTTAAACCCACAAGTGATGTTCGAGTTCAAAGCTTGATGAATGTGAGATTAAGGATTAACTTGGGTTGTCCTACATAAAATCCACACATTGCTTGATGATTTCTTATATATTAGTGTTTAATATTCGTGTATTACTTGTAGTTCATGACCCTCCTTGAATGTTTCTTCATCAAGTGTAGTGGTGAACTCTTAGAGGTGCCAAAATGGAAGACTTCTCTTCTTACCTCCTACATGATTTCCATGAAACTTAGAGGTACCTAAATGAAGAGTTAATCTTCTACCTCATGCTTGACCATTGGACATACTAATATATAATCTAAATAATACTTATATATACTATTCAATACTCAAACCTTTGATGATGAACTTGTGTTCATTCGTCAAAGTAATAGACTAATATCATCTAAGACCTAAACCTTGTTATGATTCTAATGGGTGACCTACTCATGAAAACATTATACCCTTTGAGGTTTCATAGTGTCAAACAAGTGTTATGAGTTAAAAGATGGTTACTTTCATATGTCATATTTTCTTGTGTTTTAAAACTCCGAATCTTCATTCCACCATATTATTCCCAATACTCATACACTTTGCTTCTTCGTGTAGAAGGACTTGGTGTTCCAACCTCCTAATCAACAAGCAACTCACTCGCGGATTCTCAAGTTCAAGACTTGCAAAACCGTGAGTACACTTAACCCATTTACTTTTAAAGACACTTTGGGTTGTAACATGTTAATATACAAAATACACACTCACACACTTAACCATTCTTTATACTCTCAATCCGTTATACATGCTACTTGTTTACTTAGGTTCATGGTAGATTATACATGCTATATGTCATTAACTTTGCTAAGCCCTCAACTTAATATATATAGCGCTATAGGAGTAGCACACCACCCGTCAGGGTCTTGTTAAGTCTTTATTCTAAACGGTCTTGTCACTTTTGTGGCAAGGGATGCTAAATACTAGTGGACACTTGGGTTTGATGTATTGCTATGCATGCTAGTTACCTTGTTTACAAATTTCCATGTGGATTCGAGATAATGCTTTTATACTTATGCCATACTTATTCAAACCTTGTGTACTCACCTTTGCTTTTGCATTGAAATTATTTTAAACATGTTACAGGTTGATGATGATGATGCTATGAAACGAAGTAGCGATGATGCCTAGATACCCATTTAGACGTCTTAGGTTTAAATTGTTGTATCAATTTTGTTATGTTTATGTTATGAACAATGTTGTTATTTGAATTTCTTGTAATGTATTGACAATTTTATTATGAAATGAAAATGGTTGGTTTAAATATTGTCAAAAATAGTGTTATGAAGTCTCTTGCAATCTATTTCGTCTCATCCTGATGATTCCGCCATTGGTTGGGGTGTGACAGATTGGTATCAGAGCCATAACTATAGGGAATTAGGTAGAATTGCCATGTTCGACCTAGTCTATAGTAGGTACCTTATTTTTGACCATTCGTGATTCATGCTTAAAATGTTTATTCTTCCTACTTTGCTTCTTTCTCTTCTTTTTGGTCTTAATGCTTACATAATGTCTTTCCTAAGACATTTTACACAATACACTTGAAGACTTGAAGACACTCTTTATACAAAAGCGACGAGTTTACCAAAATAGGTGTGAAACCCACAATCTGGTGAACGAATCTCATTCCGCTTATTCTTTATTTTTCACGAAAAAGTTAGGAGTGAAATCCACATCGTAATGGTAAATTTCCAATTCAAACTCTAGTGGACCCTCGTCAAAGTGTCGAAATTAAATTTTGACCCGACGAGTACCAACCACATTAGGGTACGAAATCGTCAAGTTAGGGGTGAAACCCGCATCTTGTCGATTAAGTCCCATTCCTCGATTTTCAATCTCGCCAAAGTTTTGATTGTTTCAATCGATTAGAGACGTGTAGTAACTGGAAGGGTAAGATACCGTTAATTGCTTCTCGACGAGAGTATCTTACGTATAGGCCAAAGCACGTTTCTCTAATTTGAAATGACTTTCGATTCACTTTGGAATAGTCGAAGTTTCTCTACCTAAAACAACCCTATGTTTTATGAGCCTCTCTTTTTTGTGATTCAATTTATATGAGATTTTATACTTGTTATCTCGTTCATTTCAAAACCATTACACTATTCGCACGTCTCGCGCAATAAAAAACAATAATAATTCTCGTGAAAAAATTAAATTTATACTCTTTTACGCATTCATACGTGGTTATGTTTTGTAAATGCTTGTTGAATTCATGCTAATTATGTGAACCATAAATGATACACCATGTTTACATGCTTATACATGCAAAACTCATTTTTTAATTTATGATCAGGTCTCATCCTTTTCCTTTCTCTTTCGATTCGTAGATGTGGTCCAACACCGCGCCAAAGAAGACTAAGTCAAAGAAGGGTTCTAGCTCCAAAACAATGTCGAAAAAGGATTGTATGAAGTTTATGGCTGCGCAAATGGCTAAGGTCATCCCTGATATCGTTAGCAAAATCAATCCTGACTCACTGCATGGCTCTGTCGATTCATAGGCAGAAAAACCCAAGTCGACTTTCCAATTCAAGCAATTTATGGCTTGTAAACCCTTAGAGTTTACTGGCAAGGATGGCGTTACCGCCATGATGAATTGGTTTGATGCGATTTGTAGGATCATTTGCACGACCAAAATGAGTCGTTCAGAAGAGTTCTAACCAATACGAAAGGCGGAAACAAACGTATCGGAGTTATTTCAGCTGAATTTGCACGTAGAATCACTTTAAACTGTCTCTGTATTGATATCAGATCGTTTTCCAATGCTGGAGACACTTCGGCAGAGCTTCGCTACCGGAATCGAAAACATTACAAATGATTTGAACAAGGCACTATTTATAGGCAAGCCATTCCGCATGAAACAGTTCCCACAAAATGGTATTTCGTGCGAAATGGCAATCACCATTTCGTGCGAAATGGCCAAGTTTCATTTCGTACGAAATGGACAAGATCCATTTCATGCGAAATGGCCACATCTCACACTTTTCTCATTTTTCTCGTACAACGTGCCCTGATCAATCTAATCTAATACAAGACTCGATACAAGAGGAAGTCGACAGGCATATGCACCAACAGACTCCCCCTTGGATGTTGACAAAGTCTTCAGTGTCGAGTCTTCGGTATGTCACATCTTCAGTCTTTATCAGTCTTCTCGCTCTTTCCAAAATATTCTCCATTGTAAGCAACCTCAATCAATCTCTATCTTCTCTATCTTTCTAAATCTCAATCTGTCTTTATCTTCTCTTGATCAGATCTCTTGATTCCTTAAGTTCTTCAGCATCAGCAGCTTGTGTGTACACAGTTCCAGGATCAGGAACTGGCTTTTTACATCTTCAGACTCCCTCTTGATGTCTTCAGACTCACCCTTTCGCTAAGCTGGGATCACAATCTGGAATAGCTTTTGCTCCAAGATCGTGACCTGGCTCAAATTCTGCAACTTTCACAGGTTCAGGACCGTTGCCTGATTCTCCATAATCACAGAATCTGGAATCTGGCTTTATCATATCTTTCAGGAGTCGAAACTTTACTGCTACTACTTGCACAATCTCTACCTAAAACATAAGTTTCACAGATTTTAAATTTTAACAATTTTAAACTCTGCTTACCACTTTCAAACTCAAACAATCTCATGTAAAAATCATTCAACAATGATTTAACATTTATAATCTCAGATGACCACTTGTTAACATATCTTTTTCTTAAACACACTCTCTCAAACCTGTTTTTCATCATGTTTAGCACTCGGAATTTTGAAAATCAGCTTTCCAACATCAGTTGTCGAAAATCTTTTTGTATTTTTTCAAAAATTTATGCTAAAACACACTTAAACTCTTTTTGGATTTTTGTTTTTAAAGTAAAAGCATTAAAAAAATATATACATACAATATTTTTGTGAGTTTGTGTAAGAGGATCATATCAGTTTTTGAGAAAAATCACTAACACCGTTAAGGTCATTTTAAGTTCTAAACGATTCACTTAGATTGTCAGTACATTGATCCGCTTAAATTTTCACACAAAGTTCAACTATTTCGAGATACGAGATTAATGTTTTAGAAACTTAAACTTATTTGCGTGTCCCACCTCAGAATATACTCCCGTATCCAGACTCCTATATTCATTCTTACAGATGAATGTACACTAGTGATATCTGTAAAGGGGTTAAATGCGAGACCATGAGAGCTCAGGCTATTGCTTCTGCAAAATCAGAGAGATGATGGTTCGATTTTCGGTGGGTTCCCTTTAGAGAATCTTTTCTTCAACAGCACATGATTAGCATTTTTCAATGTTTCATCATTTTTTATGCTGAGGGTGGGCTTTATGATTAAAGCAATGCAAAGTATTATACGAGGACTAGGCTATTGCTCCCGCAAAATCAGAAGTACAGGTATAATACCCCAGATATCACCACACACAAAGACCTAGTATGTCAGAAATAGAAAGCCCTTCAAACAAGATTTCGTGGGTTACCCATATATCCGAGAGATGTTCCCCACGAACTAAGCAAGTTTGATATTTAGGTTTATATCTCGAACACAATCTACTAAGCCTGTAAAAACCTACTGGCATATCATCAGTGAGACCGTTTATCACATTTGAATTTCCAATTCTTTAGCATGCTGTGATTGTCCACTGATGTACTATCATTTCCTCTTTTTCACAACAAAAATTCATTTTCATTTTTCTCATGTTTTTGGCTTTTTAGATTTTATCATGTTTTTGGCATTTTCAAATTTTTGAAATTTCTAAAATTTTTTTTACTCCCCCTAAAATCAAAAATATGTTTCAATTTTTGATTTTCAAGACAAATTTGAAAACAAACTGTACAAGTAAAGTGAAAACTGTTGTGAATTGCTTCAAATCGCCATCCACTTGGCATAAACAATCAGAACTCCCCCTGACAACAAACTATTTTCCCATTAAGATTTTAAAACACTTAAGTTTGTTTTAATCAAAATGGTTTTTCTGAAAAATAAGTTTTGTTGAAATTCACAAACCACTTGTAGGTTAGGGGTTTCATCACATTGTTTTTCAATCAAATGTATGAAAGTTAAATCAAGTTCAAATTAATGACCTTGATTAACCTCTTGTAGGAGAAAATCTCTTTATCAACCACTTATAGGTTTGCTTACCAATCATACCACTTGTAAAATAAAATAAAATATGACAATTTTCAAGAAAACTACCACTTGTAGGTTTTCCAAACAAACAACTTCAAGAATGATGCCGATTCCTGCTCCACGATTACCAACTTGGGAGCTCCGGCAAGTCCAGAATTTTAGTCATGATAGGTTCTATCCCAGTTACTAACCTGGGATGACCCATCTTCACCTGGTTTCTTCGTTTTATTTTCATAAAATTCCTTTACCCCTTTGACCTTCCCGTCAACCATTTTTCCAAAAAATATTTTGAACTGTGGGGTTAAAGGCTTTTTCAACATCAAATTTTTTCTTTTCAGAAAAGAATTGATTTGAAATCTCAACTTTTCCAATTTTTGATTTTAAATTTTCAGCCCGCAATGGTGGAAAATTTGCATCATCAAATGGCGGAACTGATTTTTCTTCTTTTAGCACAACTTGTGGCTCTTCTGACTTTGACGAGTCAGATTCATTACTAGAACTAGCATCTGAATTCTTAACAAGCCACTTTTGGTTGTTAAGATTCACTTTTCTTCTGTAAAAACTTTTTGAACATTCACCAACCTCAAACTTTGAATTTTTGAAAACTTTAAATTGTTTGGTTGGTGATTCATTCTCAATCATCTTTTCTTTCAGTTTTTTTTAGACTCCCTGTTTTGTTCGGATTGCCTTTGGACAATTTCTGGCAATATGACCAACTGTTTTGCATTGAAAATAGGTTCTTGTCTCCTTCTTCTGAGCAATTTCCTTCTTCATTCCCTCTTGCTTCTTCGCAAGGAATTCTTTGTTTTTCTGCTTTCTGAACAATTGCTCTTTTTCTTCTTCAGATGATGTTCCTGAAACAAATACAGTTTTTGGTTTATAAATTTTCTCATTTTTATGATTTTTTGGTAGAATAAAATCAAGACCTTTCTTTTTGAAATTACCGTTATGGTTTGGTTTCTTTTGAAAACTCGAACCAGAACTGTAACCCTTTTTCTTGTTTAACCTTTGTTGATCTCTTGAGGTATACTTTTTAGGTTTTTTTAGTAAGATTTATATTTTTTATTTCATAAATATCAATTTCTGTTAATTTGAAAACCTTTTTGATCATTTCAGTTTTAACACCTCTTATTGGAAATTCTTCATCAGAATATAATTTGTCAGAATCATTCTGTCACACCCTGGCTTTTGCGGAAGCGTGGGTTTATTTTGGTGTGACTTCTTAATACCATAGCACAATCATAACAATGCTATATGAATTAAAACACATGATAGTCATCCATTCATTTAGTTTTAAGAGTTACCACAACAACATTGTTTTAAAAGTCGACACATGAAACCAAATACAATCATGACATAATCAAAAACATGTTCATACGACACGACAAAAGTCTTGACTAGAAATACGGTTTAAGACTTGTAGCCCGTCCAGGCAAGGGTCACACCTCCTAAACCTGGATGACATCATTATTCCCTACGCAGTTTGACGTGATTGCATACCTTGCCAGATCCATTAATTTCATGAAATACATGTAGTTTGAAAAATCAACAAAAGTTGAGGGAGTTCATGTAAAAGTGAGTATGTATAAACCTTTGTAGTATGTATGAAAATCCCTGGTATGTAGCAATTAAGGAAAAAGAGATCACCATTGGGTTGCAAAGCCAATGATATGTGTGAAGTGATGCAGGAAGACTCAAACCTAGCAGATTTGTGCGTCGGGCTCATAGTCACCACATGGTCCACTCAGCGGACTCAGGAGTGGGGCTCGCTACACCCAAATAGATCTATCACTCATGACCCTCGGTCCTATAACGAGGATTAATGGCCTCAAGTACCACCTACCCACTCACATGATCTAAGTAGTATACCCTCCTTAAGCTAACCATACCATGTATAAAAGTGTAACATGTATTCCACCCCAGAAGTATAAAAACTGAAAACAATTAAGAGAAAAGGGGGACATGAACTCACTGAAGTGCGTATCCTGTAACTTCAACCTCAAACTCCATCTGCTACGTGACGACCTACACGTACTAATGTCTATTAGACGAACTGGACGTGCCTTGGCTTAGGGTTTAGTGTTTTGAGTTGCGTTACGTTGGTATTATACTTGTTAAAATAATATTAATTATTTTAACTTAACTTTTGTATTTAGGAAAATAGTTAGACAACTATTTCGTATTCACACTTCTTATTTATTTTATAAGTGTAATTTCCTTCCCAAGGATGGGGGTATTTATACATGTACATTTTGTAATACCGAAAAATATATTTTAAGTCCCACTAAGAAAATATATTTAAATTATTTGTCTAAAATATCTTAACTCCAAAATATATTTATTTTTCCCAAAAATATTATATTTAACTTCATAAATTTTCCAAAATAATATTTTTACCAAAAATATGCGTACAAGAGTATTTTTTCCGAAATACTATATAAGTGACGTTTTAGCGCTTCGTAATACAACAATACTTGCGTAACTTAAATATTTATCTTGTGAGAGTTTTAGTATTATTTTGGAGTCGTAATTTCATGATATACATAAGTTATATTATTTTTACCCTAAAAATAATATAATTATTTCGCAAAATAAGCAAATAATCACACAAGAGTTTCAGTAATAAATATATATTCTAAATATATATTTATCAAATTTTATTTACGAAAATCAACCTCCGGCACTTAGTGTCTTTGTAATAAAAATCACGGCGAAGTTTATTTTGGAAATAAATTTAGAAATATATTTGTAAACACTTACTAGAAAAATATTTCCTAAGTGTTGGATTTTTAGAAAAATTTCGCCAGAGTTTCCTTTGTAAATGGAGGCGTCCACGCTTACTAGCGTATCATTTTCTTTTGTAAAATCATTCAATCAATCATCATCCAACAACATACAATTTCTAATCATCAATCTTGACAAAAATAAGCACAAATCATAAGCTTATGAACTTGAAATATTTATAAAAGCAAGTAGTAACTTACTAGCATAATTAGTGAGTCTTGTTACCTTTAAAAATGTGATTAGTTTCTTAAAAACTTTATCTTTAAAGGATTTGAAGATTTACAACTTCTAGTCATGATTTCCAAAAATATTTCTTTGTAAAATTTTCTTGTTACACAAGTGTTTATACACTAGTTTACTTACTAAAAATGTGTTTAGTTCATACAAGATCCAAGTTTTAACAAAACTAATATTTTTCACTTGGTTCTTTCGAAAAACCACTCATAGATCTTTAGATCTACAAGTTTACAACTTATTTTGATCTTTATTTTTCAATAAACATGTATGTAATCAAGTTCATAGCTTATGTGTGGATGATTTCATCATCCACAACACTTTTAACCTTCACATCTTGCTAGTTCATGTCTTTAAACATGATCTAGCAAGCCTATGTGATGCATCATAACATTTTTACTAACAAACAACATACAATAATCATCACAACATAAGAACAACATGATTTTACCATTATACTAACCATTTTTCATCTTTAGTTAGTTTATACTTCAAGACTTTGATCATGATCTTTAGAGTTCTTACATTTTTATCATTCTTTTTACTATTAACCACCAAAATTATGAACAAGATGAAGATCTAAGGCACTTACTACTAGCACAAGGCTAGGGGAGTTTCAAAGCGTAAAAGTGTTGGATAAAAGAAAACAAGAGCGATCCTTGAGCTTCCGAGTACACCAATCTTACTTGTTCGGTCTCTAGCACCCTTGGATATGTATGGATCGCTTGAACAAGACTTGAAGGTGGTGGTATGGTGGTGTGGTGGTGGCGGCCGAACCCAAAGAAAAGAGAGCGAGAGAGCTTGTGTTGTTGTTTGATGTTGAGAAGTGAGAGAATGGTAAACTCTTGTGTTTATTTATAATCCAACTTTCATTTTTAACCATCATGTAATGTGTTTGATTAACCAACATCAAGATCAATAAAATAATAAAATATCATAGGGGGTGTCCCCACTCCCACACAACTGGTTCGAATGGGGGGGGGGTATGGGGTTGGGTTTCAATGTTTCTAGTTACTAACTAGTTAAGTTTTAATGATATAGTTAGTGTATTATTGTGTGTTACATAATGTAAGGTGTGTTAGGGTGTTCGAGGACCCTAACTAGCTCAGAAAAGTAAAAACAATGTGTTTGACATTATTTTTATGTTTCGGGTAAAGTCCGGTTGCTCGGTGGATGTTGATCCGTTAAAGTGCTAAATTAGTCTTTAAAGTATCCCTTATGTTACTTTTAGTGACACATTAAATTCCCAACACTTTGGAAAGTGTCTAGGACTATTTTGCCAAGTTTTTGCACTTTACTAGCATTATTAAATGCTGAATTTTGTGTATTTAGTGCAGAATTCTGCACTTAAAGTATGTTTTAGGCACTTCCGGGCACTATAACTATCACCTAGTGACGCAGTTTTATGGTCCTCACTTTCCAACACTCGCTACTAGTGTAGTATTCTATCTCCGGCTCATACTGGCGTTAGAAACATTGTCTGTCTAGGTGCTGGCATTGTCAGCAGGTTTTCTGGGTTATCCGCTCAGTGTGCTAACTGTGCTTTGTGCATCAAGGTTGTCACTAAAGTTTGTGTGAAATAAATGGAGTGACAGTATGAAATGTGATTCATATGTGTGTATGTAACAGAAATCAGAAAGCGGTTTAATCACAGTTGTAGTTAAGCACAGTCATTAAGCACAAATTAAATATTAATTAATTGTACCGATACCTGTAATTGTGCAGGTTGTCACATTCTCCCCCCGTTAAGAAAATTTCGTCCCGAAATTTTAGGTTCTGCTTCTAGTTGCAGGGGTCTTAGGAAATAAATGGGGGTATTTCTCCTTCATACGATCCTCACGTTCCCACGTGAATTCTGGCCCGTGTCTTGCATTCCATCGAACTTTGACGAGTTTGACACTACTCCTGCGTGTTTTGTTAACTTTCCAATCCGTAACTTCAACGGGTTCTTCAGTGAAGTGGAGCGTGTCGTCGATATGAACTTCGTCAGCAGGAATGACCACTGTCTCTTGTGTTGGACTCTTTCTCAAATTTGATACATGGAATGTATCATGAACACCGTTAAGTTCGGCAGGTAGGTCCAACTTGTATGCTACAAGCCCAATCCTTTGCAGGATTCTGAATGGGCCAATGTAACGCGGATTCAACTTCCCACGCTTCCGAAAGCGTGCCACACCCTTCCAGGGTGAAACTTTTAACAAAACCATATCCCCAACTTGAAACTCCAAAGGTTTCCTTCTTTGATTTGCATAGGCTTTCTGTCTGTCGCGAGCCGCCTCGATGCACTTTTGAATTTGAAAGATCTTATCTGTTGTCTCTTGTACTATTTCAGGACCAACAAGCTGTCTATCACCCGCGTCAGCCCAGCATAGTGGTGATCGACACTTGCGTCCATAAAGAGCTTCAAATGGCATGGCTCCAATACTAGTGTGGTAGCTGTTGTTGTACGAAAATTCGACCAATGGTAAATGATTATCCTAGCTACCACCTAAGTCCATTACACATGCTCTCAGCATATCTTCCAATGTCTGAATAGTTTGTTCACTTTGGCCATCAGTTTGCGAGTGAAATGCAGTACTTAGATTCAACTGAGAGCCAAAAGCCTCTTGGAAGGATTGCCAAATCCTTGATACAAACCTCCCATCTCTATCAGAGATAATCGAGAGTGGCACTCCATGCCGTGCGACAATCTCTCGCATGTATATTTCCGCAAGTTTACTAGTGTTGTCTTTCTCCTTGATTGGTAAGAAGTGCGCAGACTTTGTTAGGCGGTCTACTATTACCCAAATTGTATCATGGCCCTTGGGCGTCTTTGGCAATTTCGTTATGAAGTCCATTGAGATCTGCTCCCATTTCCATTTGGGTATTTCAGGTTGTTGCAGAAGACCAGAAGGCTTTTGGTATTCGGCCTTTACCTTAGCGCACATTAAACATTTGCTAACATATACTGCAACATCGCCTTTCATCCTAGGCCACCAGTAGAAATCCTTGAGGTCTTGGTACATCTTATCCGCTCCAGGATGGATCGAGTACCGCGACTTGTGTGCTTCATCGAAAATAACCTTTCTCAATGCACCAAACAGTGGAACCCAAATTCGTTTCATGAAGCATAAAGTTCCTTCCTCGTTTGGCACCAACTGCTTCTCCATCCCACAGAGATATTCGTCCTCAATATTCCTTTCTTTCAAAGCTTCTCTCTGCGCAGCACGAAAGCGCAAAGAGAGGTCTATCTGGATGATCATTTCCAAAGCCCTAACCCTTATGGGCTTGATCCTCTCTTTTCGACTCAGGGCATCGGCGACCACATTTGCTTTCCCTGGGTGGTATTTGATCTCGCAGTCATAATCATTCAACAGTTCTACCCAGCGCCTTTGCCTCATGTTAAGCTCCTTTTGGTCAAATATGTGCTGTAAGCTCTTGTGATCAGTGAAGATTGTACATCGCGTACCATACAAATAATGTCGCCAAATCTTCAACGCAAATACCACCGCGCCTAACTCCAAGTCGTGCGTGGTATAATTTTTCTCATGAATCTTCAACTGGCGTGACGCATATGCTATAACTTTCTGTCACTGCATCAACATGCAGCCTAATCCCTGACGCGAGGCGTCGCAATATACCACGAAGTCGTCCGTTCCTTCGGGTAATGATAAGATCGGTGCATCACAAAGCTTGTTCTTCAACAACTGAAACGCTTCTTCTTGCTTGTCACCCCAATCATACTTCTTGTCTTTCTGTGTGAGTGCGGTCAGAGGTTGAGCGATTTTAGAGAAATCCTCAATGAACCTTCGATAATAACCAGCCAAACCTAAGAACTGTCGAATTTCTGTTGCCGTCTTTGGAGTCTCCCAATTCTTGATTGCCTCAATCTTTGTGGGATCAACATGAATTCCATTTCCATTAACCACATGACCCAGAAACTGGACATCGCGTAGCCAAAACTCACACTTCGAGAACTTAGCGTACAACTTCTCCTTTTTAAGTAGCTCTAGAATAGCTCTTAAGTACTGTTCATGCTCGTCCTTTGTCTTAGAGTAGATTAGAATGTCATCAATAAACACGATCACAAACTTATCCAAGTACGGCTTGCAGACTCTGTTCATTAGATCCATGAAAACTGCCGGTGCGTTTGTCAACCCAAACGGCATAACCAGGAACTCGTAATGTCCATAACGAGTCCTAAAGGCCGTCTTCAGGATACTTTCCTCTTGTATCCTTAGTTGATGATATCCTGATCGAAGGTCGATCTTTGAATAAAAGCTCGAACCTTGCAACTGATCGAACAGGTCATCGATCCTTGGTAAGGGATATCTGTTCTTGATAGTCAACTTATTAAGCTCGCGGTAGTCTATACACATACGAAAACTACCATCCTTCTTCTTAACGAACAGAACTGGAGCTCCCCAAGGTGAGAAGCTTGGCCTGATGAATCCTTTGTCTAATAGCTCCTGGAGTTGTGTTGACAACTCCTGCATCTCCGAAGGCGCAAGTCTATAGGGTGCGTTGGCTATAGGCGCGGCGCCTGGAACCAAGTCAATGTGGAACTCGACTTGCCTTTGAGGTGGCAGTCCTGGCAAGTCTTCTGGAAAGACTTCAGGATATTCTTTTACGACTGGAATGTCTTCAATTTTTGGCTCAGCAGCTTCTTTATCCACGATGTGTGCCAAGAAGGCAACACATCCCTTCTGTAAATACTTTCTTGCTTTCAGACAGCTAATGATCCTTAGAGGCGTATCAGGCTTCTCTCCGTGCACTACGATCGTCTCTCCATCTGCCATTGGGATGCGGATGGTCTTCTCGTGGCAAATAATCTCGGCTTTGTTACTCGATAACCAATCCATCCCTACCACCACGTCGAAGCTTCCCAACTCGATTGTTAGTAGATCTAGCGTAAATTCGTGTCCTCCCAATTCTATCACGCATCCTCTGATGACTTCACCCGTTTCAATTAGTTTCCCATTCGCCAATTCAATCGAGTACGGAACGTCTAACTTACTAGGTGTCAACCCAAGTATATTCTTAAATTCTAACGATACGAAACTATAATCGGCACCAGTATCAAACAGAACAGATGCAAAGCGTTGGTTTATAAGGAACGTACCGGTTACAACGTTTGGATCCTGGCGCGCTTCCCTTGCGCCGATGTTGAATACTCCTCCTCGTGCTTGGTTCAGTTTTGGGCATTCCCTCTTAAAGTGCCCAACATCCCCACAATTGAAGCATCCCGGTCCACGACCATTTCCATTCCCATTTCCACCTTGAGCGTTATTTTGGTTGCGATTTCTACTCCCAGCTTGGTTCGCAAAATTTCCACGGTTTCCATTTCCGCCATTACCTCCTTGTTGGCGGTTTCCATTACCATTCCCATATCCTCGATTACCACCACGCCCAGCACCCATTCCGGCCCAACACGTATCCTTCGAGTGGCTGTTCTTTCCACATGACTTGCATTTCCTCAATCCGCATTGGCCAGAATGATGGCGCTGGCATGTATCACACTTGGACAGAGTGCCCATATAACCTTTTCCTCTGCTTTCAACACCGGTTTTGGCCCTAGCCGGTGTGCTCGACTCACCCTTCTTGCTCACACTTGTGGTACCTTGTTTGAATTTGGAAAATTTTCGTTTGTTTTCACCAGACGATTCAACATGTGTTTCCTTTTTCTTTGTTTCAGAAACTAAGAACTTGTTCAACCTAATGGCCTCTTCAGTATGCGCCACACTGAGGTCGATGGCTTCCGTGATCGTTGCAGGCTTGGACGTGGTAACCATACTCATTATCTGGGGTGCCAATCCCCAGATGAAGCGCTCGACGCGTTTAAACTCGGGCGTGACCATATACGACACTACATGAGATAAATCATGAAACCTTTGAACATATTCTGCAATCTTGGGACCTTCCATCCTTAGGTGCCAGAACTCAGTCTCTAGTTTCTGTATTTCAGCTCGCGAGCAATACTTCTTTCTCATTAGCTCTTTCAACTCATTCTAGGTTAACACATCTTCAGTCTTTATCAGTCTTCTCGCTCTTTCCAAAATATACTCCATTGTAAGCATCCTCAATCAATCTCTATCTTCTCTATCTTTCTGAATCTCAATCTGTCTTTATCTTCTCTTGTTCAGATCTCTTGATTCCTTAAGTTCTTCAGCATCAGCAGCTTGTGTGTACACAGTTCCAGGATCAGGAACTGGCTTTTTACATCTTCAGACTCCCTCTTGATGTCTTCAGACTCACCCTTTCGCTAAGCTGGGATCACAGTCTGGAATAGCTTTTGCTCCAAGATCGTGATCTGGCTCAAATTCTGCAACTTTCACAGGTTCAGGACCGTTGCCTGACTCTCCATAATCACAGAATCTGGAATCTGGCTTTATCATATCTTTCAGGAGTCGAAACTTTACTGCTACTACTTGCACAATCTCTACCTAAAACATAAGTTTCACAGATTTTAAATTTTAACAATTTTAAACTCTGCTTACCACTTTCAAACTCAAACAATCTCATGTAAAAATCATTCAACAATGATTTAACATTTATAATCTCAGATGACCACTTGTTAACATATTCTTTTTCTTAAACACACTCTCCCAAACCTGTTTTTCATCATGTTTAGCACTCGGAATTTTGAAAATCAGCTTTCCAACATCAGTTGTCGAAAATCTTTTTGTATTTTTTCAAAAATTTATGCTAAAACACACTTAAACTCTTTTTGGATTTTTGTTTTTAAAGTAAAAGCATTAAAAAAATATATACATACAATATTTTTGTGAGTTTGTGTAAGAGGATCATATCAGTTTTTGAGAAAAATCACTAACACCGTTAAGCTTTAAACATTTTAAGTTCTAAACGATTCACTTAGATTGTCAGTACACTGATCCGCTTAAATTCACACAAAGTTCAACTGTTTCGAGATACGAGATTAATGTTTTAGAAACTTAAACTTATTCGCGTGTCCCACCTCAGAATATACTCCCGTATCCAGACTCCTATACTCAGTCTTACAGGTGAATGTACACTAGTTATATATGTAAAGGGGTTAATGCGAGACCATGAGAGCTCAGGCTATTGCTTCTGCAAAATCAGAGAGATGATGGTTCGATTTTTGGTGGGTTCCCTTTAGAGAATCTTTTCTTCAACAACACATGATAAGCATTTTTCAATGTTTCATCATTTTTTATGCTGAGGGTGGGCTTTATGATTAAAGCAATGCAAAGTATTATACGAGGACTAGGCTATTGCTCCCGCAAAATCAGAAGTCCATGTATAATACCCCAGATATCACCACGCACAAAGACCTAGTATGTCAGAAATAGAAAGCCCTTCAAACAAGATTTCGGGGGTTACCCATATATCCGAGAGATGTTCCCCACGAACTAAGCAAGTTTGATATTTAGGTTTATATCTCGAACACAATCTACTAAGCGTGTAAAAACCTACTGGCATATCATCAAGGAGACCATTTATCACATCTGACTTTCCAATTCTTTAGCATGCTGTGATTGTCCACTGATGTACTATCATTTCCTCTTTTTTACAACAAAAACTCATTTTCATTTTTCTCATGTTTTTGGCTTTTTAGATTTTATCATGTTTTTGGCTTTTTCAAATTTTTGAAATTTCTAAATTTTTTTTACTCCCCCTAAAATCAAAAATATGTTTCAATTTTTGATTTTCAAGACAAATTTGAAAACAAACTATACAAGTAAAGTGAAAACTGTTGTGAATTGCTTCAAATCGCCATCCACCTGGCATAAACAATCAGAACTCCCCCTGACAACAAACTATTTTCCCATTAAGATTTTAAAACACTTAAGTTTGTTTTAATCAAAATGGTTTTTTCGGAAAATAAGTTTTGTTGAAATTTACAAACCACATGTAGGTTAGGGGTTTCATCACATTGTTTTTCAATCAAATGTATGAAAGTTAAATCAAGTTCAAATTAATGACCTTGATTAACCTCTTGTAGGTGAAAATCTCTTTATCAACCACTTATAGGTTTGCTTACCAATCATACCACTTGTAAAATAAAATAAAATATGACAATTTTCAAGAAAACTACCACTTGTAGGTTTTCCAAACAAACAACTTCAAGAATGATGCCGATTCCTGCTCCACGATTACTAACTTGGGAGCTCCGGCAAGTCCAGAATTTTAGTCATGATAGGTTCTATCCCAGTTACTAACCAGGGATGACCCATCTTCACCTGGTTTATTCGTTTTATTTTTATAAAATTCCTTTACCCCTTTGACCTTCCCGTCAACCATTTTTCCAAAAAATATTTTGAACTGTGGGGTTAAAGGCTTTTTCAACATCAAATTTTTTCTTTTCAGAAAAGAATTGATTTGAAATCTCAACTTTTCCAATTTTTGATTTTAAATTTTCAGCCCGCAATGGTGGAAAATTTGCATCATCAAATGGCGGAACTGATTTTTCTTCTTTTAGCACAACTGGTAGCTCTTCTGACTTTGACGAGTCAGATTCATTACTAGAACTAGCATCTGAATTCTTAACAAGCCACTTTTGGTTGTTAATATTCACTTTTCTTCTGTAAAAACTTTTTGAACATTCACCAACCTGAAACTTTGAATTTTTGAAAACTTTAAATTGTTTGGTTGGTGATTGATTCTCAATCATCTTTTCTTTCAGTTTTTTAAGAGACTCCCTGTTTTGTTCGGATTGCCTTTGGACAATTTCTGGCAATATGACCAACTGTTTTGCATTGAAAACAGGTTCTTGTCTCCTTCTTCTGAGCAATTTCCTTCTTCATTCCCTCTTGCTTATTCGCAAGGAATTCTTTGTTTGTCTGCTTTCTGAACAATTGCTCTTTTTCTTCTTCAGATGATGTTCCTGAAACAAATACAGTTTTTGGTTTATAAATTTTCTCATTTTTATGATTTTTTGGTGGAATAAAACCAAGACCTTTCTTTTTGAAATTACCGTTATGGTTTGGTTTCTTTTGAAAACTCGAACCAGAACTGTAACCCTTTTTCTTGTTTAACCTTTGTTGATCTCTTGAGGTATACTTTTTAGGTTTTTTAGTAAGATTTATATTTTTTATTTCAGAAATATCAATTTCTGTTAATTTGAAAACCTTTTTGATCATTTCAGTTTTAACACCTCTTTTTGGAAATTCTTCATCAGAATATAATTTGTCAGAATCATTCTGTCACACCCTGGCTTTTGCGAAAGCGTGGGTTTATTTTGGTGTGACTTCTTAATACCATAGCACAATCATAACATTGCTATATGAATTAAAACACATGATAGTCATCCATTCATTTAGTTTTAAGAGTTACCACAACAACATTGTTTTAAAAGTCGACACATGAAACCAAATACAATCATGACATAATCAAAAACATGTTCATACGACACGACAAAAGTCTTGACTAGAAATGTGACAACCCTCACTTTTACTGGTATCCGTACAGTTAATCGATATTTAATTGGTGCTTAATTACTGTGCTTGATTACAATTGTGATTAAACTGCTTTCTGTTCTCTGATACATACATACTCATGCATCACATTTTATTACTGTCACTCCATTCATTACATACAAACATTAGTGACAAACTTGATGCACAAAGCACAGTTAGCACAGTGAGCGGATAACCATAAAAACATGCTGACAATGCCAGCACCTAGACAGACAATATTTTTGAGGCCAGTATGAGCCGGGAATAAAGTACTACACTAGTAGTGAGTGTAGGGAGGTGAGAACCATAAAACTGCGTCACTAGGTGATAGTTATAGTGCCCGGAAGTGCCTAAAACACACATTAAATGCAGAATTCTGCACTAAAATACCAAAATTCAGCATTTAACAATACTAGTAAAGTGCAAAAACTTGGCAAAATAGTCCTAGATATTTTCCAAAGTGTTGGTAATTTAATGTATCACTAAAAACAATATAAAAGACGCTTTAAAGCTTTATTTAGCACTTTAACGGATCAACATCCAACCGAACAACCGGACTTTACCTCGAACAGAAAAATATTGCCAAATACATTGTTTTTACTTTTCTAAACAAGTTAGGGTCCCCGAACACCCTAACACACCTTATATTATATAACACACACTCATACACTAACTAAGCACTTCAAGTCTAACTAAATGGTAACTAGTTCCATTACATCCCAACCCCATACCCCCCCCCTCGAACCGGTTTGTGGAGTGGGGACACACCCCCCACAATTCTTTGATTATTTTATTTAGAGATGTTGGTGGATAAAGAGCACATTATATGATGGTTAATGTGGAAGTTGGATTATAAATTAACACAAGGGTCTTGATCTCTTCATTTCATCATACACACACCAACAAGCTCTCTCTCTTTTCTCCTTCCTTGCTTTCGGCCGCCACCCATCATCACCATACCACCACTATCAAGCTTTCATCCAAGCATCCTACATACATACAAAGGTGTAAGAGGTCCAACAAACAAGCTTGGTGCACTCGGAAGCTCAAGGACCGCTCTTGTTTTCTTTTATCCACCACTTTTATGCCTTGTTTCTCCCCTAGCCTTGTGCTAGTAGTAAGTGCTCTAAAACATCATCTTGTTCTTGTATTTAGTGGTTAATAGATGATAGAATGATTAAATGTTGAGAACACTAATGAACATAATCTAAGTCTTGAACATAAAGGGGATAAAGAGTGGATAAAGAGAAGATATATGGTTAAATCATGTAGATCTTGTGTTGTTATGATTATTTAATGTTGTTTGTTAGTAGAAGCAAGATGGATCATCATCTAGACATACTAGTTCATGTTTAAGAACATAAACTAGTAAGATGTAAAAGTTAGAAATATGAAAGATGATGAATCCATCCATACATGAACCTTGAACTTGAATAAATATATTTTTTCTTGAAAATAAGATTCTAAACTTGTAGATCTAAAGATCTACAAGTGGTTTTTCGGAAGAACCAAGTGAAACATACTAGCCTTGTTAAAACCCGGATCTTGTGTGAACTAAATACATTTTTAGTAAGTAAACAAGTGTGTGAACACTTGTGTAACAAGGAAATATAACAATGAAATATTTTTGAAATTCATGACTAGAAGTTGTGAAAAGACATATTCTTTAAAAATAAAGTTTTTCAGAAACTAATCATACTTTTAAAGGTAACAAGACCTACTAAGTATGTTAGTAATTTACTACATATTTTTGCAAACTTTCAAGTTCATGAGTTTATGATTTAGTTTTATTTTTGTCAAGATTAGTGATTAAAAATTTTATGTTGTTGATTGATGATTGTTTGAGTAAATTTTGAAAAGAAAATGATACGCCAGTAAGCGTGGACACCTCCATTTACAAAGGAAACTCTGGCGAAATTTTTCTAAAATTTCAACACTTAGAAATATTTTTCTAACAAATGGTTACAAATATATTTTTAGCATTATTTTTCTAAATAAGCTTCGCCATGATTTTTATTACAAAAATACCAAGTGCCGGAGGTGGATTTTCGTAAATAAAACTTATAAATATATATATTTAGAATATATATTTTACAATAAAACTCTTGTGTGATTGTTTGATATTATGTGAATTAGATATTTACCCTAAAAATGATATAATTTGAAAATATCATGAAGTTACTACTCCAAAATAATACCAACGCTCTCACCACTAAATATTTAAGTTACACCAGTATTGTTATTACAACGCGAACTCTAAAACATAACTTATGTATTTTTCGGAAAATACTCTCATATGTATATTTTGATAGGTATTATTTTGGAAAATGTATGAGGTAAAATATATAATATTTTTGGAAAAAATATGTATATTTTGGGAATTAAAATATTTTAGACAAATGGGACTTAAAATATATCTTTCGGTATTATAACGTGTACATATATAAAAACCCCCATCCTTGGGAAGGAAAATATAAAATAAATAAGAAGTGTGAATACGGAATAGTTACCTAACTATTTCCCCAAAAACGTTAAACCCTAAGCCAAGGCACGGCCATCCGTCTAATAGGCATTAGTACGTGTAGGTCGTCACGCAGCAGGTTGAGTTGGAGACTTACGTTTTGGGATACGCACTTCTGTGAGTTCATGTTCCCCCTTTTCTCTTTACTGTTTTCAGTTTTATACTTCGGGGGTGAAATACATGCGACAATTATTACAGACTTTGATATACATGGTATGGTTAGCTTAAGGAGGGTTTACTACTTAGATCATGTGAGTGAGTAGGTGTTACTTGGGGCCATTAATCCTCGTTGTAGGACCGAGGGTCAAGAGCGGTAGATCTATTTGGGTGTAGCGAGCCCAACTCCTAAGTCCACTGTGCGGACCATGGGGTGACTTTGAGCCCGACGCATAAATCTGCTAGGTTTGAGTCTTCCTACATCACTTCACACATATCATTGGCATTGCAACCCAATGGTGATCTCTTTTTCCTTAATTGCTACATACCAGAGATTTTCATACATACTACAAGGGTTTATACATAATCTCTTTTACATGAACTCGCTCAACTTTTGGTTGATTTTTCAAACTACATGTATTTCAGGAAACTAAGGGATCTGGCACGGTATGCACTCTCGTCAAGCTGCGTAGGAGTAATGATGTTATCCGAGTTTAGGAAATGTGACCTTTACCTGGACGGGTTACAAGTCTTAAACTGTGTTTTTATTTCAAGTCTTTGGTCGAGTCGTACGAACAAGTTTTTAATTATGTCATGGTTGTAATTCGTTTCATGTGTCGACTTTTAAAAAAATGTTGTCTTGGTAACTTTTAAAACTTGTTGAATGGATGAACATCATGTGTTTTATTTCATATAGCATGGTTATGATATTTGCTATGGTATTAAGAAGTCACACCAAAATAAACCCACGCTTCCGCAAAGCCAGGGTGTGACAAGAAATACGGTTTAAGACTTGTAACCCGTCCAGGCAAGGGTCACACCTCCTAAACCTGGATGACATTATTATTCCCTACGCAGCTTGACGTGATTGCATACCTTGCCAGATCCATTAATTTCCTGAAATACATGTAGTTTGAAAAATCAACAAAATTTGAGCGAGTTCATGTAAAAGTGAGTATGTATAAACCTTTGTAGTATGTATGAAAATCCCTGGTATGTAGCAATTAAGGAAAAAGAGATCACCATTGGGTTGCAAAGCCAATGATATGTGTGAAGGGATGCAGGAAGACTCAAACCTAGCAGATTTGTGCGTCGGGCTCATAGTCACCACATGGTCCACTCAGCGGAATCAGGAGTGGGGCTCGCTACACCCAAATAGATCTATCACTCATGACCCTCGGTCCTACAACGAGGATTAATGGCCTCAAGTACCACCTACCCACTCACATGATCTAAGTAGTATACCCTCCTTAAGCTAACCATACCAAGTATAAAAGTGTCTGTAATTACTGTAACATGTATTCCACCCCAGAAGTATAAAAACTGAAAACAGTTAAGAGAAAAGGGGGACATGAACTCACTGAAGTGCGTATCCTGTAACGTCAACCTCAAACTCGATCTGCTGCGTGACGACCTACACGTACTAATGTCTATTAGACGAACTGGCCGTGCCTTGGCTTAGGGTTTAGTGTTTTGAGTTGCGTTACGTTGGTATTATACTTGTTAAAATAATATTAATTATTTTAACTTAACTTTTGTATTTAGGAAAATAGTTAGACAACAATTTCATATTCACACTTCTTATTTATTTTATAAGTGTAATTTCCTTCCCAAGGATGGGGGTATTTATACATGTACACTTTGTAATACTGAAAAATATATTTTAAGTCCCACTAAGAAAATATATTTAAATTATTTGTCTAAAACATCTTAACTCCAAAATATATATATTTTTCCCAAAAATATTATATTTTACTTCATAAATTTTCCAAAATAATATTTTTACCAAAAATATGCGTTCAAGAGTATTTTTTCCGAAATACTATATAAGTGACGTTTTAGCGCTTCGTAATACAACAATACTTGCGTAACTTAAATATTTATCTTGTGAGAGTTTTAGTATTATTTTGGAGTCGTAATTACTTAGTGTCTTCAATATTTGACATATTACGTTTTACATAAACAACTAAGTGTTGGATTTTTAGAAAAATTTCGCAAGAGTTTCCTTTGTAAATGGAGGCGTCCACGCTTACTAGCGTATCATTTTCTTTTGTAAAATCATTCAATTAATCATCATCCAACAACATACAATTTCTAATCATCAATCTTGACAAAAATAAGCATAAATCATAAGCTTATGAACTTGAAATATTTATAAAAGCAAGTAGTAACTTACTAGCATAATTAGTGAGTCTTGTTACCTTTAAAAATGTGATTAGTTTCTTAAAAACTTTATCTTTAAAGGATTTGAAGATTTACAACTTCTAGTCATGATTTCCAAAAATATTTCTTTGTAAAATTTTCTTGTTACACAAGTGTTTATACACTTGTTTACTTACTAAAAATGTGTTTAGTTCATACAAGATCCAAGTTTTAACAAAACTAATATTTTTCACTTGGTTCTTTCGAAAAACCACTCATAGATCTTTAGATCTACAAGTTTACAACTTATTTTGATCTTTATTTTTCAATAAACATGTATGTAATCAAGTTCATAGCTTATGTGTGGTTGATTTCATCATCCACAACACTTTTAACCTTCACATCTTGCTAGTTCATGTCTTTAAACATGATCTAGCAAGCCTATGTGATGCACCATAACATTTTTACTAACAAACAACATACAATAATCATCACAACATAAGAACAACATGATTTTACCATTACACTAACCATTTTTCATCTTTAGTTAGTTTGTACTTCAAGACTTTGATCATGATCTTTAGAGTTCTTACATTTTTATCATTCTTTTTACTATTAACCACCAAAATTATGAACAAGATGAAGATCTAAGGCACTTACTACTAGCACAAGGCTAGGGGAGTTTCAAAGCGTAAAAGTGTTGGATAAAAGAAAACAAGAGCGGTCCTTGAGCTTCCGAGTACACCAATCTTACTTGTTCGGTCTCTAGCACCCTTGGATATGTATGGATCGCTTGAACAAGACTTGAAGGTGGTGGTATGGTGGTGTGGTGGTGGCGGCCGAACCCAAAGAGAAGAGAGGGAGAGAGCTTGTGTTGTGGTTTGATGTTGAGAACTGAGAGAATGGTAAACTCTTGTGTTTATTTGTAATCCAACTTTCATGTTTAACCATCATGTAATGTGTTTCATTAACCAACATCAAGATCAATAAAATAATAAAATATCATGGGGGGTGTCCCCACTCCCACACAACCGGATCGAATGGGGGGGGGTATGGGGTTGGGTTTCAATGTTTCTTGTCACACCCCGACCACGTATAACATACAAAACGTGGCGGAAAACGTCGGGGAGTGTTGTAACATAATTAATTGTTTCATAACCATGGCATTCAAAGTTGTACTTTATTTATCAACATAAGAGTTACATTGTCTTAAACAAGAAATAAAGATTTCATAACATAGTTAAACTAAGTCTATCTTCATTTTAAGTCTCTAAGGCACAGGTTCGCCCTAGTGTCACGATCATCATCCTATGCAAAAGCACCTGAAAACACATGTGAAAATAGGTACGTCAGCATAAAAATGCCTGTGAGATACATAGGTTTGTGAAAATTGGATTCATGACTTAAGTTTAAGAAAAAGTTGTTTAACAAAAGTCAGTCATGAACCTTGTAAATTGTTTTGTTTTGTAAATCATTCAAAAAGCGATGATATGTATAAATAAGAGAATAATGTAAGGTTAAATGAATAACCAAGTAAAATGAGTTTGTATAAGATAAGTTGTTTTGTAAATCAATGTCTTGTGAAAATAAGTTGTTTATGTAAAACGTAATATGTCAAATATTGAAATGATTTAAGTAACGCTACGACATGTAATGTCATACAAACACTTATATATAGGAAGTACCAGCGGCGTATCCACCATGCTTGTATCATATTACACACGCCTCGTTACTCAAATCACTTACTCAAACCAACCACCAATGTAAATTGTTTATGTATAAATGAATTGTCATGTGTTAATGTGTAAACCATATCGAAATGTCTATGTCCAATGTAAACCACTAAATGTGTATATCAATGTCAAAATGTTTATGTTTAATGTAGATCATGTAATGTGTACCCAAAAATATCATGTATGGTAAGTGAAATATATCAACTAAACCATATGTAAAATGCACAAAAACAAGGTATTGAAGTAAAACATGGTTTAAATCAAAGTTACGTTTTGTGGAACAAATGCATGCTATACTGATACAAACATTTATGCGGTATTGTGAAAATGCATACATCCAAGCCTTGAGACTGTGGCGATAAACCCTTAAACAAATTAAAGGTTTATCTAAGTTATGTGTATCGAATTCGGTCATTCCTTTCATCCAAACCTACCCAGGATGTCCGGAACAGGAGTTGTCAATTCCTATGGTACCACTACCTACTAACGAACGGCGTGATCAATTTTAATGAATGTATATTGTCCCATTTGAACAAACCAAATGCCATACCAAAAATGTAAGCATGTGAAAACAATGCACTAAGTATGTAATGAAATGAACATACATAGCGTGAAATGTAATGCAAAACAATGTACTAAGTATGCACACAATGGACATACATAGCATGAAATGTAATGTAAAACGATGTATTAAGTATGCACACAATGGACATACATAGCATAATATGTAATGTAAAACGATGTACTAAGTATGCACACAATGAACATACATAGCATAGAATGTAATGTAAAACGATGTACTAAGTATGCACACAGTGGGCATACATAGCATAAACACTATGAAATCATGTACTATAAGTGTACTATTGAACATAATAAGCATATGATATGAAAACATGGAAAGCATGAAAGTAACTAGTAGGCACATGTGTTTCACCCCAAAACAGTTTGGAAAACAGTAAAAGAGGGGTCTATGTACTCACTTGAGATTGCTTAGAAGTCCTAGGATAACCACCAAGTAAAGCTAGAAGATCACGGAATCAAACGGCACCTAATATAGGTAACGATGTTAATAAACCGGACCTAAATCGGAGGATCGGATAGAATGAGGGTTCGTAAACCAAACGAGTATGGAGACTCGTGTAATATGGTTTAACAAAGCCTACATACTAAATGAAACCTAACCTAAGTGCTTACGACCCATTACGACCCGTTTAGGTAGCTTATGCTACTTTAACGCGTAGTTCGCGTGAAACGCGTTCGGACCGCCTAACTAGTCCTATGACAAGTAGAATATGCCTTAACATGTTTAATATTGTTGATAAATCAGTTTAGAGGTCATAGGTTATGTTACATATGTTTAAAATGAATTTTGGCATCAAAGGGTATTTTGGTAATTTACCTAAGGCATATAAACTACCTATCATACAACTACTTAAACGAAGCGACCATAAGGTATAACCTCGGAAGGTTATTCCCTATACACTATGGTCACCTAAGGTATTTGGTCGGATCCTAATGATCGACCAAATGGGTCGGGTTCGAAAGCATAAGCGATTGATTAGATCGCTTACCCTTACGACCCTAGACAAGCACAAAACTAAAAGTGACGAGCTAAGCATGTTGAAACATGCTTAACTAAGTTAGAAAAAAAGTTTGGTATCAAAACAAACGGTTTTGATACCTAAGAGTAGTTTGGTTACAAAATACGCAATAACACGCATTTTGGCCGAAACTACGACTCGTCACTGAGCCAAGATAACGTGGTAATCAGTAGGTATAGTCACTAGGGACTATGAAAATCGTGATTACGCTCACGTTATGAAGTTCAAATGAACTTCGCATTAACCATAAACTGGTCAATGCAGAAAGTCAAACAAAGTTTGACTTTCGGACTCGAAAAGCAATAAAAGAACGAAGGAACACTTACAAAGGGTCCCCGAAAGCTAATCTTGATCCAAGTAGCTCAGGCATGAAACAATGGTTTCAACTTAGAGCTTCTCAAATCAGATTCTAGTGGGTTTTTGCAAGGCATGGGGGGGTATTTATAGGATTCGGAGAGCCATTAGGATTGTTTCTTGGAAACCGTGATTCAATCTCAACCCACCACCTCAAGACCCTGGTTTTAGAAAACCATTTGAGCCCATTGTATTGCCCCAAAACCATGTGCAACAAGTGGAATGGACCAGATTCAATGTTTCAGCCATTCTGCTGTCTGGAGACCCCTTACGGACCGTAAGGGTATGGCTTACGGTCCGTAAGCCAGTGACTTTGCAGAAATGGCAGTTTTGGTCCCTGTAGTGTAATAAGGCAATTTCCGACGCGTTTAAGGCCCGTTAACCCCATTTCAAAGCTCTAAAATGAAGTTAAAGTATAGGGAACTTAAAATGTGCTCAAAAATATCTCGGATGTCGGTTCGTTTGGTCATACGATCGCGATGTTCAGTTAATTACGACGGAATGCGCATAAGCGCGAAAAACGATCCAAATGGCGTGATGAATGGATTTTTCTCATGCCAAACACTAAAATAAAATATTTTAGTGCTCACATAAATTTTTGGATGTCCGGATGTATTCAGAACGTAAGTTATGCGCGAAAGTGCAAACTTATGCACTTTTTGACGCTTTTAGTCCCTGAATGACCCAAAAGTTTATTTTAGCACACCGAAGCCCTCAAAGCCTATTTCTAAGCTATATAGAGGATATTTATGGTATGTTTAACTTATGGTCATGTTTCGGAATGTCTGTTACAGTTCAAATTGGCATACTTTCGCAGTTTGTCAAGTTTAGTCCCTGTAAGCGAATTAACTTGTTTTTTTTGTCATACCAAAGCCTTCAAAACTTATTTCTAAGTTATGTAAAGGTTATTTAAGGTATGTTAAGTATATGTTGATGTTCTGGAGTATTTTTCGCATTAAACTGATTACGTTTACGCACCAGTTTGCGTATAACTCTCCAGAAAGCGATATAGAGTTTGAAATTGAATAAAAGCCAAAACATGAAAAATGTAAAACACAACCAAACAAACATTGGGATCAAATAACATTGTTTTATTGATAATTGAACTGTTCACAATGATTACAAGCACAGATGTTACATTTCTAGTTACTAACTAGTTAAGTTTTAATGATATAGTTAGTGTATTATTGTGTGTTATATAATGTAAGGTGTGTTAGGGTGTTCGGGGACCCTAACTAGCTCAGAAAAGTAAAAACAATGTGTTTGACATTATTTTTATGTTTCGGGTAAAGTCTGGTTGCTCGGTGGATGTTGATCCGTTAAAGTGCTAAATTAGTCTTTAAAGTGTCCTTTATGTTACTTTTAGTGACACATTAAATTCCCAACACTTTGGAAAGTGTCTAGGACTATTTTGCCAAGTTTTTGCACTTTACTAGCATTATTAAATGCTGAATTTTGTGTATTTAGTGCAGAATTCTTCACTTAAAGTATGTTTTAGGCACTTCCGGGCACTATAACTATCACCTAGTGACGCAGTTTTATGGTCCTCACTTCCCTACACTCCCTACTAGTGTAGTATTCTATCTCCGGCTCATACTGGCCTTAGAAACATTGTCTGTCTAGGTGCTGGCATTGTCAGCAGGTTTTCTGGGTTATCCGCTCAGTGTGCTAACTGTGCTTTGCGCATCAAGGTTGTCACTAAAGTTTGTGTGAAATAAATGGAGTGACAGTATGAAATGTGATGCATATGTATGTATGTAACAGAAATCAGAAAGCGGTTTAATCACAGTTGTAGTTAAGCACGGTCATTAAGCACAAATTAAATATTAATTAATTGTACGGATACCTGTAATTGTGCGGGTTGTCACACATTCAAAGTATATGCTACTTTGAATGTTTCATCATTCAAATTATTTTGTGATAACAGAAATTCTTTATTATAAACCCGTTTGCTCTTTTCGACTGTTGGACTTGAAGTGTCGGACTCAGATTTTGACTTTGATTTTGACTCCTTCGTTTCATCTTTATCCAACACCTGATCGACCACTTTCTTAATTATCTCGGACTCATGATCAGTGTCGGATGATGTGAACGTAACATCAATGTTATCTGGCAAGTTATCTGAAGTCTCAGATTCCCACTGTAAATTGGCTGCCTTTTTGACTCTTTCTGAATTTGGATTTCGTGGAGAATATCCATTTTCAAGCGGGGGTGGACACTTGTTATAGTCAAAACTTTGTTTCTTACCAGAATTCTTCACTTCAGTATCCTCTTTTGTTTCATACTTCTTTTCTTCAGATGTTTCTTTTTCAAACGCCTTCATGCCTTCAACTGTAGGATAAATCCTGTCAATCACATAAGAAGAACATGAGTAACTTTTCAATAATTTGTTTACTCTCTCAGTTTCGATTCTCTGAGTTTCCAATTTATGTTCAAGCTCAGCATACATCCCAATGTAATAATTGACCATATCTTGCTTTATCATGTATGCTCCATTGAGTGTCTTCATTTGACTCATTGTATTGATTCATGGCTTTGTTCAAGACATCATATGATTCTTTCAACCTGTTCATGTTGTGAATCAACTCATTGTTTTGCTTCTTCATAGTCTCACAGTTTTCACAATTGTCAGACATTTTTCTATAATAGCTTCCTTTTTAATCTCGAAAGCTGGAACTTCTTTGACTTTTATCACTAGAACCTCTTCTTCATCTTTCTTACTTTTCCTTCTTTCTTCGTCTCTCTCAGCTTGAAATTTTAAAAGCACTTTTATTCTTTCTGCCTCATACGAATAATCATCATGTCACACCCCGACCACGTAAAACATCAAATCGTGGCAGAAACGTCGGGGAGTGTTGTAACAGAATTATTGTTCCACAACCATGGTAATTAAAATTTATTTTATTCATCAACCAAAGAGTGGAATACATTGTTTCAAAACAAGAACCAAAGAGTACATCATATAATTAAACTAAGTCTATCTTTATTTTTAAGTCTCTAAGGCACAGGTCCGCCCTAGTGTCACGATCATCCTAAGCATCAGCTCCTGAAACACATGTGAAAATAGGTACGTCAGCATAAAAATGCCTGTGAGATACATAGGATTTATGAAAATAGGGTTCATGACTTATAAGTTTAGAAAAGGTTGTTTAACCAAAGTCAGTCATGGTCCTTGTAAAATGTTTTGTTTTATAAATCTTTTGAAAAGATATGTTAAAGAAGATGATATGAAAAAGAGTGATGTGAGGTTAAATGAATAACCAAGTAAAATGAGTTTTGTATAAAATGAGTTGTTTGTAAAACAATGTCTTGTGAAAAATATGTTATTTGTATAAAATGTTATATATCTAAATTGAAATGATTCAAATAACGCTACAATATGTAATACCATACAAGCACTTATATATAGGAAGTACCAGTGGCGTATCCACCATGCTTGTATCATATTACATATGCCTCATTACTTAAATCACTTACCCAAACAAACCACTAATGTAAATTTGCCCATATCAAATCATTTGTCAAATGTCTTTGTGTAAACCATATCAAAATGTTTATGTCAAAATGTGGTCCATGAAATATGTGCATCAATATCAAAATGTCTATGTCAAATGTCAATGTGTAAACAAAATGTCATGTATGGCAAATGAAATATATAAATATATATATATAAATATATCCACCGAGCCATAGGTAAAAAATGCACAAAACAATGTATTGAAGTAAAACGTGGTTTAAATCAACATTATGTTTTGTGGAAATGCATGCAATACTGAATACAAACATTTATGCGGTATTGTAAAAATGCATACATTCAAGCCTTGTGACTGTGGTGATGAGCCTTTAAACAAATTAAAGGTCTATCTGTATTATGTTTTATCGAATTCGGTCATTCCTTTCATCCAAACATACCTAGGATGTTAGGAACGGGAGCTGTCAATTCCTATGGTACCATTACCTACTAACGAGCGGCGTGATCAAAGTTAATGAATGTATATGGTCCCATTTAAACAAGCCAAATGTCATATCAAAAATGTAAGCATGTGATGAAATGAAAATGTACTAAGCATGATGAACATACATAGCATGAAAAGGTAATGTAAAACAATGCACTAAGTATGCACTAAATTGACATACATAGCGTGAAATGTAATGAAAAACAATGTACTAAGTATGCGCTTAAATGAACATACATAGCATAAAATGTCATGTAAAACGATGTAGTAATAATGTACTAACGAACATAGCATGTATATGATATGAAAACATGGAAAGCATGAAAATAACAAGTAGGCACATGTGTTTCACGCTAAAATGTTTGGAAAACAGTAAAAGAGGGGTCTATGTACTCACTTCAGATTGCTCAATAGACTCTAGATATCCACCAAGCAAAGCTAGAAGGTTACGGAATCAAACGACACCTAATATAGGTAACTACATTAATAAACGGACCTAATCGGAGGATTGGGTAGCATGAGGGTTTGTAAACCAAATGAGTATAGGAACTCATGTAATATGGTTTAACAAAGCCTACATACTAAAACGAAACTTATCCTAAGTGCTTTTGACCCGTTACGACCCGTTTAGGTAGCTTATGCTACTTTAACGCGTCGTTTGCGTAAAACGCGTTCGGATCGCCTAACAAGCCCTATGACAAGTAAGATATGCCTTAACATGTTTAATAATGTTGCCAAATCAGTTTAGATACCAAAAGTTATGTTACATAGGCTTAAAATGAATTTTGGCGTAAAAAGGGCATTTTGGTAATTTACCTAAGGCATAAGAACTACTTATCATACAACTATTTAAACGACGTGACCATAAGGTATAACCTCGGAAGGTTATTCCCTATACTACTATGGTCACCTAAAGTGTTTGGTCGGATCCTAATGATCGACCAAATGGGTCGGGTTCGAAAGCATAAGCGATTGATTAGATCGCTTACCCTTACGACCCTAAACAAGCACAAATCTAAAAGTGACGAGCTAAACATGTTAAAACATATTTAACAAGGTTTAAAAATAGGTTTGGTATCAAAACAAACGGTTTTGATACCCACAAGTAGTTTGGTTACAAAATACGCGAGAACACGTATTTTGCCCGAAACTACGACTCGTCACTGAGCCTAGATAACGTGGTAATCAGTAGGTATAGTCACTAGGGACTATGACCATCGTGATTACGCTCACGTTATGAAGTTCAAACGAACTTCGCATTGACGATAAACTAGTTAATGCAGAAAGTCAAACGCAGTTTGACTTTAACGCTAAAACGAACGATAAACGCGAAAGAACACTTACAAAAGGTCCCCGCAAGATTGATTTCCAAGTATTTCTCAAGTATGAAGTGATAATCACTCCAACTTAGAGAAAATATCAGAATCAAGTGTGGGTTGCAACTAAAGGGGTGGGGGTATTTATAGGAAATGTAGAACCGTTGAGATCGTTTCTTGTTCCCCAAGCGTTTAATCTGAGCCGTACAACACTTACCCACTGAATTACAAACCCATGGGAGCCCCTAGGATTGTTAAAAACCAGTTGCAAGTGAGAAAGTAATGTATAACAGCTGAAAACAGGCTGTTTGCAACATTCTGCTATGCTGGGGATAGCTTGCACACCGCAACACCCATATTGTTGAGGTGCGCAAGGACCTTGCAGACCAGATATGTTTCAAAATGGCAGAACAGGCCCCTGAGTGCGTATCGTCGTGTTTTGACACTTCTAACACCCGTCAAACCCATTTTTAAGCTCCATAAGGATGTTAAAGTATAGGGAACATGAAACATGCTCAAAAATATGTCGGATGTCGGTTCGTTTGGCCGTACGGTTGCGTTGTTCGGTTAATTACGACGGAAGTCGTAACGGACGTAAAAACAGTCCAAATTGCGCGAAGAATGGATTTTTGACAAGCCAATCACTAAAACATAATATCTTAATGATTACATAAATTTTTGGATGTCCGGATGTATTCAAAACGTAAGTTATGTGCGAAAATGCAAACTTATGCACTTTTTGACGCTTTTAGTCCCTGAATGACCCAAAAGTTTATTTTAGCACACCGAACCCCTCAAAGCCTATTTCTAAGCTATGTAAAGGATATTTAGGGTGTGTTTAACTTATGGCCATGTTCCGGAATGTTCGTTACAGTTCAAATTGGCATACTTTCACAGTTTGTCAATTTTAGTCCCTGTAAGCGAACTAACTTGATTTTGCCATACCAAAGCCTTTAAAACTTATTTCTAAGTTATGTAAAGGTTATTTAAGGTATGTTAAGCATAAATTGATGTTCCGGAGTAATTTTTGCGTTAAACTGACTACGTTTACGCACCAGTTTGCGTATAATTCTCTAGAAAGCGATATAGAGTTTGAAATTGAATAAAAGTCAATACATGAAAAATGTAAAACATAAACAAAGAAACATTGGGATCAAATAACTTTATTTCATTGATAACTGAACTGTTTACAATGATTACAAGCACAGATGTCACAGTCTCCCCTACTTGTGGAAATTTCGTCCCGAAATTTGTTTAGAGGAAACTCGTGGGAAAAGATGTGGATACTTCGCCTTCATTTGATCTTCGTGTTCCCAAGTAAACTCAGGTCCACATTTGGATTCCCAGCGAACTTTGACCAAAGGAATGCGCTTGCGTTTAAGCCATTTGACGATACGGTCCATGATTTCCACAGGTTTCTCAACAAAATGTAGTGTCTTATCAACGCGAATTTTGTCAAGTGGTATGTGGAGGTTCTCACCAGCTAAACACTTCCTGAGATTGGACACATGGAAGGTTGGATGAACATTTCCAAGTTCAGGAGGTAACTCAAGTCTGTAGGCTACCTTACCGATTCTTTCGACAATCTTGAATGGTCCAACATATCTAGGTGCAAGTTTTCCAGTCTTTCCAAATCTGATCACACCTTTCCAAGGTGAGACCTTAAGTAATACTCGATCACCGGCTTGAAATTCCATGGGCTTGCGTTTTGGGTCCGCGTAACTCTTTTGACGGCTTCTAGCTGTCTGAAGGTTATCACGAACTTTCTTAATCTTATCAGTTGTCTCTAAAATGAGGGCAGGTCCAGTAAGCTGAGCCTCGCCGATCTCATTCCAGCAGACTGGTGAACGACATTTTCGACCATAGAGAGCCTCGAAAGGAGCCATGTTGATGCTGGAGTGATAACTGTTATTGTAGGAGAATTCAATCAATGGAAGATGTGAATCCCAACTACCACCAAAATCGATCACACAAGCTCTAAGCATATCCTCCAAAGTCTGGATTGTTCTTTCAGATTGACCATCCATTTGCGGATGATAAGCTGTGCTCAGATTAAGTTGGGTCCCCATAGCAGATTGCATGGTTCTCCAAAAATGAGAAGTGAAACGAGCATCTCTGTCAGAAATGATGTTCAAGGGAACACCATGTCGAGATACGATTTCATCCACATAGATTTTAGCAAGTTTGTCATCAGAAAAAAAATCCTCACCGATTGGCAAGAAATGCGCTGACTTTGTAAGACGATCAACAACTACCCAAATGGCATCATGACCTTTCTTAGTGCGCGGAAGTTTAGTAATGAGATCCATAGCGATGTTTTCCCATTTCCAAACTGGGATCTCTGGTTGCTCCAAAAGACCAGAAGGATGTTGGTGTTCAGCCTTGACTTTAAGACAAGTAAGGCATTTTGAAACGTACAAGGCAATATCCTTCTTCATACCAGGCCACCAATATTGGGTACGAAGATCCTTATACATTTTGTCTGAGCCAGGATGGACAGAATAACGAGACTTATGAGCTTCATCCATAAGCAGAGTGCGAAGACCATCTTGGCTTGGGACCAACAAACGGTCCATGAAATAGTATGATCCATTGTCCTTCAAAACAAGATCAGGCTTAATGTGATAGGGTAATTCCTTACCCATCAAGTCTTGTGAAACACAAGCATGTGGAGCCTGAGAAATGCGGGCTTGAATATCAGCTCGAGCCTGAATATCAGATTGAACACGAACACAATGAAGCTTGACATGTTCCTTACGACTCAAAGCGTCAGCTACGACATTCGCCTTACCAGGATGGTAGCGAATTTCACAGTCATAGTCGTTCAGAAGCTCAACCCAACGTCTTTGCCTCATGTTGAGTTCTTTCTGATTGAAGATATGCTGAAGACTTTTGTGGTCAGTGAAAACCACACATTTTGTTCCATACAAATAGTGTCTCCAGATCTTAAGAGCGAACACAACTGCACCTAACTCAAGATCATGAGTGGTGTAGTTTTTCTCATGTACCTTCAACTGCCTCGATGCATAAGCTATGACTTTGTTCCTTTGCATCAGCACACAGCCAAGACCCAATTTGGATGCATCGCAGTACACGACAAAATCATCATTGCCTTCAGGCAAAGTCAGAATAGGTGCGTCACAAAGCTTCTGCTTCAAGGTCTGAAATGCTACTTCTTGTTTAGAACTCCATTCAAAGGGCTTGTTCTTCTGAGTTAGAGCAGTTAGAGGAACTGCAATCTTCGAGAAGTTCTCTATGAAGCGGCGGTAATAACCCGCAAGACCAAGAAAAGAACGAACCTCAGTAGGAGTAGTAGGCGTATCCCAATCCTTAATCGCACTGATCTTGGAGGGATCTACATGAATACCTTGTTCGTTGACAATATGTCCCAAGAATTGAACTTCTTTAAGCCAAAATTCACACTTGGAGAATTTAGCAAAAAGTTGTTCTTTCTTTAGGAGTTCCAGAGTAAGACGAAGATGTTGCTCGTGATCAGCTTGCGTCTTAGAGTATATCAAAATATCATCAATAAAAACGATGATGAACTTATCTAAATAAGGCTTGCAGACCCTATTCATTAAGTCCATAAAAACAGCAGGAGCATTAGTCAAACCGAATGGCATAACTGTGAACTCATAATGCCCATAACGAGTACGGAAAGCTGTCTTGGGAATATCTTCTTCATGTACACGAAGTTGATGATACCCAGAACGAAGATCAATCTTCGAGAAATAAGAAGCGCCCTGTAACTGATCAAAGAGATCATTGATGCGAGGTAGGGGATATCGATTCTTGATGGTGAGCTTGTTAAGCTCACGGTAATCGATGCACATCCTGAAGGATCCATCCTTCTTCTTGACAAAAAGAACGGGAGCACCCCAAGGTGAAAAGCTAGGATGGATAAAACCTTTGTCAGAGAGTTCCTGAAGCTGCTTAGATAGTTCTTGCATCTCCGATGGTGCAAGACGATAAGGGGATCTGGCAATGGGATTTGCACCAGGTACGAGATCAATACGGAACTCGACTTGGCGTGCTGGGGGTAATCCAGGTAACTCCTCAGGAAATAGCTCCGGATAATCCCGAACGACCGGGATATCTCGAATGGACTTATCTTTGCCTTTATCTGCTGTAACATGTGCCAAAAAGGCCACATAGTTCTTCCGTAGATATTTCCGAGCTTGAGTACAAGACATAAGCTTGAGGCTACTAGCAGGTTTCTCACCACGAACCTGTAGGATCTCACCGGATGAAAGCGGCACACGAACGATCTTCTCAAAACAAACTACCTCTGCGCGATGCTTGGCTAACCAATCCATACCCACTATAATGTCGAAGCTTCCAAGTTGCATTGGCGTGAGGTCGATGGGAAAAAGATGGTTATTAAGGTTCAACTGGTAGTTGCGAAGGACAGAATTAAGAACAATGGGTTCACCACTGGCAACCTCTACTGTCAAGGGTTTACCTAGTTTCGTTCTAGACACGCGAAGCAATGGCTCAAAAGATAATGACACAAAACTCTTATCAGCACCAGAATCAAAAAGAACAGATGCGGGTTGATTATTAACAGAGAACGTACCGTTCACCACTTCATTGTCTGCTTGCGCTTCTTGTGCATTCATGTTAAAAACTCAACCTCGAGCTGGAGCCTAATCCAGATTCGCATTAACCAGCCTTGGACACTGGTTTCGATAATGGGTCAGGTCTCCACAATTATAACACGAGCCAGGAGGATAGTGAGGTCGTGCAGCTTGACCCTGTTGCTGAGCAGGGGGCTGAGCAACTTGTTGAGCCGGGTTCTGAGCTGCTTGATTACGAGCAGAACGACAAACTTCTGCAAGGTGTCCAGACTTCCCACGGTTTGTACAGAAACGGCACGGAAGTTGCTGTTGATGACGACTATTGCACCTATTGCACAAAGGTGCATTCCCTTCATACCGCTTCTTTGCTGGAGGTTGCGCTGGCTGATTTGGTGCAGCTTGGTTTGCCTGTGCAGTAACGGCGTAATTTTGGGAAGCCTTACGCTTCCTTGAATTCCTTGAGGATCCAGAATCCTTACCCTTTCTGTTCTTACCCTTCTTGCTATCTTCTTTGTCAGATGACTGCTTCTTACCCTTGTCACCTTTTCTATGCAGCTTACCCCTTCGAATCTGTGACTCGGTCAATGTTGCAGATAGCTCGATTGCCTGACAGAGTGTGGTAGGGTTACTACCAGTAACGGTGTCTTGTATGGAGTCAGGTAGACCATCGATGTACCTTTCGATAGCCTTGTCGAGTGGGGTAACCATTGTTGGGCATAACAAACTCAGCTCCTCAAATCTATCAGTATACGCCCGGTGCTCGCCACTATCCAGTTTTAGATCATTAAACTCCCTTTCTAGAGCTCGCAGCTCATGACGAGGACAAAACTCCCTCATCATAAGAGTCCTAAGTCCAGCCCATGTTTGTGCCAAGGCAACCTCAGCACCACGATCTCTCATAACCCCGTTCCACCATGTCAAAGCCCTCTTCTGAAATACGCTTGAAGCAAACTCGACTTTGCGATTATCAGGACACTGAACGTGACGGAAAGTATTCTCAATGCTCTCGAACCATTGAAGAAGCCCAGTTGCTCCCTCAGTGCCACTAAACTTGAGTGGTTTAGCCGAGTTAAAACTCTTGAAATTGCATGGAGCATTGTTGTTGTTGTTAGCTTGGTTCCATTGAGCAAAGAGGTTTGGGAATTGAGCAGCCATTTGTTGCGCAATAATTTCTGCCAGTTCGGCATTTGGTAGTGGATTTTCGCGTCGAGGAGGCATTCTAAAAGAGGAAACATGAAAGGAACGAGTGAGATGATTAGGTAAAAAGAATGAGGTGAAACAAAAATCCACCAAAGCAAAGATGGTGGTCATTTGTCCGTATCACAAAGCAAACAAATGACACACAATGACTAATCAAAGTAAATGGGTTCAAAAATAATGCTTAGCGAAGACATGCTCGCCTATAAGTGAACACTCACCCCAAGAGTTCCCAGGTAAGAGTGACTGGTCCGATTTTGTGGATTTGTACGAACACTCTAGCCTTAGACAGAAAACCCAGGGTACAGGCATTCACCCTTCCAGTTTGCACGTGTTCACACTATTTAGAACCCAAAACTTTGACGAGATTTTGAAAACTTGGAAGGCACAAGGCCAAAAGAATCATTCAAAAACAAATGATAAATTTTCAAAATCGATTTAAAGAATCAAAAGGGTTCAAAACCATATAACAATTTATTTAAAAACAGAGATTGCATTTTCAAAAATCGTTTTAGGAAATTGGGTTCTCGTTTTGGTGATCACCTAAGGATAGGTGAAGTGCATGTTTTAAGATCTAAACACAAGACAACTTGTGTTGGGGTCCTAGAAAGTTATAGTCTAGGTCAAAGCATTACTAATAACCTAATTCCCTATAACCATTGGCTCTGATACCAACTCTTCTGTCACACCCCGACCACGTAAAACATCAAATCGTGGCGGAAACGTCGGGGAGTGTTGTAACAGAATTATTGTTCCACAACCATGGTAATTAAAATTTATTTTATTCATCAACCAAAGAGTGGAATACATTGTTTCAAAACAAGAACCAAAGAGTACATCATATAATTAAACTAAGCCTATCTTTATTTTTAAGTCTCTAAGGCACAGGTCCGCCCTAGTGTCACGATCATCCTAAGCATCAGCTCCTGAAACACATGTGAAAATAGGTACGTCAGCATAAAAATGCCTGTGAGATACATAGGTTTTATGAAAATAGGGTTCATGACTTATAAGTTTAGAAAAGGTTGTTTAACCAAAGTCAGTCATGATCCTTGTAAAATGTTTTGTTTTATAAATCTTTTGAAAAGCGATGTTAAAGAAGATGATATGAAAAAGAGTGATGTGAGGTTAAATGAATAACCAAGTAAAATGAGTTTTGTATAAAATGAGTTGTTTGTAAAACAATGTCTTGTTAAAAATATGTTATTTGTATAAAATGTTATATATCTAAATTGAAATGATTCAAATAATGCTACAATATGTAATACCATACAAGCATTATATACAGGAAGTACCAGCGGCGTACCCACCATGCTTGTATCATATTACATATGCCTCATTACTTAAATCACTTACCCAAACAAACCACTAATGTAAATTTGCCCATATCAAATCATTTGTCAAATGTCTTTGTGTAAACCATATCAAAATGTTTATGTCAAAATGTGGTCCATGAAATATGTGTATCAATATCAAAATGTCTATGTCAAATGTCAATGTGTAAACAAAATGTCATGTATGGCAAATGAAATATATAAATATATATATATATATATATCCACCGAGCCATAGGTAAAAAATGCACAAAACAATGTATTGAAGTAAAACGTGGTTTAAATCAACATTATGTTTTGTGGAAATGCATGCTATACTGAATACAAACATTTATGCGGTATTGTAAAAATGCATACATTCAAGCCTTGTGACTGTGGTGATGAGCCTTTAAACAAATTAAAGGTCTATCTGTATTATGTTTTATCGAATTCGGTCATTCCTTTCATCCAAACATACCTAGGATGTTAGGAACGGGAGTTGTCAATTCCTATGGTACCATTACCTACTAACGAGCGGCGTGATCAAAGTTAATGAATGTATATGGTCCCATTTAAACAAGCCAAATGTCATATCAAAAATGTAAGCATGTGATGAAATGAAAATGTACTAAGCATGATGAACATACATAGCATGAAAAGGTAATGTAAAACAATGCACTAAGTATGCACTAAATTGACATACATAGCGTGAAATGTAATGAAAAACAATGTACTAAGTATGCGCTTAAATGAACATACATAGCATAAAATGTCATGTAAAACAATGTACTAATAATGTACTAACGAACATAGCATGTATATGATATGAAAACTTGGAAAGCATGAAAATAACAAGTAGGCACATGTGTTTCACCCCAAAATGTTTGGAAAACAGTAAAAGAGGGGTCTATGTACTCACTTGATATTGCTCAATAGACTCTAGATATCCACCAAGCAAAGCTAGAAGGTTACGGAATCAAACGGCACCTAATATAGGTAACTACATTAATAAACGGTCCTAATCGGAGGATCGGGTAGCATGAGGGTTTGTAAACCAAATGAGTATAGGAACTCATGTAATATGGTTTAACAAAGCCTAAATACTAAAACGAAACTTATCCTAAGTGCTTTTGACCCGTTACGACCCGTTTAGGTAGCTTATGCTACTTTAACGCGTCGTTTGCGTAAAACGCGTTCGGATCGCCTAACTAGCCCTATGACAAGTAAGATATGCCTTAACATGTTTAATAATGTTGCTAAATCAGTTTAGATACCAAAAGTTATGTTACATAGGCTTAAAATGAATTTTGGCATAAAAAGGGCATTTTGGTAATTTACCTAAGGCATAAGAACTACTTATCATACAACTATTTAAACGACGTGACCATAAGGTATAACCTCGGAAGGTTATTCCCTATACTACTATGGTCACCTAAAGTGTTTGGTCGGATCCTAATGATCGACCAAATGGGTCGGGTTCGAAAGCATAAGCGATTGATTAGATCGCTTACCCTTACGACCCTAAACAAGCACAAATCTAAAAGTGACGAGCTAAACATGTTAAAACATATTTAACAAGGTTTAAAAACAGGTTTGGTATCAAAACAAACGGTTTTGATACCCACAAGTAGTTTGGTTGCAAAATACGCGAGAACACGTATTTTGCCCGAAACTACGACTCGTCACTGAGCCTAGATAACGTGGTAATCAGTAGGTATAGTCACTAGGGACTATGACCATCGTGATTACGCTCACGTTATGAAGTTCAAACGAACTTCGCATTGACCATAAACTGGTCAATACAGAAAGTCAAACGCAGTTTGACTTTAACGCTAAAACGAACGATAAACGCGAAAGAACACTTACAAAAGGTCCCCGCAAGATTGATTTCCAAGTATTTCTCAGGTATGAAGTGATAATCACTCCAACTTAGAGAAAATCTCAGAATCAAGTGTGGGTTGCAACTAAAGGGGTGGGGGGTATTTATAGGAAATGTAGAACCGTTGAGATCGTTTCTTGTTCCCCAAGCGTTTAATCTGAGCCGTACAACACTTACCCACTGAATTACAAACCCATGGGAGCCCCTAGGATTGTTAAAAACCAGTTGCAAGTGAGAAAGTAATGTATAACAGCTGAAAACAGGCTTTTTGAAACATTCTGCTGTGCTGGGGATAGCTTGCGCACCGCAACACCCATATTGTTGAGGTGCGCAAGGACCTTGCAGACCAGATATGTTTCAAAATGGCAGAACAGGCCCCTGAGTGCGTATCGTCGTGTTTTGACACTTCTAACACCCGTCAAACCCATTTTTAAGCTCCAAAAGGATGTTAAAGTATAGGGAACATGAAACATGCTCAAAAATATGTCGGATGTCGGTTTGTTTGGCCGTACGGTTGCGTTGTTCGGTTAATTACGACGGAAGTCGTAACGGACGTAAAAACAGTCCAAATTGCGCGACGAATGGATTTTTGACAAGCCAATCACTAAAACATAATATTTTAATGATTACATAAATTTTTGGATGTTCGGATGTATTCAGAACGTAAGTTATGCGCGAAAATACAAACTTATGCACTTTTTGACGCTTTTAGTCCCTGAATGAGCATAAAGTTTATTTTAGCACACCGAACCCCTCAAAGCCTATTTCTAAGCTATGTAAAGGATATTTAGGGTGTGTTTAACTTATGGCCATGTTCCGGAATGTTCGTTACAGTTCAAATTGGCATACTTTCGCAGTTTGTCAATTTTAGTCCCTGTAAGCGAACTAACTTGATTTTGCCATACCAAAGCCTTTAAAACTTATTTCTAAGTTATGTAAAGGTTATTTAAGGTATGTTAAGCATAAATTGATGTTCCGGAGTATTTTTCGTGTTAAACTGACTACGTTTACGCACCAGTTTGCGTATAATTCTCCAGAAAGCGATATAGAGTTTGAAATTGAATAAAAGTCAATACATGAAAAATGTAAAACATAAACAAACAAACATTGGGATCAAATAACTTTATTTCATTGATAACTGAACTGTTTACAATGATTACAAGCACAGATGTCACACATCATCACGATCATCTTGTTTTTCAACCTTCTTCTTTGCCATTCGAGCCCTTTCAGCATCTCTTTCGGCTAGATATTGTAAGTGCTCTTTCATTCTGTCTGCATAATATGAATTATCATCATTACTGTTTTTAACAACTTGAGCAACAAAAGCTTTAGCTTTTAAGATTTCTTCATCCGGACAATATTTGTCCCAGCTAAAACCTTCTGGCAATCTTTTATCCTCTTGATTAACTAGATAAGCTTTCTTTGGTTCTTCAATCTTCTTTCTTGCATGTGAAGTTTGTGGCGATTGTTGATACGGCTGTTGAGCAACTTGATGATAAATCGCTTTCCGATAATAATCATTGTTGTTGAAAGGATTTTGAGCTCCACTTGCTTCGCGATTTGTGCATTCTCGCTTTAAATGCCCTTTTTCCCTGCAACGAAAACAAGTGACTTTAGATTTATCAAATCCTAAAGTAGAAACATTTGCATCACGAAAATCATGTCTTCCCGTGATCTGTTTAAACTTCTCAGCTCTTCTTAACATGCTAGCCAAACACCAATTAATATCCATCAACTCCATCTCTTCAGCATCAACCTGATCGTAATCCTCTTTTGTCAACATCGGATTTCCGATCCTTCCTGCAACTAAACTCCCATAAGACTCTAATACAGTTACCAACAAAGACATGTGACTTTTTGCAACTTCTTCCGAGTACTTTTGATCATTCTCAAGATTTAGTGCAATGTTGCATTGTAGAACTTTGCCACTCTTGGTTGCTGAAAACTTTGGATCAAACGATGGATATGAAGAAAATCCTGTTTTGCTACTTGATCCTTGAGATGAACTTTCAGAAGAACTTTTAGCATTGAAAGCAGTTTCGATCTTTGGTGCAATGTTGGTCTTATCACTAACACCACCTTTGTAATACAGACCAATGTCTTATTCTCCATCATAGTTCGTCATTCTTGCTATCTTTCGTTGTTCCATCTCTTGAGCTTCGAGTTGTTCAATAAAATCACTCAGCTTTAGATTGTCAAATTCAGTTTTATTTTTCAACATCATAAAATACGTCCCCCAAACATCATGTGGTAACGCATCGGCCAACTTTTCAATCAATTCTTCTTTATCTTTATTGATGTTCAATTTTTTCATATTCTTCACCAAATTGCAATATCTTTCTATAATCTGCTTGGTGTTTTCAGTTTTTAATCCACGGAATAAATCAAATTCTTTCTTCAAAATCGACATTTTGTTCTTGATCATTTCTTTACTTCCAACAAACTTTGATTTTAATTCTTTCCATATCGAATGAGCACTTCCGTTGTGTTGAAGTAAAATCAAGATTTCTTCCTTAATAGCTTGCTGCAATAGACTAACCATCAACTTTTCATTTTTATATTTCTTTTTCTCATCAACATCTAGATCTCTAATTTCAACTTTCTGTCCATTGTCCTTAACCGGTCTAATATATCAAAATTCAGTATAATCCCATGCATCTAGGTAATATGCTTGAACCCAATTTTCAAAATGTTCTGCCCATCCACTGTACTCCTCAATACTCATAAGCTTAGGTGGTTTTTGCGTTATCCCCATTTCATTTTCTAGCATTGTATTCTGAGTGATAGTAATCGGGCTAGCAAAGGCATTGTAGAACTCGTTCTCCATGTTTCGGTGTTTGAAAATTAACAAAATCAGGCTTTTTCAAACGAAATGGGTTATTCTCAAACGAAATGTTTCTTCAAACGAAATGAACTTCTCAAGCGGAATGGACCTTTCACGCGAAATGAACTTTTCAAACGAAATGGATCAACTATTCCTAATTCATACGAAATGGAATGATGTTTCAAACGAAATTGCACTTTGGTACGAAATGAAGCCTGTTTCGTACGAAATGAAAATCTGATGAACTCTTTCAAGCGAAATGGTCTTTGGAGCGAAATGAAACTCTGTTTCGTGCAAAATGGCACAAGTTCAAACAATCTGATATCCCACTTCGTGCGAAATGGATATGACGTCACACGAAACGGATAGTTTTTCACAAAATTGATCAAGTTTTACTTTGATTTTAGGTCTGATTCTTTCAAGGCTTTGTTAAAACACTGTTACGCACGTTATATTTGAAAATCAAGCCATTTTATCCGTGAAAACTCAGTTAATTTTGAAAAGAAGGTGTAGAAATCAGAATTTTCAGCTGAAATGGTAAGAACTCTTCCTCCTGAGCTCTGATACCACTTGTAGGATCGTTTGCACGACCAAAACGAGTCGTTCAGAAGAGTTCTAACCAATACGAAAGGCGAAAACAGACGTATCGGAGTTATTTCAGCTGAATTTGCACGTAGAGTCACTTTAAACTGTCTCTGTATTGATATCAGATCGTTTTCCAATGCTGGAGACACTTCGGCAGAGCTTCGCTACCGGAATCGAAAACGTTACAAATGATTTGAACAAGGCACTATTTATAGGCAAGCCATTCCGCACGAAACAGTTCACACGAAATGGCAATCACCATTTCGTGCGAAATGGCCAAGTTTCATTTCATACGAAATGGACAAGATCCATTTCGTGCGAAATGGCCACATCTCACACTTTTCTCATTTTTCTCGTACAATGTGCCCTGATCAATCTAATCTAATACAAGACTCGATACAAGACGAAGTCGACAGACATATGCACCAACACGATTGAGCTTACTTTCTTGCAAAGTGGTTGTCCTGATGAGCTAAGAACCTTGAACACGACTGGGGTTTTCCGTTCAAGGGCACTCAAATGGTGGACCACCGAATGCAACAAGAGGGGAAACGATTTTGCACATGCCATGCCTTGGGATGAACTCAAGTGTGACATCTGTGCTTGTAATCATTGTATAAACCTTAAACAGTTCAGTTATCAATAAAAAAATGTTATTTGATCCCAATATTTGTTTATTTATGTTTGACATTTTACATGTTTTGATTTTTGTTCAATTTCAAACTCTATATCGTTTTCTGAAGAGTTATATGCAAACCGATGCGTAAACATAATCAGTTTACCGTGACAAACACTCCAGAACATCAATATATTCTTAACATACATTAAATAACCTTTACATAACTTAGAAATAAGTTTTGAAGGCTTTGGTATTGCAAAATCAAGCTTATTCGATCGCAAGGACTAATTTCATCAAACTGTGAAACTATACCGATTTGTATAGTAACGGACATTCCAGAACATGATCATAAGTTAAACATACCCTAAATATCCTTTACACAGCTTAGAAATAGGCTTTGAGGGGTTCGGTATGCTAAAATAAACTTATTTGATCAATAGGGACTAAAAGCGTCAAAAAGTGCATAGGTTTGCATTTTTGCGCATATCTTAGGTTCTGAACGTCTCCGGACATCCAAAAATTTTGTGATCATTAAAATATTTTATTTTAGTGATTGGCATGATAAAATTCCATTCGTCGCGTAATTTGGATCGTTTTTCACGTCCGTTCGTGTTTCGTCGTAATTAACCGAATAACGTGATCGTACGACCAAATGAACCAACATCCAACATATTTTCAAGCATGTTTCATGTCCCTTATGCTTAGGAATCATTTTAGAGCCTTGAAAATGGCTTAACGGGCCTTAAAAACATCAAAAATGGGCTTAAACATGTGTAGGGACCAAAGTTGCAATTTTTAAAACTGTTTTCTGAACTGCAGGCGGTCGCGGGCCACGTAAGCTGACCCCATATCGTACGCGGTGCGCGATAGAGCCTCAGATCAGCAAAATCATGTTTCCAGCTATATCCAGCTGTTCCCTGGGTTTGCACATGGTTTCTTTGAATCTATGGGCTTGTTTTAGGCACCCATAGATTACCAAAATAATGGGCACACATGTAAGGCTCAGATTAAAGCTCGTTTATCGATAAACGATCCTAATGGTGACCCGAAATCTATAAATACCCCCATGTTTTCATTTGCAAACTCACACTTGATTTGATTATTTCTCTAAGTTGGAGTTTCTACACTTCATACCTGAGAATTTTTAGATCAAATCTCCATTTGCTTGGACCTCTTGTAAGTTTCTTTCGTTCTTTTACGCGTTTTAAGCACGAAAGTCAAACAATGTTTGACTTTCTGCTTTGACCAGTCAATGGTCAACACGAAGTTCGTTTGAACTTCGCAACGTGAGCGTAATCACGATGGTCATAGTCCTTTGTGACTATACCTACTGATTACCACGTTATTTAGGCATAGTGACGAGTCATAGTTTCGGTCAGAATACGCGTTTATGCGTATTTTGCAACCAAACTATTCTTGGGTATCAAAACCCTTTGTTTTGATATCAAACTTGTTTTTAACTTCGTTAAACATGTTTTAACATGTTTAACTCATCACTTTTAGTTTAGTGCTTATATAGGGTCGTAAGATAAGCGGTCTAAACAACCGCTTAGACTTTCGAACCCGACCCGTTTGGTCGATCATTAGGATCTGACCAAACACATTTTGTGACCATAGTTGTATAGGGAATAACCTTTCGACGTTATACCTTATGGTCACTACGTTTAGTTAGTTGTATGATAGGTAGTTTATATGCCTTAGGAAAATGACCAAAATGCCCTTTTTATGCATAAATTCATTTTAAGCATATGTAACTTAAATTTTGACATCTAACTGATTAGGCAACATTATTAGACATGTTAAGGCATATAATACTTGTCATAGGACTAGTTAGGCGGTCCGAACGCGTTTTACGCGAACGGCGCGTTAAAGTAGCGTAAGCTACCTAAACGGGTCGTAATGGGTCGTAAGCACTTAGGATAGGTTCCGATTTAGAATGTAGGCTTTGTTAAAGCATATTATATGAGTTCCTATACTCATTTGGTTTATGAAACCACATTTTATCCGAACTTCCGATTTAGGTCCGGTTTATTAACGTAGTTACCTATATTAGGTGCCGATTGATTCCGTGAGCAATCTCAAGTGAGTACATAGACCCCTCTTTTACTGTTTTTCAAATATTTTGTGGTGAAACACATGTGCCTACTTGTTACTTTCGTGCTTTTTCATGTTTTTATATCATATGCTTATTATGTTCATTAGTACACGTATAGTACATGATTTCATTCTTATTTTTGCTATGTATGTTTTATTAACATGCTAGCACATTGATTTCATATATTACATTTGTTTCATATGTTCATTTCAGCATATGTACACATTGATTTACATCATATTCATGCTATGTATGCTCATTTTTGCATACTTAGTAAATTGTTTTCACATAACATGCTTATATTTGGTATGAAATTTGGTTTGTTTAACGGGAAAAATGTACATTCATTAACATTGGCCATGCCGCCCGGTAGTAAGTAGTGGTACCATAGGAATTGACATCTCCCATTTATGGCTTCCTAGGTTTGTTTGAAAGTAGGAAATGACTGAATCCGATATACATAATTTAGATAAACCTTTAATTTGTTTAAGGGTTTGTCGCCACAGTCGCAAGGTTTGAATGTATGCGTTTTAATAGTACCGCATAGATGTTTGTATCAGTAATGCATGCATTTATTTTACAAAGCATAACTTTTGAATTAAACTTTAATTTACTCAAATACATTGTTTTGTGCATTTTACCTATGGTTTTGCGTGACATTTTTCGCTTACCATACATAACATTTGATTATACATTACATGATTCACATTTGACATTAGACATTATTTACACATAAACATTTTGACATTGGTATAAACAATACATTTTTTTGGTTTGTTTGGATAAGTGATTTAAATAACGAGGCGTGTGTAATGTGATAAAAGCATGGTGGATACGCCGCTGGTACTTCCTATATATAAGTGCTTTTATGATATTACATATCGTAGCGTTATTTAAACCATTTCAATTTAGACATATTTCATTTTACACAATTAACACATCTTCACGACAACATTATTTTACAAATAACTTATTTTATACAAACCCATTTTTCTTGGTTATTCAATTAATCATATATCTTTCTTTTATATATCATCTGATTTTCTTTATCACTTTTTGTATAAGAGAAAAACCTCTTTTTTTTTTAAAGATTTATGACTAATTTTTATAAAACAATCTTTTCAATTACAAGTCATGAATCCTTAATCAATAAAGCTATGTATCTCATAGGCATTTTTATGCTGACGTACCTATTTTTACATGTGTTTTCAGGAGCTGATGCGTAGGAATGATCAAGATACACTTAGGCGGACCTGTGCCTTAGTGACATAAAATGAAGCTATAATAGTTTAACTTTGTTATGCACTCTTTGTTTCTTTGTTTTAAGACAATGTAACCCCCTTTGTTAATAAATAAAAAAAAACTTTAAATACCATGGTTGTGAAACAGTAATTCTGTTGCTCGACTCCCCGACGTTTCCGTCGCGGTTTGTTGTTTTACGCGGTCAGGGTGTGACATCAAGCAACTTATGAAAGATCACTTTTGTCATCCTCACGAGCTCCAAAAATTGGAGAACGAGTTTTGGAACTTAACGCAAAAAGGGAGCGACATGGATGGTCTGATTACGCATTTCAAACAGCTTAGTGTACTTTGCCCTGGGCAGGTCGATTCCGTCCCCAAAATCATAGCCAAGTTCATTCGTCGTGTTGCACCTTCCTTGACTAACCATGTTGCCTCTGCGTGCCCTAAAACCATAGAGGAACCTTTAGCATAGCCACCGAACTCAACAACAATTGCGTCGTTCATGGAACCTATGACAAGGTTTCGACGAAGAGTGCGCACCAAGCCGTTACTGATACCACCGATACTACCACCGCTGTTGAACCTTCATCCTCCTAACCAAAGAAAAACCGTGGCAAGAAGCGGAAGGCTTCAAGCCAGAATTGTGCGGTCGTCACTCCGCTAAACCCTCAACCCATCCAAGCAGTAGCTGTCGTTAATCCCACAACCCTAGAACCACCAAGACGAAACTACACTGGGACATGGCCCAAGTGTAACCATTGCTCTTACCATCACCCTACTGGTACCCCATATCGCAAATGCGCAACCTGTGGCAGGCTTGGGCATGTCGTCGATCGCTGTCGTTTTAACCAAAAGGCTGTTCAGGACCAAGCCATTGTTGCCAACCCTGCTCCTAACCAGGTTCAACCTCCAGCTGCTCCTGTGCGAGCATGTTTCAAGTGTGGTGATCTTAATCATTTAGCCAACGTGTGTCCTTAGCGTAATCAACCACAACAGCAGCAGCAGCAACAGACTCACCAACAACCCGCTAAAGGCCGAGCTTTTCTCCTCACAACCGATCAAGCGCAAAATGCAAACGACGTCATCACTAGTACGTTTCTTGTGAACCATGTTTATGCTTCTTGTGTGACAACTGGCACAAAACAGGTAATTTCCGTACAATTTAATTATTATTTAATATCTGCAATTATGTGCTTAAATGTCAACATTGTCTGATTACATGCTATACATGTGAATTCATGCACGTTTTATACTTCAAATATTGCTTTATGCATTACTGTTAGCGTTGTGTCAGAGAGACTAGTAAACTCACCGGTAAGACACACTGTGTCAGCAACTCTGCAGAAAGCAGTCATATAATGGAATTAGGGCCTAGGAGTAGGTCCAACGTCTAAAATACATTAAAACCCAAGTATGGATGCAAGGGTTAACATATAAACTTTCTGGAAGCTAAACTATGCATTAAAAAGCACCCGAAACACACTTTAAATGCTGAATTTTATATATTTCAGCAATAATTCAGCTATAATCAGCATTTTAACACTAAAATATCATGCAGAATTTATGTTTTATGGTCCAAATTTACTTACAAAGTGTCAGGAATTGAAAGTGTCACAAAAAGGGCACATAAAGGACACTAAACGACGCAATTTAGCACTTTAACGAACCGGTATCTAACCAAACAACCGAACACTACCTGAAACATCAAAATTATACTAGAAGCATTGTTTTAATGTTTCTGAGCTAGTTATGATCCCCGAACACCCTAACACACTATATAACACCATATATGCATAACACCTAAACATTACACTTGAAATCTAACCATTTAACTTAACTATCCATTAAACCACAACTAGACCCCCCCCCCCCCCCCCTTCATGTTTACAGTCACAAGGTGACCCCACCACCAAGATCTTACTTGATCTTCCCTTGATTCACTTTGATTTGCTAGAGATTTGGTCTTGTACTTAAGAAACATATTACACATTGGATAAAACTTAAACATGGATCATTAGCCCATTCATCTCACACACACTCCATTTTTTCCTCTCATCCCCACTCTCGGCCGAGAACACCCCTCACACCACCACCATTGTCAAGCCTTGATCATCCAATCCAAGTTCATCACAAGGTGCTAGAAGGTGTCTAAGGAAGTGTGGAGCTTGTGAATCTTGAAGGACCTCTTCCAATTGCTTTTATCCATCACATTTACCACCATCATCATCTTGTGTTCCTCCCTAGCCCTTGTGCTAGTAGTAAGCTCCTTGTAACTTGAATTTACTTCATAGTTTGTTGGTTAAAAGATGATGAACATTGTTAATCTTGAAGAACACTAAAGAACATAATCATGAAACTTTAACATAAGCTTAATAATATAAGAATACGTGTTTAAAATTAGATTTATCAGGGGGTTTTTAAATAAAATTTGTATTTTATCACTCAAATGGCAGCTTATTTGTTTCTTGAATAACATGTTTGACCACTATATTTTCTTTTCAATAATCATCTCCGCAATCATCATATCTATCACGTACCGAGTATATCCATTAAAATTTTTTTTAAATATAAGTTTCTTATTATTTCGTATATAAAATCATATTTATTCAAGTCGTGTAATATATAAGAGGTTTTAAAGATATATTTTTTTATTATTTGGTAAACAATATTACATTTATTCAACCTGTGTAATACACGTGATTTTAAAGATAAAACCTTTTTATTATTTGGTATATAAAATTACATTTATTCAACACGTACAATATGGTTCTTATAGATATAATTTTTTATTATTTAATATATAAAATTACATTTATTCAACCCGTACAATAAATGAGGTTTTTAAAGATATATATTGTTTTACTATTTAGTATATAAAATTCATTTATTCAACCCGTGTAATACGCGGGGTTATAACCTAGTTATCCAGATAAACACAAAGATGATAAACATGACAAATCAATGACAACTTGTAGGCATTGACGAGTCAATAGGTAAAAAAATAAATAAAAATCAAAGTTAGACAATTATTCGGAACGAAAAGTAATAGAAGTTTTATAACGTCAAAATAAGATAGAAACTTGATAGTTTTGAGCAAAAGCAATAAATCTTTACCAAACAATGCATACTGACTTAACTGGAATCCAAAGTTTTATACCCGAACAACAAGCGGATTAATTGATGTGATGGCTCGAGGTGGAACAAGGTGGGGCATGATTTTTATCAGGTACTTCTTAAATTTCATGAATCTGAGACAATTTTCCATGGATGTTCTTCTTCATTTATAGCTTTAATTCTGAAAAAAGGGGATCCGTTGGGATTCAATGATTTTCGGCCCATTAATCTTTTGGTATGCATTAGTAAAGTAATATTAAAGGTACTAGCTGAAAGACTAAAATGGGTTCTGAATTCGGTTATTTAGAATAACCAATCCGCTTTTATAAAAGACCGCAATATTATCGATGGGCCACTTATTATTAATGAAGTGATAGCGTGAGTAAAAGGAATGAAAAAGAAAATGTTGATGTTTAAAATCGATTTCGAGAAAGCTTACGATCACATTAATTGGGACTTTTTGGATTCGACTCAAGAACAAATAAACTTTCCTTAAAACTGGTGAAAATGGATTCGAGCAATTTTAGCGTCCGCTAGATCCTCCTTGTTAATAAATAGATCCCCTTCGTTTGAGTTCCAATTCTCTCGCGCAATTAGGCAAGGAGATCCTATCTCTCCTTTTCTATTTCTCATCGGGATGGAAGCATTTTAGGTTATGATGGAAAAAGCGGCGGATGAAGGTATTTTTCAAGGTATAAAACTTCCGGTCCCTCAATTACGCACCTTTTTTTTGTGGATGAAGTTCTTTTGGTGGGGCAATGGAACAGGGAGAATGTTCTAAACATGGCTAGATTGCTTAGATGTTTTGTAACACCTGTGCCTCCACGGCCATCAAACAAATACCAAACCAATGAAATATTGTATTTCATACTTGGGATTTGTAAAAATATGTGTATCGTTTGCACATATCAACTCTTGTTCGATTTCAAGCTCTAAATCGCTTTCTGGAAGGTTATACGCGCACTGATGCGTAGATATAACCAGTTTAATGCAACGAACACTCCGGAATAGTGAAATAGGCATAACATACCTTAAATAACCTTTACATAACTTAGAAATAAGTTTTGAAGGCTTTGGTATAGCAAAATCAAGTTAAATCGCTTACAGGGACTAAAGTTGACAAACTGTGAAAGTATGCCAATTTAAACTGTAACAGACATTCCGGAACATGACCATAAGTTAAACATACCATAAATATCCTTTACATAGCTTAGAAATAGGCTTTGAGGTGTTTGGTATGCTAAAATAAACTTTTGTGTCATTCAGGGACTAAAAGTGTCAAAAAGTGCACAAGTTTGCATTTTCGCGCATAACTTATGTTCTGAATACATCTGGACATCCAAAAATTTATGTAAGCATGACTACATTATATTTTAGTGTTCGCCTTAAGAAAAATCCATTCGTCGCGTCGTTTGGATCGTTTTTCGCGCTTATGCGCATTCCGTCGTAATTAAGCGAACATCGCGTTCGTACGACCAAACGAACCATCATCCGACATATTTTTGAGCATGTTGCATGTCCACAATGTTTAGGCAACATTTTAGGGCCTTAAAGTTGGCTTTACGGGCCTTAGAAGTGTCGAAAAAGGCCTTAAAACACAACAGGGACCATTTCTGCCAATTTAGAAACATTTCTGAATCAGAGGATCAGTTGCGTAGCGCGATGCCTAAAGCCTTACCAGTCGCGCTACGCGACTGCCTAACCTGACCAGATTAAGTGTATTTGCAATCAGATTTCAGCCGATTAATCCTTACCCACACATTCTAAATTATCTAGTCATCTGATAAGGATCAAATTCTAGTCACCACAACTTTGCAACAAGTGTACGGGTTGGATTCATGGCACGTTTTCTATGAAACGATCCTAACGGTTTGGGTATTCCTATAAATACCCAACCCACACAACCTCATTTTGCACTAGAATTCTGATTTGAGAACCTCTAAGTTGAAACCATTGTTTCATACCTGAGATTCTTGAATCGGGATTAGCATTCGGGGACCCTTCGTAAGTATTCTTTCGTTCTTTTCCTTATTTTACTGCTTTTCGAGTCAGAAAGTCAAACTTTGTTTGACTTTCAGCGTTGACCAGTAATGGTCAATGCGAAGTTCGTTTGAACTTCGCAACGTGAGTGTAATCACGTTGGTCATAGTCCCTTGGGACTATGCCCACTGATTACCACGTTGTCTAGGGTCGTAGGGTAGGCGATCTAATAAATCGCCTATACCTTCGAACCCGACCCAGTTTGGTCGATCATTAGGATCCGACCAAATACATTAGGTGACCCTAGTATAGGGCATAACCTTCCGAGGTTATACCCTATGGTCACATCGTTTAAGTAGTTGTATGATAGGTAGTTTATATGCCTTAGGTAAATTACCAGAATACCCTTTTCATGTATAATTGGTAATTAAGCATATGTAACCTAAACCTTTGTCACATAACTGATTATGTAACATGTTTAGGCATATAACACTTGTCATAGGGCTAGTTAGACGGTCCGAACGCGTTTCACGCGAACGACGCGTTAAAGTAGCATAAGCTACCTAAACGGGTCGTAATGGGTCGTAAACACTTAGGTTAGTCTCAATGTAGTATGTAGGCCTTGTTAAACCATATCATATGAGTTCCAATACTCATTTGGTTTACCAAGCCTCATCCTATCCGATCTCCCGATTTAAGTCCGGTTTATTTATATAGTTTTAGATTGCCGACTGATTCCGTGCTCTCTCTAGCTTTGTTTGGTTGTTGTTCAAGACCTCCAAGCATTCTCAGGCGAGTACATTATTCCCCTCTTTTACTGTTTTTCCAAACTGTTTTGGGGTGAAGCATGTGTACCTATCTGTTACTTTCATGTTTTCCAAAAGTATAATTGATTATACATGTTATTACTTATCTATTGACAAATTGAATAACTATCTATGATTTAAACACTGATATCTCAAAGAACATAAAATAAATTTGTTGAATTGTACTTATTTTATGTTCACCAGACCGATTGTTAGTATGATATAGCGCTATAGGATTTGACACCCCATTCCTGTTGGCATGGAATGTCTGAAACCAATTTGTTGCTCCATCCAAATAGGAATTGCCTTTGTGGTATTTCTATAGTCTCAAAGGTGTATCTTGATGCACTAGGTCTGAATGAATTCTTAAATCACACTATTAAAGTATAGTTGAATATACTCTCATGTGTGGTATTGTACAAAACCAACATATATTTTGTTAATCATCCAAAGCATATTTTGATATGTTATCTATAAATCCAAAGTATACTTGTACTATACTATCTAAATCTATTCTTTTGAACAACGAAGGTATATTTAATGTACTATCTATCTATCGATTTGGTTTAGTTTGATTAAGTGATTAAGTAACGATGCGTGTGTAATATGATACAAGCATGGTGGATACGCCGCTGGTACTTCCTATATATAAGTGCTTGTATGGTATTACATACTGTAACGTTATTTGAATCATTTTAGTTTGAAATATATAACATTTATACAAATAACATACTTTTCACAGGACATTGTTTTACAAACAACTTATCTTATACAAACTCATTTTACATGGTTATTCATTTAATCATGCATTATTCTCTTATTTATACATATCATCAGAACTTATCATTGTTTTTCAAATAATTTACTAAAACAAATGTTTTTGGGTTAAGAGTCATGGCTACGAGGTTTTACAAATTATAACCCGCTTCATTTGAGTTGGTTAATTAAGTTGCAATATTATACTCTTTTCAAAACAAGGTTTCTAAATAAAGTATTGCAACGTCTAAACTAGCCATGATTTCGACACTCCTACAAAACCAATGTATTCGCCAGCATTTCTTTGCTGACCTCGTTTTTACACATGTTTCAGGTACTGCTTTGCAATGATTGTTGATACATGCTACATTTAGGATGGACTCGTGCCTTAGCGACTTAAAACGAGACAATAACTAGTTAACTTATGTTATGTACCCTTTGTTTCTTGTTTAAACAATGTAAACTCTCATAATTGATTAATAAAACGAAACTTTAATTGCCATGGATTTGAAACGATTAATTCTGTTACAACACTCCCCGACATTTCCGCCACGTTTTGTATGTTCTACGTGGTCGGGGTGTGACAGAAAAGATGGTATCAGAGCCAATGGTTATAGGGAATTAGGTTATTAGTAATGCTTTGACCTAGTCTATAACCTTCTTAGGACCCTAACGCGAGTTTACTTGCGTTTAGTCATAAAACAATACCGTCACCTATCCTTAGGCGACGACCACAACAAGAACATAAATTTCAAAACCGCTTTGAAAACTAATCATCTGTTCTAGGATGATTGATTACAAGGTTTTGAACCCCCTATTGTAAGGTTTTGAACCCTTTGAGTTTTCAAAATCTCGTCAAGGTTCTGGGTTTTAAATAATGTGAACACGTGCAAACTGGAAGGGTGAATGCCTGTATTCTGGGTTTTCTGTCTAGGCAAGCACTTCGTATACATCTCATCAGACGCGAGACCAGTTGTGCTTACCTGGGAATTCTTGGGATGAGTATTCACTTATAGGCGAGCATGTCTTCGCGATACATTATTTTCGGACCTATTTACTTTGATTAGTCATTGTCTCATTTGTTTGCTTTAGGTAACAAACAAATGATCGCGATTTTCATGCATTCTGTGTTCATTTCCCTTGTTCCCTCCCATATCTCCTATTTTCTTCATGGTGTCTCTTCATCGCAACAAGACTCGAGTATCCGGACCAGGTGCTACAATTGCCCAACAAATAGGCGTCGTACTCCAGAAGACCGTTGATTTAGCTATCACCATGAGTCAGCTCAGGAATGAAGCCGTGCAAGGGAACCACTCCTTGGAGAAATCAATGTAACCGTCATCATCCAAATCAAATACCCTGTTACAAATGTACCCACGGTGGACGATGGAGACATTTGGTTAACATGTGTCGCTTTGCTGTTCAAAGCAAAGCAGTTGAAAACCCTGTTGCTGCTTAACCTTCAAGTTCTGCTTCATATGTCGCCTTGGCATATCTAGCGTCTCAACCTCATGAATTTTCTACCTTGTGTATCGACTTAAACACGCCTAGTGCAAGGTGTCGAATCACCTTTCGTTACACAAATTCCAAAATCCATGAAGGATCTTTCTATCCTTATAATCAGATCCTTGTGGATGAATATCACTCAAATCGGAGCCCTTAATTGAATTCTTTGTATGATTCAATACGTACATTATGATTCAATAAGGACAAAGCCGAATTCTTATTAAGATCTTTCTATCTTCATAGATAGATTCTTGAAAATGATTAAAGTACCAAATGAAATCCACGGATTGGATTCCTGGTGTGCTTTAATTATCCATGCTCAAAGATAACAAATTAAAGAATCAAGTTAACTAATTTTTGTGCTTATGTGTTTTTTTATGTGTTTTGTGTTTTATGTGATCCATCCAAATCCTCGTAGAATCTTCCATATCTCATATGAAGGATTCGTAGTAGGATATTCCAAAAAGGTACTATCTTAAATCCTTAATGGACTTCTACGTTGTAGTTAAGTCCCTTGGGTTTTAAAGTACTATTCTAAAACTGGACCTCTTGAATGGTCTGGTTAAACAGACTGATTTTGAAAATCTGATCAAAAATATCATGTGATGATATAAATACAAAGATCCCTTAAGTGGTCTATTTAAGGAGATCATACGACGGTTTAGTTAAGAAGATCATATGTTGATCTAGTTAAAAAGATCGTTCGTAGATCAAATTAAAAGGACCCTTTTGTGGTCTAGTCAGGTCGCTTTATGTTTATTCAATTGATTTTTTCCTCTACGCATTCTGAAATGAACTGTGCGGACTGTGCAAGGAATTAAGTAATTATGGAGGCCTACATAATTATGGAATTCAGTGCACAGAAACCACAGGAAATTTTGTCATGTGTTAAGACCCATAGTAACAAGAACAATGATACGGGAGAAGTCTTGGACCTTGACCGATGTCATTTTATCTTACACTCCCCAATTCTGATTTCAAGCACACACAAGTTTCCTATGATAAGTTTTCATAAGAAACGTTTTTCTATCCGTAGTTCAAAATTCCATGTTTTACTGCTACAAGGAATTCACTTTGAGGGTTAACAAATTCGCTAAGAATCCTAACATGGCCCAGAGTTTTACTTAAGGGTTCAATGGATCTATTAGAAGGCGAAACCGTCACAGTTGTCTTCACAAGTTTCCTCTAAATAAATTTCGGGACGAAATTTCCTAAAGTAGGGGAGACTGTAACACCTGTGCCTCCACGGCCATCAAACAAATACCAAACCAATGAAATATTGTATTTCATACTTGGGATTTGTAAAAATATGTGTATCGTTTGCACATATCAACTCTTGTTCGATTTCAAGCTCTAAATCGCTTTCTGGAAGGTTATACGCGCACTGATGCGTAGATATAACCAGTTTAATGCAACGAACACTCCAGAATAGTGAAATAGGCTTAACATACCTTAAATAACCTTTACATAACTTAGAAATAAGTTTTGAAGGCTTTGGTATGGCAAAATCAAGTTAAATCGCTTACAGGGATTAAAGTTGACAAACTGTGAAAGTATGCCAATTTAAACTGTAACAGACATTCCGGAACATGACCATAAGTTAAACATACCATAAATATCCTTTACATAGCTTAGAAATAGGCTTTGAGGTGTTTGGTATGCTAAAATAAACTTTTGTGTCATTCAGGGACTAAAAGTGTCAAAAAGTGCACAAGTTTGCATTTTCGCGCATAACTTATGTTCTGAATACATCTGGACATCCAAAAATTTATGTAAGCATGACTACATTATATTTTAGTGTTCGCCTTAAGAAAAATCCATTCGTCGCGTCGTTTGGATCGTTTTTCGCGCTTATGCGCATTCCGTCGTAATTAAGCGAACATCGCGTTCGTACGACCAAACGAACCATCATCCGACATATTTTTGAGCATGTTGCATGTCCACAATGTTTAGGCAACATTTTAGGGCCTTAAAGTTGGCTTTACGGGCCTTAGAAGTGTCGAAAAAGGCCTTAAAACACAACAGGGACCATTTCTGCCAATTTAGAAACATTTCTGAATCAGAGGATCAGTGGCGTAGCGCGACGCCTAAAGCCTTACCAGTCGCGCTACGCGACTGCCTAACCTGACCAGATTAAGTGTATTTGCAATCAGATTTCAGCTGATTAATCCTTACCCACACATTCTAAATTATCTAGTCATCTGATAAGGATCAAATTCTAGTCACCACAACTTTGCAACAAGTGTACGGGTTGGATTCATGGCACGTTTTCCATGAAACGATCCTAACGGTTCGGGTATTCCTATAAATACCCAACCCACACAACCTCATTTTGCACTAGAATTCTGATTTGAGAACCTCTAAGTTGAAACCATTGTTTCATACCTGAGATTCTTGAATCGGGATTAGCATTCGGGGACCCTTCGTAAGTATTCTTTCGTTCTTTTCCTTATTTTACTGCTTTTCGAGTCAGAAAGTCAAACTTTGTTTGACTTTCAGCGTTGACCAGTAATGGTCAATGCGAAGTTCGTTTGAACTTCGCAACGTGAGTGTAATCACGTTGGTCATTGTCCCTTGGGACTATGCCCACTGATTACCACGTTGTCTAGGGTCGTAGGGTAGGCGATCTAATAAATCGCCTATACCTTCGAACCCGACCCAGTTTGGTCGATCATTAGGATCCGACCAAATACATTAGGTGACCCTAGTATAGGGCATAACCTTCCGAGGTTATACCCTATGGTCACATCGTTTAAGTAGTTGTATGATAGGTAGTTTATATGCCTTAGGTAAATTACCAGAATACCCTTTTCATGTATAATTGGTAATTAAGCATATGTAACCTAAACCTTTGTCACATAACTGATTATGTAACATGTTTAGGCATATAACACTTGTCATAGGGCTAGTTAGACGGTCCGAACGCGTTTCACGCGAACGACGCGTTAAAGTAGCATAAGCTACCTAAACGGGTCGTAATGGGTCGTAAACACTTAGGTTAGTCTCAATGTAGTATGTAGGCCTTGTTAAACCATATCATATGAGTTCCAATACTCATTTGGTTTACCAAGCCTCATCCTATCCGATCTCCCGATTTAAGTCCGGTTTATTTATATAGTTTTAGATTGCCGACTGATTCCGTGCTCTCTCTAGCTTTGTTTGGTTGTTGTTCAAGACCTCCAAGCATTCTCAGGCGAGTACATTATTCCCCTCTTTTACTGTTTTTCCAAACTGTTTTGGGGTGAAGCATGTGTACCTATCTGTTACTTTCATGTTTTCCAAAAGTATAATTGATTATACATGTTATTACTTATCTATTGACAAATTGAATAACTATCTATGATTTAAACACTGATTTCTCAAAGAACATAAAATAAATTTGTTGAATTGTACTTATTTTATGTTCACCAGACCGATTGTTAGTATGATATAGCGCTATAGGATTTGACACCCCATTCCTGTTGGCATGGAATGTCTGAAACCAATTTGTTGCTCCATCCAAATAGGAATTGCCTTTGTGGTATTTCTATAGTCTCAAAGGTGTATCTTGATGCACTAGGTCTGAATGAATTCTTAAATCACACTATTAAAGTATAGTTGAATATACTCTCATGTGTGGTATTGTACAAAACCAACATATATTTTGTTAATCATCCAAAGCATATTTTGATATGTTATTTACTAAACAAAAACATAGTTTAATATGTTATTTATCACATCCAAAGCATATTTTGATATGTTATTTACTAAACAAAAACATAGTTTAATATGTTATTTATCACGTCCAAAGCATATTTTGATATGTTATCTATAAATCCAAAGTATACTTGTACTATACTATCTAAATCTATTCTTTTGAACAACGAAGGTATATTTAATGTACTATCTATCTATCGATTTGGTTTAGTTTGATTAAGTAACGATGCGTGTGTAATATGATACAAGCATGGTGGATACGCCGCTGGTACTTCCTATATATAAGTGCTTGTATGGTATTACATACTGTAACGTTATTTGAATCATTTCAGTTTGAAATATATAACATTTATACAAATAACATACTTTTCACAGGACATTGTTTTACAAACAACTTATCTTATACAAACTCATTTTACATGGTTATTCATTTAATCATGCATTATTCTCTTATTTATACATATCATCAGAACTTATCATTGTTTTTCAAATAATTTACTAAAACAAATGTTTTTGGGTTAAGAGTCATGGCTACGAGGTTTTACAAATTATAACCCGCTTGATTTGAGTTGGTTAATTAAGTTGCAATATTATACTCTTTTCAAAACAAGGTTTCTAAATAAAGTATTGCAACGTCTAAACTAGCCATGATTTCGACACTCCTACAAAACCAATGTATTCGCCAGCATTTCTTTGCTGACCTCGTTTTTACACATGTTTCAGGTACTGCTTTGCAATGATTGTTGATACATGCTACATTTAGGATGGACTCGTGCCTTAGCGACTTAAAACGAGACAATAACTAGTTAACTTATGTTATGTACCCTTTGTTTCTTGTTTAAACAATGTAAACTCTCATAATTGATTAATAAAACGAAACTTTAATTGCCATGGATTTGAAACGATTAATTCTGTTACAACACTCCCCGACATTTCCGCCACGTTTTGTATGTTCTACGTGGTCGGGGTGTGACATGTTTTAACCTTGCTTCGGGGTTAAATATTAATTATAGCAAATCAAACATGTTTTGAATAGGAATTTCGGATGAGGATGTTAAGATGACGGCTAAAGAGATCGGATGTCAAAGTGGGAAACTTCCATGTATATACCTTGGGTTAATGATTGTAGCCAACATGAATAAAATCGCCCATTGGCAACCAGTTATGGAAGTGTTCAAAAAAAGATTGGCTATATGGAAAAAAATCTACACTTTCGGAAGGGGGCCGTCTTACTTTTATCAAGCCGGTAATGGAGACATTACCTACTTACTACTTCTCTCTTTATAAAGCGCCCATTAAAATTATAAATCAACTAGAAGCTAAGCGTCACATTTTTTTTTTCGGGGGGGGGGGGGGGGACGGAGGAGAAGCACAAGATGTGTTGGGTGAAATGGGACAAAGTGATGAGACCAAAAGAGGACGGAGGCCTGGGTATCACACCTCTTAGGAATGCTAATTTAGCTTTACTGACCAAGTGGTGGCGGCGAAATAAAAGAGAGGAACACGCGTTATGGAAAAAAGTTATCGAAGCAATTCACTTTAACAAAAGAAGGGCGATGTACATGCCGTTGGTAACTTCGGTATCGGGCGCTTGGAAGTCTATTACGGGGCTAGATAAGAGCATGATTCAACATAATATAAGGTTGGAAAATTGTCTCAAAGGGATAGTGGGAAAGGGAGTAGAAGTTCGGTTCTGGTGGGACATGTAGATAGGGGATGAACCTTTCAAAGAGGCTTTCCCTGATCAATATGTATTGGAAAAAGGGAAAGAGGTGAAAGTTCATGATTGTATTGAAATATGAAATAATAGTGTGACATGGAAGTGGAGATGGAAAAAACAAAGTTTTAATCAGAAGGATCTAGAGGATATGAAAAAGCTGGATAATGTTTTCAAACACGCTAAGTTCACGCGGGAGTCGGACCCATGGGAATGGAAGTTGGATAATAAAGGCATGTTTTCTGTGGCATTGATGAAAGCGGCTTTATGCAAGAATAGGCAGAATCTGAATGTTTTTAAATGGAGATGGAATGGATGGGTTCCAAATAAGCTAAACACATTTATGTGGAAGGCTTTGGATAATAATCTTCCGACCCTAGTGACGTTGAAAAGAAGAAGAATTAACATCCCAAATACTTTGTGCAGCTTATGTGGCGAGGCAGAGGAAGATAGTGATCATCTTTTCACGTCGTGTACAAACGCAACGACCATTTGGCAATCTATAAGCGACTGGTGCAAAATACCGAATTTCTATGCCTTCTCGGTTAAAGATTTGGTAATGATGCATAGTTATGTGAAAACGAGTAATTATAAGAAGAAAGGTATTCAAGCAATAATTTTTACGGCAGCATGGTGCATTTGGAAAGAAAGGAATGAGGCTATTTTTCGGAACAAGGCGGCAAACATCAACAAAATAAAGGAAGACATTAAAGAATTGGGATATTTGTGGATGAAGAATCGATCTCCATATAAAAACTTAACGTGGAAGGATATTGGTGTAATTATGTTCTATAAGCGTAGTTTGCTTTGTTGTTGTAGCGTGCCCTAGCGGCTTGCTAGGTGCGTTTTTTAATGAAAGTTGTCGTTCAAAAAAAAAAAAAGCAATCTAAAAGTTAATAAACCCTAGAATTTCAACCTCTAACCATTTGGGTTCTCATTATCCATATAAACACAAAGATGATGAACATGACAAATCAATGACAACATGTTGGCATAGACGACTCAACAGGGAAAAAATAAATAAAAATCAAAGTTAGACAATTATTCCAAACGAAAAGTAATAGAAGTTTTATAACGTCAAAATACCATAGAAACCTGATAGTTTTGAGCAAAAGTAACAAATCTTTACCAAACATTGCATACTGACTTAACTGGAATCCAGAGTTTTATACCCGAATAGGAAGCGGATTAATTGATGTGATGGCTCGAGGTGGTGGTGGTGGGTGGCAGCGGCTGATCTTCGGCAGAATTGGACCCAGGTGTCATGCTTCTTGTATATGTGCTTTTGTCAAAATTTGTTGCTGCATTAGTTCCTTTGTTTTGTATTGCGACAACATCATAAGCACGTGCAGCCTCCTCTTCAGTACCTGAAAAGAAAATAGAAACTCACTGTAAGTGCCGATGTAGTGAGATTTTCTGGACAAAAGAGTAAAAAGAGATCAAAACTCACTGAAAGTGCCAATGTAGAGAGATTTTTTGCCACGGACGTTTCCAATCCTAGCTTCCCATCTATTATGATGATGCCTGCAGTTGTATCAAAGAGAACACCAACACATTAGTTTTGGAAACATGGTGTCTCAGACTCTTTTAGTTAGCAAAACTCGACAAAATACATAAACCTATACTTATATTAAACCCTTAAATATACCTCATCTAATACGTATACTAATTATGGATAGGATCGTGGAGTATGATCTTTTATTGATTGAACATTCTTCAATACAAATGAAGTATTGACAGGACCGGAGGTTTGTGACGGTTACAGAGTGTTGGTTAAGTTAGTTAACTGCCTAATACTTAGGTTATTAAGCTTGATCTGCATCTCTTAATTATAGGCTCCTAAACTTTCTAATTCAGTTTTCTTTTAAGAATTATATGCTAACAATAAATCAAATGAATTAGAAAATAGGATAAAAGAAATGACTTGAAATGACCTTGCAACCCCTCTGTATTTCGATGCGCCTCTTGAGAAACAGTCGCTTTTCCTGAGAATGAAGAGCAATCTAGTCATTTCATAGTTAAGTAGAGAAATTCAAGAACCATAGTATTAGTTGCCACGGTTCTATACTCAAATTTAGTTGTATATTGAACATGTAATATGCATATATACAATTCTTACTATTAAGTTATTACCTTCTTAAAATCTCGAGATAGTCCTTCTTGGTTTAATTTCTTCTCCATCATTTCCAAATCTTTCTCATACTCAGTCACCTACGGTTAACTTATTAGTGTCAAGTAACTTGTATCTTTTAAAAAGTTAGTAATGAATAAGAAAATAAACAATTTTTTTTTTTTTTTTGCATGGCAAATTATTATCGTGCTACTAGCGGAACACCCGATCATATCAATCTTCACTAGCTAGGCTATAATATTTATACACTAATTCAAGAGAAAACCCAATTCATCTGGAAAACCCCCCTTATGGGAATCAAACCCAGGACCTAAAACGAGTTAACACTATTAGTTATATAAACTTCATGTTTATAATACCGGGAAATTAGTTTGCGTAGACGTTCCGAAAAACTTGAGTGCTGCTAAATCGTATGCTTTTGCGGCAGATTCTTCTTCATCATATGTCCCTAATTGCAAATCCATTACGGGTCATGCTTTAATTACATTTTAATGTTGATTATAATATAGTAAACTACAACCATGCATAGAATATTGATTTGTATCTTACCGACATACGGGTCATGCTTTAATTACATTTTAATGTTGATTATAATATAGTAAACTACAACCATGCATAGAATATTGATTTGTATCTTACCGATATAAACTGCTTCATCCAATAGTTATTTACATCCGACACGAGATACAATAATAAACATATAAATCAAGTTAGCAAGATCAAAATGGTGGTCACAAAACAGGTGGACAACCAAGAAAAGTGGTCAAGAAAGGAGGGCCGACTCAATAGGGTTGTAGGATTAAAGAACAAAGTTGTCATATTTGTATTTTCTTTTTCTGAATTTTTAAAAAGCTTGTATATTTTTTTAATCGCACGGAATGACGCAAAAATTTCTTTTATTATGACAAAATCAACCTGAACATAATTATTTTAGCCCCAAAACAGGTTTAGTCGCCACACATATTTTAATTTTCTGATGCATCTTATTCCATTATTTTTATATGGTTACTAACTAAAATATTAGATTTTAATAATCCTAACAGCTGTCAACAGTTCCAACATAAAAAATAATTATTGGCAGTCCCAGCTATTCGTCTCCAATGGACCCTGACTAACGGAACTCTATCGCCGTTAGTTGCCGGTTTGGGAAAAACGTTTTTGCCCAGAAAAAGGTTCCTAAAGGTCTGATTTAAAGTTACAGAAAGGTTTAAGATAAAAATGCTGAGTTTTCCGACTAAAAAGGAGTTTTCCGGCGCCTCAATAACTGGGGCTTTTACAAAGAAAAGGTTCCTAAAGGGCCGATCTAGGGTTAACAACAAGTTTGGATCAAAAATGTTGAATTTTCTGGCTAAAGTTTTCCGGCCAAAAATGAGTTTTCCGGCGACCTCAATAATTGGGCTTTTACTAGAAAAAAAGGTTCCTAAAGGTCTGATCTAAGGTTACAAAGAGGTTTGGGACAAAAAGTTGAGTTTTCTGGCGAAAAACGTTTTCCCGGCGACCGGCGTTAGGGTTACGTTAGTCAGAATCCATTGGACGCCAATATTTTAATAGTTGGGATTGTCAGTGGTTGAGACTGTTGACGGACAACAACGAATAGTTGTGATTATTAAAATCTAGTAATCCATTTTATTTTCTAACCTTGTTTTCCCTTCTTTTGTGTTGCGTTCGATGCCTCTTTGTCCCACAAGTGAGCCTCATATCGTCCTGTTCGTCGATGTCTGAAAATCAAAACTATCCGTTATCCAAATATTGAAAACCAGGAAGAAAAGTTTTCTTAAACTCTAATATCTTTCAAGAAATTTATAAATATTCGTTGTTAGTTAAAAAAACGAAGACTATGTGTTCTGGGCAATTGGCGCTCAACGTCACCACCACCACCGCCCTACCATTACAACAATGACGTCGTTGGGCGTTGCCCTTAGGATGTTGCCAAAATCATGGGTGTGGGGGCATACTTCATTTATTTTTATTTTTAAAATATATTAAATTATATATAATCTAATCATTTATCTCTATCAAAAAAATTTGTTTTTCAATTTTTTATTATCCACCACACCACATTTCACACCCCCACAACCCCCCTAGTGGTGTAAATTGTGAAAAAAAAAAAGTGTGGCTACCTTTAACCCCACCACAACACAACCTAAAAACAATATCATTCCCGACACAGAAATTTAACAGTCAACCCTATAGCATAATTTTTTTAAACACATTCGTAAATCTCCATCACCTGCTGACTCCTCGGAACATTGAGGTGCGTTTGGTAGTTGCTGGGTTAGGGTGAGTGTTGGTCGTGACAACATTACTGGACTGATCAACAAGTGGCCTTGTTGATGTCTGAATGTTAATTTCATCACCATCAACCTTGTGTTGTTTTTTCACATCTGAACTTGATGCATCACTTTCCATGCAAAACAAGTTAGGCCTTTTTAGGCTTGCTTCAGATTTTGGGCTAGTGTTCAAATCCATAAGAGAACCTTGTTTGGACTTCAAAGCTCAATCTAAGAGATTGATGTATGAGAGAGAGTGAAAAGAAAGATGCAAAATCAAGGTTTTAAATATAGAATTGAGACATAACCATAAATTACAAAAAGACATGAATGAAGAATATTTTCAAGTCAATGGTAGAACAAAAACAAAATCACTTGAGAATAATCACCTTAAAAGACGCATAGCATTTAATCTATGAGAGATATGGTTCATTTACCTATTTATATTTACACTAATTATAGAACTATTGAAAAAATAATAACTCTTAGCAAAAAGTAATAGGAACACATACTCTTTAATTCTTTACCACCTAATATCCATCTAAAAACACATAAGACCATGTGTAGTGGTACACATGAGTAATGCCACTACCTATGGGTGTTGTGTACAATGTGGCAGTCCAATCAGCAATGGGGCATTATGGTGTGTTTTTCTAAAATGGGTGTAGTGGGCATGTGGGCATTATGTTAAAAAAAGATGTGTAAATAAAATTAAATAAAAAAAACATCAAAAAACTTTATTGGACAAAGAAAAAATAGAACAAAAGTGATTGGCCTGTATATATATACAGGAGAAGAATCCGTTAGAAACCACCCTTTATTGCGAGAACCGCAAGAATCAATGTGAACACAACCAAAAATATCTAAAAATAGCTAAAAAACACACAAATTTTTTTTTGATATTTTTTTATAAAAAAATCGCTTGATTTCGTTACAAAAAAAAAATTTTGGCTACTAAAAGTAGCGACTTTAATGTAAAAAATATTTTAAAAAAAAATTTGTGTGTTTTTTTTATTTTTTTAGGTTTTTTGGGGGGTTTAGTTTTTAGCATTTTAGCTTGGGTGGGGGTTTAGGTTTTTTTTTGGAGGGGTGGGGGTGGGAAGGGGGGGTTTAGGTTTTTTGAGGAGGGGGTGGGGATAGGTATTTTGAGGAGGGGGTGGGGTTAGGTTTTTTTAGGTTTATTGTGGGGTTTAGTTTTTAGCATCTAACTTAGGGGGGAGGGGGTTAGGTCTTTTTTTTTTGGGGGGGGGGGGGGGGGGCGGGGGTTGGGTTTTTTTAGATTTTTTTTTGGTATTTTTGGTTGTGTTCACATTGGTTCTCGCGGTTCTCGCAATAAAGGTGATTCTCGCATAAACCTTACCCTATATATATATATATAGGGTTAGGTTAACGTACAATATCCCTTATCGTACAATATGTATGCGATAATATCAGCCGTCCAATCTGGTGCGAATTCACTTTTGAACAACATTGTATTTGTGAACAAAATGAACTTATCCTAACCATTGATTTTTTAGATCTAGAGTTTTTTCTTTAGTGGCAAGATTGTAATTATCTTTTCTATCTTACATGTATTTAATAAATTGATTTTTTTTTCTCTCTCCTGGTTTCTCTTTCCAATTAAAAGAATATTTAATTACATCTAGAACACGATTAAAAATATTTATTTACATTCTCTATACATATGTGTAGTAGATCAATGTTTGATGAAAAGATACATAGTGGAAACAATATGTAATAATATACAAGTGTATAAGTCTGCTATATACCGACCTTTATACACTATGTACTTGAATAATACACAGATGTATACGTCTGGTATATACCGACATGTATACACATATGTACTTGAATAATACAGAGGTGTATAAATCTGGTTTATACCAACCTGTGAGAACAAGATGTAATAATACACAAGTGTATAAGTCTTGTATATACTGATCTGTATACACATATGTTAAAAAAAACATAATTTTATTAGGTTTAATATTTAATTTTAAAAAGAACATAAGAGTTTATTTAAAAAATATTAGTCCTTCAATTTCTTATTATTAAAATAATGAAAAAATAATTAAAAATGAGAGAGAGAGAGAGAGAGAGAGAGAGAGTTAAGAGATGAGAAAAAATTAAAGAATTTTAATTAAAAATACTTGGTTAATCTCAATCTTACCCTTTTAATCTAAAAAATGATTAAGGGCCAAGACTAGTTCACTCAGTTCAATCTCAAGAAATTGTTCACAAATAAACCTAATCCTATATATATATATATAGGTAGAGGATCCTGTACATTAATCCAGAAGTGTGAGAAGTGTATTATAACACTATATAACACTATATAACACCATATAAACACCGTATAACACTATGTAACACCATATAACATCATATAACACTATGTAACACTATATAACAAATATAACACTATATTTTGTCTGATAGCATGTCTATGATAGATGTATAGTGTTATATATTGTTATATAGTGTTACATAGTGTTATATGGTGTTATATGGTGTTACATAGTGTTATACGGTGTTTATATGGTGTTATATAGTGTTATATATAGTGTTATAATACACTTTTTACACTTCTGGATTAATGTACAGGATCCTTACTCTATATATATATATAGTGGGGATCCTGCGGAAAGTGTGTTTTTCCTAGAAAGTGTAGGAAGCGATCTGGGCCATCAGATGAGTGTGTTTAATGGTTAAGATAATTTTGGTGGCATTTTGGTAATATACGTGTCTTTAAAATAGGCTAATTTAATTGATTGGGGATAAATGTGTCATTTGAGTTGTTTTAAATGACGAAAATAACTACCAATCATAAAACCACTTCCAAAAATGTCGCAATTTTTTTCTCTCTCTCTCTAATCCCTCACATTTGAAAACACCAAATCATACAAAAAATAACGATAAATCAGATCTAGATGTGTAGTAGTGTGTTTTAGTGATAAAACACAATATGACGAACTAGTGACTGACTGCTAAAACACAACATCAAGAATGCCAACTGATAAAACATAACGTGATCCAGTAACTGATAAAACACAACATCAAGGATGCCAAAATCATATCAATCAGTAACTGATAAAACACATTGTGATGAAACTAGTAACTGATAAAATACAACATCAAAAATGCCGAAATCACATCAACCAGTAACTGATAAAACACATTGTGATGAAACAGTAGATAAAATACAAAAGAACATGCCATTCAAGAATCATAACTGGTATAACACATTGTGATGAAACCGATAATTGATAAAACACATCATCAAGAATGCCAAAAATCATATCAACCAGTAACTGATAAAACACATTATGATGAAACAGTAACTGAAACTAGCAACTGCTAAAACACGTTGTGATGAAACCAGTAACTAATAAAACAAACATCAAGAATGCCAAAATCACATCAACCAGTAAATAATATAACACATTGTGATGAAAAAGTAACTGATAAAACACATTGTGATGAAAAAGTAACTGATAAAACACAACGTGAACCAGTAACTGATAAAACACAAAATTAAGAATGCCAAAAATCATATCAACCAGTAACTGATAAAACACATTGTGATGAAATAATAACTGAAACCAGTAACTGCTAAAACACATTGTGATAAACCCAGTAACTGATAAAACACAACGTGAAGAAATTGTTAATTATTCAAACTTCGTAATTTAAAGTAACTACCCTTTTGAAATTGTAATGATTTGAAATTGTCAAAGAGATATACGTTTCCATAAATATCTAGATAGTTAGTTTATGACATATAATATTATAAAATAAAATTAATAATCAAATTACCATCATGCCCTTTCGAATAAAAAATTAAAAGCCTCATGTTACTTCCTTATTGTTTTCTAGACTTTCTAGGAAACTTAGGATTTTTAGCCAACTCCCACTACATATATATAGGGTTGGGTTATATGGAAAACCCCATCTTTTGAGAAAACCTTGGAAACCCAACCTCATCCATTGATTTAAATAGACCTAAATAGATCAATAGCCCTCATTTGTTTGCAGGATTCTTGCCTTTAAAAACAATATAATAGTACATGCTAGTACAAGTTAAGGGCAATATGTGTAATGAAAAAGCAACTTTATTGACTTTGGAAAACACAAAACGTGACTTTTGAATTTGGAAGTACCATCAAATCACCATAAAAGCTTCTCTTTCTCTTACCTCTTTCTCTTTCCTCTTTTTCTTTCCCATTTCTTCTTTCCTAATCTTGAAGACAAACAAATAGGAGAAACAACCACCGCCAGCAACCACCTTCTCCAAGATAAACAAACAACCACCACCAGCAACCACCTCCTCCGGCGAAACTCATCGGACTTCTTCTCCGGCCCTCTCTCTCCTCAATAAACAACCACCACCAGCGACCACCTTCTCTAGGGAAACTCACTAGACTTCTTCTCCGGCCCTCTCTCTCCTCTCGGTTTAATTCCACACACACTCACCAGAGTTTATGTGGATGAAACGCCACCGTTTCAGCCGGCACCTTGTCCTTTATCTACATATTAAATTTCTAGTTGTGTTTTTTTTAATCCTAGTTTGGTTAACTTTTTGTGTTAAATATTGAACCATAAATTAGGGATGTTAGGTCTGTGAACTCGGATAATGATTTGCCACCCATTGTGTTAGTTCATGGGAACTTTGGATTTGGAAAAGGGGTAAGTGGTTTTGTTGTGAAATTTGTGGTAAAGTTTGTTGCTTTGTTGGTAGTGATTTGGTTTAAAGAATGTTGTCTTATTTTGCTTTGCTAGTGCTGAGAAGAAAGATGAGAAGGTTTTGGTTCCTGATTTGGGTTCTTTAACCAGTATATGACAGTTTCTGGGTGATGTAACAGATTTGGGTTTTGGTTTTCAGCCCGCAAAGATTCTCTTGTGGAGGCTCAAGATGGATAGACAAAAGCTCGTAAATGTAAGTTTTTTGGTTTTCAGACCGCAAAAAAAGGTCCTGTTGTGCGTATGACATTCACGTTTCCTAACATGTGTTAAAATGGCAGGATGGAGAGCACATTGCACCAGGACGGAGAGAAGATGTAACCTGACATGCGTTCATGTATAACATGTGTTAAGCCAATGTAATAATCATAGATAACTTGTGTTAACCTTTGTTATAATCTTGATGTAACATGACATGTGTTCATGTATAACATGTGTTAAGCCCATGTAATAATCACACATAACGTGTGTATACTGATCATGGATACTGGTCATAACACATATGCAAGTTAATATGGAACATATAATATGAAACGGGCCATTTATTGTGTATAGGCTATTTACTATACCGAAACCCGTATACCTGATGTGTTAATGTCACACCCCGATATTTCCACGTATTACCGGTGGGCCCGGTGGGGAGTATCGTGACGTAGTTGATATCATCATAGTCAAACAACACAATATTTAAATGCACAGCGGAAGCAAAAGACAGATTCATTTCAACCAAATAAAATTGTAATATTTTAGTATCACAACACAGTTGAAAATAATCCACAGGTGGATCATATAAAAAGAAAACATTGTTCAACAGCTTTATGTCATCCAAGCTTGCGAGACTTATTGTGGATGCTAGGAGAAAGCCAGCCTAGTTCGAATAGTACCTGCACTTAACCTTTTTGGGAAAATACATCAGTTTACACTGGTAAATACAATTAACTGACTCATTTTGAAAAGGTTTAATAAAATTGATTCAAATGCACGTGGCACAAACTTTTATAACTTTGGATAATTATTTGAATATAATACTCGTAAAAGAATTACATGTTTCTTATGCGTTCAGTAGCCCGGTTCGTGTCGGGTTAAAGATCAATAGACACACCACATTATTTATTTAGGCACTGACGGGTGTACGCCTACACCCCGTGCTTAGGTCGTGGCCATTTCGTAAAATGATGCCAAGGATATCCGGGACATGGTCATTAACCCCCCAAAGGCTTTAAGCAAATAAAACAATTCAAACGGGTTATTTCAATAAATTAACCATCATACGATTAAAGATTCAATGCCCGACCAAGCGGTATTTTATATACCGTACCCTAAGCCCGTATAAGGGAAAATAAGTTAAAAGTATTTACCTTTGCAAGTAATAATCACAACAAGCAAGTGCACGTAGCTTTTACCGGGTCTCCTATTCTGGAACGAAGGTTTATAGTAACCTATTAGAATCCTAACGGGTCTTTAATTAAGCCTAAACTTAGACCGGTTAGTTTTAAAGGAAGATACGGTTCTAACGCATGATTAAGCGAAGACCGGAATAGAATGTGATTTAGACCCGACAAGTTTGAAGACTTGTATAATGTGGGTAAACTAAACACATTCTAGATTTTGAGATAAATATGATAAGGTTCGACCCGTTTCGGCTAATTTATGCAAACTAGTCACATAAACCGAACCGAACGCGAATAACGCATAACGGGTAACCGAATGAATCACTAACAGGTTTCCTAAGTTAATATGCCTTAAATATGTTGTGATATCAGTAGGATACCTTCCATTATGCCCAAAACGAGTTTAATCTCAATTTAAGCCCCGTAGGGGTATTTTGGTCATTTTAGAGATTATAAAAGAGATTAAATATAATTCTGAGACTCGGGTCTGAATTAATTAGTAAAACAACTTATTTTAACAGGTTATATCAGTTGGTGATAAGTCTTATATGACAAAATGGTTTTAAACCCATACTAGGTGTTTAATACGCGTAAAAAGCCGTTTTAAGCGATTTCCGGGTTAAACAGGAAATCTGAGTTTTCTGATCAGGTTATAAAGTTCAAAATACTTCATTTATTATATAAAATCAGTAGCAATTGAATTGGTGTCAAAATATTATGTAAAACTCATTTTACAAGCAAAAGGGTATAATCGGTAATTACCGAATTAAGACAATAACCTTAGGTTATGATTAGTTTAAAAATAATTAAAAATCTTCAAAAATCCCAAAATATTATATTACATCAGTGGGTAAAAGGTTTGGTGTCAAAAATTGGGTTTAGATAGGCTTTACGCTAATTATGCCGTTTAATTAATAAAAAGCTTTCTAATTAAGCTATTGAGCATAACTCCTAATCTAGACCTCCAACTGATGTGAAATTTTAGGGACATGTTTATAAATCAGTAACAGAGATTATTATCCTCTCACATTTCCAAAATCCTCGTTTTAAGGTCAAATGGGCATATTGGTCAACATTAGGCATTTAACGGAAACATCGGACAATCAACGAGTCGAGTAGTATAAACGCAGAGGGTTATACTATCATACAAGCTGGTCCTAACGGAGCTCTAAGGCATAACTAAATCCATCTAAATCGGGTCAGAACTAAAGTCAAAGCAAAAGTCAAAGTTTTGCGACTTTCGGTTCCGAACCGAGCCAAAACAGAAAATTGTCGGATCAAATAAGCTTAGACCATTTCTTATACTAATTACCAAGTTATATGAGTGATAAAATAGGTTACACGTCTTCTACATTGCTAATTACGTGTTAATTCACAAATTAAGATTCTGTTGACTTTTTACAAACAACTTTGACCCGACAAATGATCTAGTTAGGACGGGAATCAGAGGGTGCCCTTTTAAGGGTTTATTGCCCACATAAATACCAACTTATAACTACTCTTAGTTTGACTAAACACTGAACCATTAGTGATTAATCGACAAGTCAAACCTTAATTACGATGGTTTGACTTTCAAGCTAATAACTAAGTAAAACATGATTAAGGAAGGTTAAGGAAGCTTACCAAAGTCCTAATTACGACTAGGGATGCTTAGGGTCTGCACTTGTGCTCCAGAAGTCTTCAAAAGTTGTGTTTGGAATGAATGATCAAAGTTGCAAACATGAGGCCTTTATATAGTGAGTTTAATCTCACTAGATTATGACAACCAAGCCTACCAATGATCATTGATGCATCCCAAGTGTCCCTATACTCTAAAAACCATTTTATGCAGCACATGGTATTGCAAAATGGCCATATAAGTCGGTTACAAGGGCTGAACAGCCACCTGTCAGTGTTTTCTGCATCTGGGCATGCCAGGCGGCCCGCGTAAGGCTATGCATGGGCTTACGCGGCCCGCGTGAGGCTCGGGTTCAGGTAAACAAGTTTTTGTAAATTGCAGTTTTGGTCCCCGGTCCTCCTAAAAGTTGTTTCACCTTTATTTCTTGCATTATGAGCCTTCTAAATTGACTTATAAGGGCTTCAAGACTTATACCCACTTTGTTAAGTCCTTGGTTAACTTTTGATTACCCGAAAAGTCATAAATTTCACCGTTGACGCTTTTAACCCCTCGTATATGAATTTTATCATAACTTTCTCATACGATAACGAAACTTGGTGAAATTCTTATCATGCATTCTAGTGAGCATAATTAATTGTTACAAAGCTTCGGGTTTGCTAAAAGGTCACTCAGAGGTATACTTTTAAACATGTTGACACATTTAACCCCTGTAGTTTGTAATCTCTCACTTTCTTTCACAATAAGCTTCGTATGATCCATGATTCATTCGTTTAAGGGTATAAACATCATGTAGGGTTATTGTAAAGTATAATTATCCATTGTTGACATTTTGAACCCTTATATTCACGTTCTTTCCTTGTTTGTCAACTTTAGTCCCTCTAGAACATTCTTTCACACGTTCCAAGCTTATGACACGTGTCAATACATTATTGGACATGAATTTTCGAGGTATCACATCCTCACCCCCTTAAAAGAAATCTCGACCTCGAGATTTACTGAAACAAATGAGGGTACTTTTCTTTCATTGTGGACTCTACCTCCCACGTGTAATCGGGACCTCTTCGGGCGTCCCACTTTACTTTTACGATCGATACATGCTTCCTTCGAAGCTTCTTAACCTGTCGATCCTTGATCGACACAGGTTTTTCAATAAACTTTAAGCTCTCGTCAATGTGCACATCTGTATGTGGTATGACTAGTGATTCATCAGCTAGACACTTCTTCAGATTGCAGACGTGGAATACATTATGAATACCACTTAGCTCTTCAGGTAAGTTTAACTTATAAGCAACTGATCCGACACATTCGATGATCTCGAATGGTCCTATGTATCTCGGGCTTAACTTGCCTTTCTTACCAAATCGCATTACCCCTTTCCAGGGTGATACTTTAAGTAGAACTTTATCACCAACCTCAAACTTTAGAGGTTTACGCCTTAAGTCCGCGTAACTTTTCTGCCTATCCCTGGCAGCTTTGAGACGGTCGCGTATCTGCACAATCTTATCCGTCGTCTCCAGGACTATTTCAGGTCGTGTCAATTGGACATCTCCAACTTCTGCCCAACAAACGGGCGTTCTGCACTTCCTACCGTACAAGGCCTCGAAAGGCGCAGCCTTAATGCTGGTATGATAGCTATTATTATAGGAGAACTCGACTAATGGCAGGTGGTTATCCCAACTACCACCTAAGTCAATTACACATGCTCGAAGCATGTCTTCCAAAGTTTGGATTGTACGCTCACTTTGCCCGTCTGTCTGAGGGTGGTAAGCCGTACTGAAATTTAAGCGCGTGCCCAAAGATTGTTGGAAACTTTTCCAAAAATGTGACGTGAATCTAGTGTCTCTGTCAGAGATAATAGACACTGGTACGCCATGCAGAGATACAATCTTATCTACGTACAATTGGGCTAACATGTCGGAGCTATAGGTCTCCTTAATGGGTAGGAAATGTGCTGACTTAGGCAGTCTATCCACTATCACCCATATAGTATCATTTCCTTTCTTTGTCTTTGGCAACTTGGTGATGAAATCCATTGTCACCATTTCCCACTTCCATGTGGGAAGTTCAGGCTGTTGTAGCAAACCTGACGGCTTCTGATGTTCAGCTTTGACCTGCGCACACGTCAAACATTTAGCTACATAGGTAGCTATAGACTTCTTCAAGCCTATCCACCAAAAATTTGCTTTCAGATCCTGGTACATCTTGTCAGCTCCAGGATGAACAGAATATTTAGAACTATGGGCTTCCTGGAGAATAACATCTCGAAGTCCTCCATAAACTGGAACCCATATTCGTCCATTCAACCTCAGAATTCCGTCCTTGCCATAGGATAACTGTTCTTCGGTTACTCCTAGCTTTTCACCAGGATAGTTAGCTTCCAGCACAGCTTCCTTCTGCGCAGCTAACAACCTTTCACTCAAACTATTCTTTATCTCAATGCTCTTAGCATTGATTCTTATAGGCTTCATCCTTTCCTTTCGACTCAAGGCATCGGCGACTACATTTGCCTTGCCAGGATGGTATCATATCTTACAATCATAATCATTCAAAGTTTCCATCCAACGTCGTTGCCTCATGTTCAAATCCTTTTGGTTAAACAGGTGCTGGAGGCTCTTGTGATCAGAATAGATCACACACTTGGTACCGTATAAATAGTGCCTCCAAAGATTTAGTGCAAATACAATGGCACCCAACTCCAAGTCATGGGTGGTGTAATTCTTTTCGTGCACCTTTAACTGTCGAGAAGCATAGGCAATAACTTTGCCTTTCTGCATAAGCACACACCCCATACCGGTGTGTGATGCATTACAGTAAACCACAAACTCTTCTATTCCATCAGGCAATGTCAATACAGGTGCATTGCTTAGCTTCTGCTTAAGGATATCAAAGGACTCCTGCTGCTTAGGACCCCAGTTAAACTTAATATTCTTCCTAGTAAAAGAAGTTAGGGGTGCAGCAATCCTTGAAAAATTTTCAATAAAACGCCTGTAATATCCTGCCAATCCCAAGAAGCTGCGAATCTCTGTAGGCGTCTTCGGCTCTTGCCAATTCATGACAGCTTCAACCTTAGCGGGATCTACCTGGATTCCGCATTCACTAACCACATGTCCAAGAAATTGGACTTCGCGAAGCCAAAATTCACACTTAGAGAATTTTGCGTAGAGCTTTTCTCGATGAAGCAGTTTCAGAATGCAATGGAGGTGCTTTTCATGGTCAGCTTGACTCTTCGAGTAAATAAGAATATCATCGATGAAGACGATGACAAATTTATCCATGTAGGGCTTGCAGACGCGGTTCATGAGATCCATGAATGCGGCTGGTGCATTGGTGAGTCCAAAAGGCATCACTAAGAACTCGTAATGACCGTAACGAGTCCTAAATGCAGTCTTATGTACATCTTCATCCTTGACCTTCAGTTGATGATATCCTGACCTTAAGTCGATCTTGGAAAAATAACTCGCTCCTTGAAGCTGATCGAACAAGTCGTCGATCCTGGGCAATGGATACCGATTCTTAACAGTAACTTTGTTAAGTTCTCGATAATCGATGCACAGACGCATCGATCCATCCTTTTTCTTCACAAACAGGATTGGAGCTCCCCAAGGAGATGAGCTAGGTCTGATAAATCCCTTGCTTAACAAATCATCCGGTTGAGTTCTCAACTCTTTCATCTCCGTTGGTGCCAACCTGTAAGGTGCTCTTGCAACAGGTGTTACTCCAGGAATAATGTCAATCCTGAACTCCACTTGCCTATCTGGGGGTAAACCAGGTAGTTCTTCAGGGAATACTTCTGGATATTCATAGATAATGGGTATGTCTTCGATCTTAGGCTTAGGTTCATCAATGGTTACTTGTGCCATGTAGATAACACAACCCTTCGTCAAACACCTAGATGCCTTGAGCATGGACACTTGCTCAGGCATTCCGTACTTAGTATCTCCTTGGATTGTCAAAGGCTCGCCACGAGGAGTCCTGACAACTACTTGCTTCTTAGCACAAACGATCTGGGCTTGGTTGTGAGACAACCAATCCATGCCTATTACTATATCAAAACCGGCTAATTTCAAAGGAAGTAAAGACAATGGAAAAGAGTGGTTCCTAATGGATATAACACATCCATCTAACACGGTTGATGCGGTTTCTATGGTTCCATCAGCTAATGCCACCTCATATTTCACACTTAAGGTTTTAACAGGTAAATTCAGCAATTTACAAAACTTATTATCTACGAACGACTTATCAGCGCCTGAATCAAAAAGTACTCTTGCATAGACATCATTTATGAGGAAGGTACCTGTGATCACATTGTCGTCCTGGACGGCTTCCTTTGCATCCATCCGGAAGACCCTTGCATTGGTCTTTTTCCCATCCTCAGTCTTCTTCGCAAGTTTTGGGCTGTTGGACTTGATATGCCCTTTTTCATTGCAGCTATAGCACGTAGCATCTTTCAACTTTTTGCAATCCAAGGTCTTGTGTTCAGAAGACTTGCAAATCCCACATGCCCTTGGCTGTGACTGGGATTTCGACTCATATCTGCACTTCCCGAAGTGCTGTTTCTTGCAGATCTTGCATTTGGGTTTATCACCCGACTGATGACCATCTTTCTTAGACCCAGAACTCTTTCTGTGGTCATTGTTTCCCCTATGTCTCTTATCTGATCACCGTGAGTTATCATCCTCACGCTTCCTTTTCTCAGCATCAGTGTTTCTCAGCGATCTCTGCCTGACCGCGTCCAGAGTAAGAGATAATGCTATATCAGCTGCAGACCGGAAGGTAGCTGGTCTGGAGGCTTTCACACTGGCCTTAATCTCGGGGGCTAAACCTCCGATGAAACGAGCTATCCTCTTGGGTTCCGGCGTCACCAGATAAGGAACCAACCTTGACATTGTATTGAAGCTGGTAAGGTAGGCCTGACAGTCCAGGTTCTTCATAATCAACGACAAGAAATCAGATTCGATCTTTTCAACCTCATGCTGAAGGCAGTAGCTTTCTTTGATCAACGTCACAAACTGATCCCATGACAGGTTGTATAATGGGATTTTTCTGGTAGCTTGGATTAACGACCTCCACCAAGCTAATGCCTCGCCCTTGAATGACTGAGACACGAATTTTACCACATCCTTTTCAGCGCACCCGCTGATATCAACCACGGTATCCATTTCATCCAACCATGTCATGCAGTCAACTGCTCCTTTCTCCCCAGTAAAGTCTCTGGGTTTGCATGAGACGAAGTACTTATATGTGCAGGACTTACCACGCGGTTCCTGCTTAAGCTCGATCTTCTTTGATGGGACACTTTATTGATTTGAAGAGTGACGATCTTCATCATCTTTATTTGGCTCTTCCTTCTTGGAGGGTGGCTTGCTGTGAGCCTCAGAATGAGTCTTAGTCTTGGAATGCGGTGCGGATAGGGTCCTACTTCGAGTCCCGCTATATTCATTATACTGCCGCTCTATTGCTTTTGTAACAGCATTGTCTATTAATGCTTGCAATTCTGCACCCGCTATGTTAATTCGGGTATTATCATGATCCTCCCTTGGGTGACTGTTGATCTCATCAGAGTCAGCCATGTAGTTTGAACTGTTACATAAGATATGGACAATAATTTATTTGGGAGTTTATTATGGAATTGTCTTTTATGGCCATACATTAACCATGGTAAACACAGACCATATTTGGTTAATTTGTTAGTCATATCTATTTAGGATTTTTTTTATTATAATTTATCCTAATTAATAAACAATAACAGCACTATTAGTAGCACAAAAGGCCTAGTCACAGGGACATTTTTAAATCATAAGCCATGATTTCAGAGAGTCAAGGCATGAAGGTTTGAACATAGTTCTTTACCTTTTTCTGACAGGGAGTCGTAGACTACTACTGTCTTTTATCTTATATGACAATGAGTATGGCCCGTAAGCACTATATTACCAATGTGTGGTCTACATATGATCATCTTAATTGATGATTTAAACCCATGATTTATAGATCATCATGTTAGGATAGAAATCATTTGAAGAATCCTATTATAAGAATGACGTGTGTGATTTTAACGAATCACATCTGCCAGGAGCGTTAACATGTTTTCAGATGTTAACAGGGATTTGAATCTTTTAAACAGGTCTTACCATCTTGGACAGGTCTTATAATGACATGCAGGCTAGGTTACACTTTTAAGATTCTTATTCAATATTTCATAGGCAGATTATTTTAAAAGGAATGATCTTTAATTTATTTATTTCATGTATAATATAATTACGCATACAATGATAAAAATGAAATTTTAAAATTTTTACATTCCATTAAACATAAAAAGGAGTACACATTGCCCTAAATGGGACTTTTAACAGAACAACTTGCCCACGCAAAGGCTAAACTGAAATACAAGTCCACGCAGGGACCAATTACTAAAATAGATGTCCATGCAGGGACTACAGAAAGACAAGTCCATGCAGGGACTAAGTACATAGATAAATGTCCACGCAGGGACTGATTGAAATAAGGAAATACAACAATACATATAGGGATTTAGTGATCCCTCTTCTTCTTTCCTTTTAATAAGCTTGCTAAGCCCTTGAGGAATCCTCTGTTATTCCTACGCACTTCCTGAAAGTCTCGTTCCACCCTGCTTAGTCTCTGGAGGATTTCCTCCTGTTCTGGTGGGGAAAACCGTGGCGGTTGCGGCTGGTGCTGAAACGAAGGTCGAGCAGGTATTTGATACCCATGAGTTGGGTATCCCACTCTCTAGGGAGTTCCATATGGTCCTTCTAGATGAAGGGCGTTGTAGTTGGCTGCTACAAGGTATGGGTCGGCTTCAGCATAATTGTAGTTAGTGTGAGCCGGCTGCTCAAATGGATTATACGCCGTGGAACCGGCGTATGTAGGAATTGGGTTACCAAAACCCAATGGTGGCGGTGGTGGCGCAACTGGTGCAGAATACACCTCTGAAACTGGATTTAAAGGCCCGCCCATTTGTGGGTCTTCATGCAGTGGCGGATAGTGACTGCCACTTGAGTGATGGGGGGTGCTAAAGTGAAAACCCCATCCTCGCGCTGATATTCGTGCGCCTGTTCTCCTACGTCTTGGTGGTTCTGGAGGTGCTTGATGAACTGGCGGCGGTGGAGGCGGTGGCGTGACTGCCACGAAACGCGAATCCTCGGAGGGACCCTGCTGCTGCTGCTGTGGGTTATGAAAGGGTGTAAAGTACCACTCATACTGGTTGAACCTCGCTTGGTAACTGTCTGGACCATGGTAGGGTGATCCGTGGAAGGATGATCCATCAGAGATATCGATGGGATGGTTGGGGGTCCCGGTTGCAGGCTCGACGGGATCTGTGTCCTCGTCCATGTCCATTGCATTGTCTCCTGAGAAATGGTCTTCAGGTCCTAGTGGGTTAAAACCCACTGGTTCTTCTATATAGTTTGCCAGGTTGAACCGGCCCTGAAAGACAAGAGTGGGGTCGCCAAAGGAACGGTGCGAAACGGATCGCTGCAATGGTAAGAAGGAGTGGCGTGAGTCATCGGGCTCGTTTTCCGAATGCGGCCCAAAGGAATGGCGATAAGGAGGCGTTGAGCTATACGAAGTAGATCGCCTAGCGGGCTCCGTATAGGTCCTCCAGGCTCCTTGCGGATCGGCACTCATAGTAGTAGAAGGGGTTCGCCGGTGTGAAGGCCCGGCTTCATGATCGTTGGGGGCGTTGATTGGCCCCTTTCCTCTTCCTCCTCTTCGAAACCTCGGTGGCATATCTTTGTACCTGTCAAAACAAATAGAGTATACAACAAGGAAAAATAAAGGACAAAGTTAAGATTAAAAACAATTTGGATTTGTCCTAAGTTCTTTGTCTAGACTCGAAAATTTAGGAATGTGCAATTGTGTCATTGAGATTAAACACAAAAGGCTAGTGTTTAATTCACTCAATGTTGGCTCTGATACCAACCTGTCACACCCCGATATTTCCACGTATTACCGGTGGGCCCGGTGGGGAGTATCGTGACGTAGTTGATATCATCATAGTCAAACAACACAATATTTAAATGCACAGCGGAAGCAAAAGACATATTCATTTCAACCAAATAAAATTGTAATATTTAAGTATCACAACACAGTTGAAAATAATCCACAGGTGGATCAAATAAAAAGAAAACATTGTTCAACAGCTTTATGTCATCCAAGCTTGCGAGACTTATTGTGGATGCTAGGAGAAAGCCAGCCTAGTTCGAATAGTACCTGCACTTAACCTTTTTGGGAAAATACATCAGTTTACACTGGTAAATACAATTAACTGACTCATTTTGAAAAGGTTTAATAAAATTGATTCAAATGCACGTGGCACAAACTTTTATAACTTTGGATAATTATTTGAATATAATACTCGTAAAAGAATTACATGTTTCTTATGCGTTCAGTAGCCCGGTTCGTGTCGGGTTAAAGATCAATAGACACACCACATTATTTGGGAAAATACGTCAGTTTACACTGGTAAATACTTTTAACTTATTTTCCCTTATACGGGCTTGGGGTACGGTATATAAAATACCGCTTGGTCGGGCATTGAATCTTTAATCGTATGATGGTTAATTTATTGAAATGACCCGTTTGAATTGTTTTGTTTGCTTAAAGCCTTTGGGGGTTTAATGACCATGTCCCGGATATCCTTGGCATCATTTTACGAAATGGCCACGACCTAAGCACGGGGTGTAGGAGTACACCCGTCAGTGCCTAAATAAATAATGTGGTGTGTCTATTGATCTTTAACCCGGCACGAACCGGGCTACTGAACGCATAAGAAACATGTAATTCTTTTACGAGTATTATATTCAAATAATTATCCCAAGTTATAAAGTTTGTGCCACGTGCATTTAAATCAATTTTATTAAACCTTTTCAAAATGAGTCAGTTAATTGTATTTACCAGTGTAAACTGACATATTTTCCCAAAAAGGTTAAGTGCAGATACTATTCGAACTAGGCTGGCTTTCTCCTAGCATCCACAATAAGTCTCGCAAGCTTGGATGACATAAAGCTGTTGAACAATGTTTTCTTTTTATTTGATCCACCTGTGGATTATTTTCAACTGTGTTGTGATACTTAAATATTACAATTTTATTTGGTTGAAATGAATCTGTTTTTTGCTTCCGCTGTGCATTTAAATATTGTGTTGTTTGACTATGATGATATCAACTACGTCACGATACTCCCCACCGGGCCCACCGGTAATATGTGGAAATATCGGGGTGTGACAGTTAAGCATCCATTATAATCTTGTCGTAACCCGACTTGTATTCTTGTATATGAAAGTGGTTTGCAAAACACAATGATGTGCATATACGTAACACGCGTACATACAATTTAATATCGTAACACCGTATACCTCGGATAACATGTGTTAAGCCTCTGTTATAATCTTGGTTTAACCTAGCATGTTGTCATGTATAAGCTAGTGGTTTCCAAATCACCATGATGTGTATATAATACTGTAACACATGTAAAAGTTAATATGGAACATGTGTTAAGCCTCTGTTATAATTCGAGGACCTTCAATAAGTGACATTTTTTAGGAAAGAAATCTTTGTTCATTTATGACATGTGTTAGTGGTTTATGCTGTAACAGAACACCATGATGTAACCTAACATGTGTTCATGTATAACATATGTTAAGCCCCTGTTAGAATGACATATAATGTGTGATAACCTTTGGTAATTTTAAAAAATAAAAAACAAGTAATATCTATTTTATTTTTTATTGATGTTTAAAATATCCGATAATGTTGATACTGAGCGTAATACTTGTACAAGTAATAAATGTACAAGTTAGTGTGTAACGAGTAATATGAAACGAGCCATTTATGGTAACACATGTACCGGTAATTTTGGAATATATAATATGAAACGGGTCATTTGTTGTGCACATTTTGGAATATATAACATGTGTTAAGCCTCTGTTATAATCTTTTTGTAACCTGACATGTATTCATGTATAAGCTAGTGGTTTACAAAACACCACGATGTGTATATACTGATCTAACTTGTGTTACAATTTGTTTGTTTGGAACATGTAGTTGCTTAACATGTGATAAGGGTGAAAACAGTCGACGGAGGCGATGAGTTTAATGGTGAGCTTAGTTAATATCATAATCTTGTTGTAACCCGACTTGTATACATATAACGTGTGTTAAGCCTCTATTACATGGGTTTCATGTCACATGTAACACATGCAAGTCCAGAAGTTCAAACTATAACACGTGTTACGTTGTGTTGTGCTGTAACATAAACATGGTCATGATCCTTGAGCATCTGATCCATGTTTGACAAAACCAAACGGTCTCGAGAATTGGATCTTGGTTCCCTTGTATCCATTACCATCCTAATAACAAAAAAATAAGATAATCGTTAAGTCGTTAACTAGACATCACAACTTTTTAGCTAAATTGCAATCTTTTTCTCAAATAACAACACAACATAGCCAGAAATTAGTTCATATGCAAAATAAATTTCCAAATTAAATCCCCAAAATCAAACTTAAAACAGATGCCAAAAACATAAATATCATCAAATCATCAAATTCCAAACAACAACGAGATCCCCACAAATATCATTACAATATAAAGCTTCTAAATTTATAATAAAGCTTCTAAATTTATAATAAAAAAGGTAATAATAACAATAATAATGATCCTAAATCATCAAATCCAAACAAACAAACAAAAACCCACAATGCAATAATCAAATCAAGAAACTAACTCAAGATTACCTCATCACAAATATCACCACAAATATCATCAGACTTTTTAAAGCAATAACGAGATCCACCTTCAGCCATCTCAATCAATTTAGATAAAGCAGACATCTTTCAAATCTTAAACCCTAATCAACCGATAAAAACTAACAGATCGGACCCAAATTGAATCAAATAATAAAAAAGGAAGAAACTTTATTCACACCCCTATTCACCACAAGATCTCGATGAACGGAGGAGGTTGAGAGAAGAAGAAGAAAAGCGAACCAAAGCCCAGATCGTAGTAAAGATCTTGTTTAGGAAGATGAAGGGGATTTGAAATGGAAGAAGCTCGAAGTGAAACACTTTATAATCAATGGAGCTGTTCAAGAACCTTTGCCTAAATTAATCTGGTTCTTCCCAAAGGGTAGGATCTCTTGCTTCCCAAAGGGTAGGATCTCTTGCTATGGCTTATGCATTAATAATTACTTGTGTTCCTGCTGGAAAGTTGTACCCCATTACCTTGACATCTTGTGTTGATTCTCGTGGAATAAGTAGTGGGAGTGAAGCTCCATGGTTCTTTAATGGTGGATCTCGTACATGAAGATATTAAGAAGATGAATAAACAAGTGAAAATTTTCTTTATTAGTTTAAAAAAAATAAAAGGAATGGGGGTTGTACAAGTGATGTGAAAGGCAATAAATGATATTGGTCAATTCAAAGTAGAAAAGATCTTTTAGGATAAAATTACACATATACCCTTATATGCTATAAGAGTTATCAGCTTCTTGATGCACACGTGGATGAATCTTGGCCAAGTAATGAGTTTCCAAGATTTTCTCAAAATAAAGGGTTTTCTCCCTAGCATTATCCTATATATATATATATATATATAGGGTAAAGTTCATGCGAGAACCACCTTTATTGCGAGAACCGCGAGAACCAATGTGAACACAACCTAAAATAGCTAAAAAAACCTAACCCCCCCCCCTCCACAAAAAAAAAACCTAACCCCCCCCCCCAAGCTAAAATGCTAAAAACTAAACCCCCAACCTAAAAAAATCTAAAAAAAAATCTAAAATTTTTTTTTTAATATTTTTATGTTAAAATCACTACTTTTAGTAGCCAATTTTTTTTTTTTTTTTTAATTTTTTTTTGGCTACTAAAAGTAGCAATTTTAACATAAAAAAATATTTAAAAAAAAAAATTTTGTATGTTTTTTAGCTATTTTTGGTTGTGTTCACATTGGTCCTCGCGGTTCTCGCAATAAGGGGTGGTTCCTAACGGATCTTTGTCCTATATATATATATATGGGGCCGCTAAAATGAAAACCACAACCAGTTAAGAGAACCACGAGAACCACTTTCCAACCATTGATCTTTGAAGATGAATGGAAGAGATTAAAAGTTATAAAAATAAACTGAAATTCTTTTTGTCTTATTATGTTTTTAATATTTTAATATCAAAAGTGCAGTCTAATAAAAATTTGCTTGTTTTGTCTTATTGTATATATATTGTTTTTTATTACTTTTTTGTCTTATTAAATTAATTGTTTTTTATTAAAATCAGATTTTTTTAATTAAAAAACATTTTAAAATCTGATTTGTTTTACAAAAAACTTTTTTTGTCAGATTTTTTTACAAAAAACGTTTTCATGATCCGGTTTTTTTCCGAGCCGTTTTTTACGAGCCATTTTTTACGAGCCGTTTTTTACGCCCCATTTTTACGCGCTGTTTTACGCCTCCGTATTTACGCGTCGTTTTATCACCCGGTTTTTTTACGAGCCGTTTTTTACGCCCCGTTTTTACGCGCCGTTTTTTACGTGTTGTTTTTTTACGCCCCGTATTTACGCGCCGATTTTTTATACACACGTTTTTTTAATTTTTTTACAGTTTTAAACTTTTTTTTACGAAAACTTTTTTTACGGCTTTAAACTTTCTTTTTACGAAAAAACTTTTTAACAAAAGATAAAAATTTATACGAAATTTTTTTTACGGTTTTAACCTTTTTTTTACAAAAACTTTTTTTTACACACACGTTTTTTAAACCTTTTTACGTTTTTTTTACGAAAACGTCTTTTATGGTTTTAAACTTTTTTTTTACAAAAACTTTTTTACCAAACAATTTTTACAATTTTTTTTTAATAAAAACTTTTTTTACAAAGACAAAAATTTATACGAAAACGCTTTTACGGTTTTAACCTTTTTTTAATAAAAACTTTTTTTACACATACGTTTTTAAACTTTTTTACATTTTTTACGAAATTTTTTTTTACGATTTTAAACTTTTTTTAACAAAAACTTTTTTACAAAATAACAAAAAGAGGAGAGAGAAATGTGAAAAGAGAGAAATTGAAGAGAGAAAAATCGAAAAGACTTTAAAAGGAGATTTTAATGAGGAGCGAGAGAAATGATTTAATGGTTTGAGTTAAATGCCATTTTAGTCCCTGTGGTTTGGGTCATTTTTCCAGTTTTGTCCAAAGGTTTCATTTTTAACCTGTGGGTCCAAAAAGGTTTCACTGTTGCCATTTTAGTCCACCTGGTTAACTTTATTCATTTTTTCTGTTAACCAGAAGGGCGATTCGGTCATTTTATATGTAATTCTGTTAACTAGAAAGGCAATTCAGCCATACAAAATGACCGAACCGCCCTTCTCGTTAACAGAAATAATGGATGAAGTTAACCCAGTGGACTAAAATGGCAACAGTGAAACCTTTTTGGACCCACAGGTTAAAAATGAAACCTTTGGACTAAACTGGCAAAATCACCCAAACCACAGGGACTAAAATGGCATTTAACTATAATGGTTTTGATTAAATAACTATATTACCATTTTGGTTGTTATTATCTGATTGGCGGAGAGTGGTTCTCGCGGTTCTCACAACTAGGTGTGATTTTCGTTTTAGCAGCCCCCTATATATATATAGTATACACGTACATATAGAGAGGATAGGGATGGCAATGGGTCGGGTATGGGAATGGTATGGCTAATCCCAACCCCATACCCGATTACAAAAACTTGTCCCATACCCGGCCCAAAACCCGTCAAGTATGGGACGGGTAATTACCCGTCGGGTATCGAGCACACCCATGGGTTTTGGGTATGCTCATGAGTTTCAGGTTTCAGACATAACCAACGAGTATTAACGAGTTAAAATCGATGTATGTTGAGTTCAAAACTAATACAAAAGACCGAACTGTGATAAAATTAGTAGGCTAGTCAACTCTTAAACCAATACAGATTCAAAAGAAACTAAAAAATACTTGAACCAATGCATATTCAAAAGAATCAAAACCATTCTAAATTTCTAATAAATATTCTCTAAATTTCTAATAAAAAAACTAA